>CADEHL010001005.1:17228418-17548097 GCA_902827135.1 Harpagifer antarcticus
AGGTAGAGAGAACAAACCAGAAATATAGAGAGCACCTGATGAGGGAATGATAGAACATACAATCCAGCGCTTTGAGCACCTGGAAAAGCGCTCTAATAAAAATGTAATGCATTATTATTATTATTATATTAAAAAAAGGCACAAGGGAAGGAAAAGCGGAACATAAAATGTTTTGGCTGGGAAGAAAAAACCACAACAAACAGATGAAAACTGAGTGTAAATAATTAGATACAGCTTGAGTATGAAGTATGAAATACTATAGATACTAAATAATTTCATAATATAAAACAAAACCAATATCATTTATATGCTAAATAATATGGATAAAATAATAACAATATGAATCGCATAAAAATAGTATAGTTTTAAAATCCTGAATATTCAAAATTCTGAAAAGTAAGTTATACACATCTGACAATTAAACTGAGTAAAATTCGAATTATTGACAAGAAAACCCTCAAATGATTCCTTAAACCAGTATATAAAATAAACAAATAGACTTCCCATCTTAAAATTGTCAAAAATCACATAGACAACATACAATGCTGTAGTGTAGTAGCAACAACAACAGGAGGTGTGTAAACAGAAGTATGACATAAAACACTTGAAAAGACACATTTAATGAGAGGAGAACATATGAACCAAATTGATCACTGTGTGAATATCTGGGGGAACTTTTTTAATTAGCCGCTATGATGAAAATCATAAAAAAAACAAATTAAGCGTTCTCAATTTAAAAGTATTTATACCCAACATATTTGATGTTACAGTATATACAACTATATTAAACAATTGGATTGAGTTTGAATCACTACAGAAAAAGTTTTACTGGACACATCCTCTGTCAGCCAGATACACCCTCGAGCCTAACACTTGTACATATGCGACCAACTAAAAACAATACATGAAAGACAAAAATAATCAGAAGGAATGCATTGGTGTAATTCATGTCTTTTTACATGAGCTTCTGGCTACAAATCTAACAGTGTGTTTGTGCATTTGGCAGTTGGTTCTCTCTTAATCTCACATGTATCTCCCCACCATACTAATAGCAGAGCTCACATGCTTTTTTCCTTATTATAAAGCTTTACAGTTGCTTGATAACATGTCACACGGTTCCTCCATGACTAGAGGTCGTGGAAAGTTACTAGGAGGTAGACGATTATATTAATATCTCAGTAACACTAACCTTCCTTGTTCCTCTGAATGACCTGTTTGTGTTTGTTTGTGTGTGTTTGACCCTCAGGTGTGTACATCAGAGGTCTGTTTCTGGATGGTGCCCGCTGGGACAGGAAGGCCCGACTCCTCGCTGAGTCCTACCCCAAAGTGCTGCACGACCCCATGCCTGTGGTGAGTGAGAAGCACATAGATATAGAGCAGAGTTTTAGAATCTTCACACATACTATTGCTACTTCATTTATTTAACCTGACTTTGTGTGCATGTTTGACAATGTCCTTTTTTTCTTGTTGTTTTGCCATAACAACTCTGTAGCCATCAACTCTGTAATCATCTCATCAATATTAGCACAAGAGCTCCCTCGACAACATTTACATTTTTCCATTGGATTTCTGAAAATACTGAAGAGAAGAAAATATGATCTGTGGCAGACCAAAATATATGGTATTTACATGTTATATCTCTCACAGGCTCCGCCCTCTACTGGACTCTATGGGTACTACCTTACCCTGCGAGCATTCTCCCACTGAGACTTCTATAGACGTAGCCGGCCTTGGGCGGGCCTACCTGAATGCGCGTGCATCACACCGTATAAAAGGAGGCCTCGCCTCCTGACTATCATCCTTTTCTCTTCAGCAGCGGAAGTGTTTTCACGGAGCTTAAAAAAGACGAAAAATAGAGAATAATGGAGTCAGTTCTTGACCACAGGACCTGCCCGAAATGTCCAAACCTGATCGCGGGGGCGGATCCACACCCCTTCTGCTTTTTGTGTATGGGGCCTGACCACGCCGTGAGCGGTATGGGCCCGACGCCGGCATGCTCAGCCTGCCAGATGCTTCCTCGGCTCACGCGTGAGCATCGTGGTCAGCATTACCTGTCGGCGGAAGCCCCGCAGGAGGAGGTGGAGGATTCGGAGCTTGACGTCGTCGAGATGGGCGATTCAGGAGAGGAGGAAGTGCCGTTCCGGTTCTCCTTTCCGTGGGGCCAGACAACCCCGATTCCGGAGGAGGAGGACGGGGACGCCTCGGTATCTGGAGGTCTGACTCTCAGGTATGCGCGGATGGATTTCCCAGCGGTGATGACCCTGGCGGCGGAGCGTGTAGGCCTACCGCTCCCCCCACCGCTGCCACCGAGGCCTGTAAGCCGCTTGAGACAGGGGTTTTACGGCCCGGTGCATCCAGCGCAGCCGACCTTCGTTTCGCCCCAGCTGCCTGATATATGGTGTGTGGAGGCGACATGGCAGCAGCCATTTAAAACGAAGGCCCCAGTAGCCGCAATGGCAGGCATCATCAAGGTGGAGGGCCGCTTGGACACAGCGTGTTCGGGTGTGCCCCCTCTGCTTCCGCGGGCGGCTGGTTGGGCGGGGGATAAGCGACCCCTGCCCCCGCTGCCCCGGGACCGAGACACACTGGAATATCTGGACAAGATGTTCAAGCTCGGTACGCAGATGGCGGCTGCAGCAAATAATCTCGGCGTGTTGGGCGTCTCCCTGATCACCCCTCAGGCAGTCGCTCCCGCCCTCCTGTCGCAAGACGGGAGCAATTATTCGGACCGCGCTATAGGTCAGATGAACAATCTGATTCATGGCGTGGCCGCTGCAGCAGGGCGGGTGATTTCCTTGGCCACAGTGGCGTCTCGTCACGTGTGGTTGGGACTCACTTCCCTATCTAAGGAAGACCGAGAAGATCTCCTCGGAGCCCCCGTGTCCACGGAGGGGCTCTTTGCGTCGATCTCCTCGGTCACCCAGCGCTTCAGCCGCCTGGAGGAGGAAAGGGTCCAACTTAGCCGGATGCTCCCGCTGGCCCCTCCTCCGGTCCCGCTACGCGCTCCTCCACTCATTTCCATGCAGGCGAGGGAGCGCAGCGCGACAATGAAGCGGAGGGAGAGGCGCCGGCACGGCGGTCCCGTGGCTGCGGCGCCCTCCACCTCTACGGCCCATCCCGTGGTACCGACATATCGGCAGCCACGGGGACGGGCTGCCCGACCTCGGCATGCTCCTCAGCAGCAGAGAGCGGCCGGGTGGGGTGCGCCGTCTGCCCGGAGCTGACTGGCGGGGGAGGTTGCGTCTCGGCGGGGGGAGAAAAAGTCTTCGCCCGGTACGCAAGGGTGAATCCCGCCTCCTCCCTATTTGATGCACAGATTCCCATGAAAACTTTTAAAAATAAAGAAAAGGTTGATCTGTATCCAAGTCTAAGTGTCCTTTGTTTCCACAATGCTACACTTACACATGATGTCTGTACAAATTCCCCACTCGCCGCCCCAGCCGTAGCTCCTGTAAGAGAGGAGGCTAGTGGGAGTGCGCAGATGAGAGTGATAAAATGCAAGCAAAGCTATCGTAGTGCTATACCTGTACAGAGGCATTATGGCCGGTGGGGGTGCTATATGGCATTATAGCACCCCCATACCTCACCAACGGGCGTTATATTTGGGTGTGGTGCTCGATGCAGGCACGTCGTGCGCCTCCCTGTCAGAGAGCAGACGTGCGTCCCTTCTTCAGAGGGTGCGCAGGCTGCGACAGGGGGCAACAGTGACAGCTTTTACTGTCATGCAGACACTGGGTCTCATGGCGGCTGCTCACATGGTGGTCCCGTTAGGGTTACTACATGTGCGCCGCCTGCAGAGGTGGTTCTCCAGCCTGCGCTTGGATCCCAAGAGGCACAGGCGGCGGCTGGTGACCATCCCCCCCTCAGTGGAGGGCAACCTCCAGTTTTGGGGGTCCCCGGATCACCTCCGGAGGGGGTCTCCACTGGGACGGGTGACCTCCTACATCACAGTGTTCACGGATGCATCCAGAACAGGATGGGGAGGGACCTGCCTGAAGAGGGCTATAGATGGGCGCTGGGCTCTAACAGAGTCTCGACACAGCAACCTCCTAGAGCTACGGGCAGTAGTGTTAGTCCTCCAGCATTTCAGGCCCCTAATTCAGGGGAGACATGTAATGGTCAGGAGCGACAACAGCACCACAGTGGCTTATATCAACAAGCAGGGCGGAGTTCGATCTGCCGCCTTGTTGACCACAGCGGAGGAACTGTGGTTATGGGCTTCAGAGGTTGTGTTATCTCTGAGAGCCCTCCATATCCCGGGACTGGAGAACAGAGGGGCCGACCTCATGTCGAGGGGCGGCCCCCTGCCAGGCGAGTGGGTGCTTCACCCGAAGGTGGTGAAGCAGATCTGGGCCCAGTTCGGGAGAGCGGAAGTGGATCTGTTCGCCAGCCGGCGAAACAGCCACTGTGCCTTGTGGTTCTCCGTGGCTCGGAGCGACGACCCACCCTTGGGGGTGGACGCGTTTGCACACGAGCCATGGCCAAGGAAGCTGCTATACGCCTTTCCACCGCTGCGTCTCATTCTCCCTCTCCTGAGGAGAGTGAGGCGAGAACGTCTGTCAGTCATCCTAGTGGCTCCGGATCGCGTCGGGGCTCCGTGGTACTCAGAGATGACGCAGATGAAGGTGGGCCAGCCCTGGGCGGTTCCCCAGTTCTGGGGGGCGATGTCTCAAGAGGCAGGTGCAATCGGGGCATTACCCACCCTCGGCCGTCCTCTCCAGGCTTGGCTCCTGAGAAGGACAGGCTGAGACAGGGTGGATTGTCTGACAGTGTTATTCAGTCTATCCAGGCAGCTAGAGCTGGATCCACCACGGCCTGTTACAGGCCAAAGTGGCTAGGATTCCAGCGATGGTGTGAGAAGCGGAGAATAGAGCCCCTATCTTGTGAGTTAGGCTCTATTTTATCCTTTTACAGATATTGGTGGACAGAGGGCTTGCACATTCAACAGTGAAAGTGTATGCAGCAGCCATCTCGTCCTGCCATGAGGGATTTGGCGGCAGGTCAGCCTTTAGTCAACCACTGATGTCGCGGTTTTTACAGGGGGTCAGGAGGCTGCGCCCAGTAGTGCACGCCTCCACCCCACAGTGGGACCTGCCCCTAGTGCTCGAGGCTCTGGCCTCGGGGCCGTTTGAGCCTCTGGAGCTCTCCTCTCTGAAAGCATTGTTGTGGAAAACAGCTTTGCTTCTTGCCTTAACGTCAGCCAAAAGAGTGTCCGAGTTAACTGCTCTGTCGGTGCACCCGAGCTGTTTACGGATTCGGGGTGACCGGAGCGGCGCGACACTCAGACCGAACCCCTCCTTTGTGCCCAAGAGCCTAAGGAGTGCGTTCAGGTCAAGGGCTATTCAGTTAGGGGGTTTTAGTCTTCTCCCCCATGGTGGGGACAGGGAAGCTAAACTGCACCTCCTCTGCCCGGTGCGTGCGCTAGCATGTTATGTGGAGCGCACGGCTGCCCTTAGACGCACCGAACAGCTGTTCGTGTGCTTCGGGGGCGGGGTGATCGGGAAAGCTCTGTCCAAGAAACGCCTGGCAGGCTGGCTTTGCGAGTGCATTGCACATGCCTACGGACAGGCAGGGAGAGCCTGCCCCACGGGGGTTCGTGCGCACTCCACATGGGCCAGGCCCCTTCATAAGGTTTTATCTCTTGGACATGTCGGGCTATTTCTCCTCGTCTGTGCTTGCGGGGGCAACACAGGACTGGTAAGGGGAGGGGGGTTGCGGGTCAGTTGGCATCTGACCCCCTCCCCGGACGTAATGCGCCTTCGCTGTTCTCGGGCCCTCTGAGGGTCCTGGGATGGGCGAGGGGCGCGCTGGGCCCTTACAGGGCTGGAGGGCTGCTCTCCTGTCCGGGGGTAGCCCTCCAGACTTTAGTCCACACACTCTGCACGGGGTCAGTGTTTGAGTGTGGGGCAGGGGCTCTGACGCGCTCCCGGTTATCCTTAGGGATTCAGCGAGGCAGGCGTGTAGTAAGCCCATTCGGGGCCGAGGGGGCTCTCCCCATCCGTCTGTGGGCGGGGGAGGGGGGGAGGGAGGGGACCGGCACTGTTTTTTGAGCACACTTTCTGCGAGGTAATCGTGCAGCAGGGTGTGCTCTGTCAGCCACAGCCCAGATTTCTCCTCGGTTATACCCGGGTTAAAGGAGAATGTGGGGCAGCAGCTGCTGAAGATAAAAGCCGGTCAGGGGCAGTAGGGTGGAATGTTGTTGTTGGACGACAGTGCGCGGATACATTGTGGCTCCACCCACTGTAACCATAGAGTCCAGTAGAGGGCGGAGCCTGTATTGTAACCCTTGTTATATTAGCACAGGCGGAGCCCTCTACTGAGGGCACTGTCTGTCCTATTCCGCTTGCTGAAGAGAGGTGTAGGATGATAGTCAGGAGGCGAGGCCTCCTTTTATACGGTGTGATGCGCGCGCATTCAGGTAGGCCCGCCCAAGGCCGGCTACGTCTATAGAAGTCTCAGTGGGAGAATGCTCGCAGGGTAAGGTAGTACCCATAGAGTCCAGTAGAGGGCTCCGCCTGTGCTAATATAACAAGGGTTACAATACGTAACCCAACGTTATGTTTAGCATTTTAATCTCCACCAATTAACACCACGTTTATATTTTTTAAGGTTAAATACAATTGGTAGAAGTAAAAAGCTGACGAACTTCATCACAGTCACATGACTTCAACAGCGTTTGGCAGTCTTGTTTAACCACTTGTTGTCAACCGTCATTTATTTGAGCTTTACAAGAACTATAACTGTGAGTTACGCAACATTGCTAAGCAATTGTATAAGCATCAGTTGGAACAACACCAGAGTTATTTAGATGCCTGAAGTAAACTGAATAATGAACCAGAATAAAAACAGACACATGCTTACTTTGAAAACATTTTAAATATAAATGATCAAACAATAACCACTCATGTACATTAAGTACTGTAGCTGCTCTGGAGCTTTAGAACTTATCACTTCTCATCCATGTTGGCTTGATAGTAAACAAAAATGTCCAAAACACATGCCATTGAAGAGACATCTTCAAAAACACTGCACAAACGAAAAGCTGCAAGAAGCTCAAAACACAACGGATCCGTGGACACTAAAAAGTGACGCACACAGACGGGACAGGAACTCTTGTTGGCGGCCCAAGATTATAAATTGGCCAACATTTGTGTTTTATATTTGCATCGTTTTTGAAAGTGCATTGCTTTTCTCCTAATGTTATTGTTTTTGGCCATTGTAACACATTTGCACAGTTTGGCCCCTATATAAAGTCTAGTTTTTAGTGTGGGTTTACCTTTTTAATATTACTAATAATAATAATCAGCAACTGTTGAGCCTTTTCTTTTTTTCGCAATGAAAAGGACAAATGACGAACAAAGTAGGCAATAAAACCCTGAATAATACAACTGTGGTTCAAACTGCAGCTGCAACTATGAAGGTAGGATCACATGGCAGTGTACGATGAGAAAAAGTACGACAAGCAGTCAAAAGAAAAGAAATAATCCTTGTTGAATAACATTCTTACATAAGGTTTGAGGGGAGGAGGTGTATTGAATCTGCCCCTGTGGATATCTCGGGGCGAAAACGGTTTTTTTCTGTTCACGTGTCAAATTATGAAAATGGGGCATCATTTTCAGGCTGTTAAAACAATCTGAGACTAATATTGTGAGTCTCGGAGGAGAAAGTGAACAACAAGCTCCATCCTGTAGCTGTTTCTC
Organism: Harpagifer antarcticus; assembly: GCA_902827135.1. Lineage (NCBI taxonomy): Eukaryota > Metazoa > Chordata > Actinopteri > Perciformes > Harpagiferidae > Harpagifer > Harpagifer antarcticus. The sequence continues at coordinate 17,236,119 of CADEHL010001005.1, forward strand.
TACCCAGGAGGACGGTAGCAGCTCCTTGTTCTCTGGACGCCATACTTCTGATTTTTTTACATTGTGCCCGCAGGAAGCCTCGCTCTCTCATCCTTTTATTCATTACCAGAGCTTGGTATTGAATATGAAAACAGAGTGACAGGGTGATGGAACAGAGTGCCAGTGGCAGAGAGCTGATCAAGTTTCCCCCTCTTTTGTCATTCCCCCTCTGTTCTTCACAAAGCATTCAGGGATTATGAATAATGCACAAGACCAACTTTTAGAATATTCAGACATTTCGGGGCAAGTTGTTAACAGAATCAGTTTTTTGACAAGAGCGGAACTTAATTAAAAATGTGTTTATTATGATGTGGGGTGGAAGAGCACAACAGAGGCTGGCTTTGAAATGCAAATCTGCACAGAGGCGCCCGTTATGGAACCAGAGGAGGACTTTTCTGGCTGCAACTCAACAAACTGTTTCGGGTTTTGTTTTGTTTTTAAAGATGTTTTTATCAGTGGCCCAGTTTATCCTTTTTGCATAACCAAGACTTCTTAATAGCCCAAGGGGAACTCTTCCTTGTTAATACTATTGTTTTATAACTTTACTTCCCCAAAGTTTCAATTTGTAAGATAATGTTTGGATAACAGATATAGATACATATAAGTTCCTATGTGTTTCATGTCCTAGTGGGAAAAAAGTACTTCGATTTTGTAAAAGTAAAAAAAAAAGAAGTTGCTCCAATTTATTGAACTTATTGAAGAAATATCTAAGTATTGGCAAAAATTAAAGTACTTGTTTTGCGTATTAGCCCATTTCAGAAACATATATATCAAATAACTGCATTGTTATTATTGATACCTTAACCAGCTCATCACAGCTGGTAAAGGTGGAGCTACATTTAAAGGGGCCCTATTATGGACTTTGCGGTAGATGAACTCTGGGATTTTAGCCTTTGCAGACCATTTACATGCACAATAACCTACAGTGGAGGAAATAAGTATTTGATCCGTTGCAGATTTTGTGAGTTTGCCCACTTACAAAGAAATTAACAGTCTATAATTGTAATGGTAGTTTAATTTTACTAATGAGAGAAAGAATGTCAAAAAGAAAATCCAGAAATTGGCATTATATAAAAGATAAATATAGATTTGCATTTAACTGTGGGAAATAAGTATTTGATCCCCTTGCAAACCATGTCTCAGTACTTGGTGGAGAAACCCTTGTTGGACAGACAGGTCAGACGCTTCTTGTAGTTGGTCACCAGGTTTGTGCACATCTCAGGAAGCATTTTGGTCCACAAATGCCGGATTTGATCCATTATGGTGTTGTGTGTTACCAATAGTTTTCTTGGTGACTGTGACTGTGTCTTGATATCATTAACAAATTCCTCCTGTGTAGTTCTTGGCTGATCCCTCACCTTTCTCATGATCACCAATGGTGGAGAGGTTGGAATCTGATTGATTGATTCTGTGGACAGGTGTCTTTTATACAAGTTACAAGTTGATATTAGGAGTACTTTCTTAAAGGAATAGGATTTATTTAACCGGTTTGTGGGAGCCTGAATCCTTGTTTGTTGCAAGTAGATCAAATACTTATTTCCCACGGTTAAATGCAGATCAATTTGTATCTTTTATATAATGTCAATTTTTTGATTTTTTTTTTATATTCTTACTTTCACTGTTAAAATAAACCTACCATTAAAAGTATAGATTGTTAATTTCTTTGTAAGTGGGCACATTTACAAAATCTGCAAGGGATCAAATACTTATTTCCTCCACTGTATATAACACACTACAGCAAAGGGAAAAACTATAATCCAGATTGTTAAATGTGTTGTTCGTCAGCAGATTCATAGAGAATTTAATTTGCCAGTTTAATTAAACCCCCAGTCAAACGTTTTTAATGTAATCCAGACCCTAGGACAGTGACTTAGTGCTCAACTTGTGAATGGAAGTAGATGTGGCAGCCACATCTTACATTTTAAAGTCACCTAATTTGACCCCCGTCTGTCTCCTCGATCGTCTCTCTCCGTCAGATGTGGCTGAAGCCCCTCAAACGTCAGGACATCCCCCAGAGGATGTGCTACGTGTTGCCCGTCTACAAGACCAGCGAGCGGCGCGGCACCCTGTCCACCACCGGACACTCCACCAACTACGTCATCGCCATGACGCTCAACACCAACGTGGCGGCTGAACACTGGATCCGACGAGGCGTAGCGCTGCTCTGCCAGCTCAACTCCTAGGCTCAGTTTGTCTCACACACATGCACTGACAGCTCATCAAATACGATTGAAAAGTGTCTACTTTACACAGCAAGTATAGTTTGTACTGTTCTCAAACAAAAGCACTAGTTCCTATCTTTATTGTCTTGTTCGAGAATGTATTAACAAAAAGGTAGTGTCAAAGTTAACCTTAAGATCGACTCCAATAAAAAATATTTAAAAAATCTTTGTACCATAATATTTCTCACCTTAACTATCCTGACGTATGAGTGCAAAGTTTATCACTAGATTGCTGTTTTTAACATTCAGTACATTTCTACCAAAAAATCCACAACCATTACAATGTCATTCAATGTGACCGGTTACAATAACAAGCTCACAAACAGCATGATCAAGACAAAGATGCTAACTTCACTTACCGTTCTGAAACATCAGCTTGTCATCGATTTTGGTGCACGGAAGACTTTTCTTTTTGTATAGGAAAACCACGTTAAACAAAACATCAATTACAGCTGGGCCTTTTTTTACATACTTTTAAATTGATCCTCACTGCAGAAAATCAGCTATTTTTTATTAATAACTTTACCAAATGCCTCGCACATTAACGCCACTCCGTTCAATTCTGTGATACTTGCTATGAAACCCGTTTTTTGTTACAAGATATACAAAATTGTCCTTGATTTATGCTGTTTTTTAGTTGGGGATCAAACCACCAAACTACTGATTGGAGGCCTACCATCTACCTCCTGAGCCACAGCAACCAAGTGTTGCGATGGTTCAGTTGATTGTAGATAATCTTGAAAAGCTAGCATGTTAGCATATTTACATACAAAACAACAGTAATGCAGCCATTACAAAACTAATATTTCAACATGATGTTCTTCGTTTTAGACAACTTAGACAATCTATGTATGCATAGTTTCCTGAGCATGCATGTTTATTAAAGAATGAGCCTGGCTTAACCCGTTGATCTGGGATGTAGACTGACACATGAAATAAATGAGGAATAGAGCAGCGTGACGCAGAAAAGATGCTGATAGATGTGTTAAACTGTCGCGGTTTTTCAGCTACACAACAGTTGTCTCTGTAACATTATGCCAGAAGCGTCAGAGATCTTTTCAAGGTTTATTTTCTTTCGTACAGTGGATAATGCAGACAAGGCTAACAGTAAGGATGTCACACTTTGCATTTTATCAGCTTACTGAACAGACATACATACAACAAAGCAAAAGTGAGAACAAATCATGGACCTTCATTTTACAGACAATTCTTTGCACGATGAGTACAGGAGAAACTTCTTTGGGGCATAGTGTGTTAAGTGTCATGGACCCTTATCACACACTTGTCAGTACCATTTAATAACACAATAAATTCAAGACCTCGTTGAGAAATAATGAAAATAAAAGTATACTTAGTCTTTAAAAAAAACACAAAAATGTTTATCATAGGAAACTGAAAACATTCAAATAATATTATTTTAATGCAGAACACGGTGTAAGAGTAGTTGGAAATATTAAATTGACTGTAAACAGAAGTGTAGATACATTAGATTATCTCAGGCCTATTACACTACACCCCAAAGAGTTCCACATGAACATCAGACACAGTTCATTTAAAAAGTAACAAAGGTTGTCAATAGTTTAACTTTGCAGTAGAAAATAATGAAAACAAATTTACACTCAACACAATGTCTGTACCGTTTCTCTCATGCTTCATGCATGGTTCAGTCGGATCGATAACATGGGTTCGATGTGACCAACAATGATTTACAGCCAGTTGACACATACGATGATGGATGTCACACAGTGACAGGATAAATGAAAACGCACAGAATCTGTGTCATCCAGCAACTGAAGCTAGGCGAGCTAGCTTAGCATGTTAGCTGTGGGACAGCCAATGGAATGTAGGGGGAGGGGTGTCAAGCACCAGCCACTGAAAAACCACACTCGGTCAGGTTTGGCACAGTTATCTGAGTGACTAGAACATACACCCTGGGGTACAAACGCGAGGAATGCTTGTAAACAAAAATGTTTTTATCTGTATCAATGGTTTGGGAAGCTGACACAAGGTACATTGTTCCTCTTTTGATTGGTCTGTTGTAGATTGTCAGGAATTGATTCCTTGTACCTTCAAAACTATTATTTAGCAGCAACAAAAATGTGCTTTCTTACTACTGATGTTATAAAGACTTAATGTGTTTACAGTACATAAAAACCATCTGCATTGGTGTGACATTTCAACCTACCTACTGTAAATAAAGGTCCACTGCCGGGTGGTCCGATTGAACGAAGCAACCTTTAGGAACTCATAGAGGCACCCTAAATAAATCTAGCTAACTACAACATCTTTAGGTGAAGAGAGGAAGAGCTAGCTTTTTCAGATCTTCCGAATGGCTCAGTGTTAGTTCGTTTTTTGCTGCAACTTTTTTGGGATCATTACAACTTTTGTAGTTCATAGTGTTTGCTAACACAGCTGCCAATGCCTTTACAAACTAGCATTTAAGACTTTTGGTTAGAAAGTAGAATGTCTGACTTTTTGAAGGGTTCTATAGTCAGAGATGTATCCTCGTTACATGTTTTATCTTTCTTTATAAGAATCGGCAGTTTCAAAATGTAAAGTCGGGGGAACGCGTTTCGTTTTTGACACTGTAGCTTTTAGGCATCAACACATTTTGACTATAAAGCAACATAAGCCAAAGGGTTAAGGGCTGCAAAAAATGATTATTTTCAATCCTATTTTCTAGGCTAATCGATTAATCGCTTGGTCAATAAAATGTCAGAAAACTATAAAAAATGTCTATCCCAGCATCTAAAAGTCAGAGTTAACGTCTTATCAATCCAAAACAGAAAGATTGTGACTTAAGTATATGAAACTGAGAAACCTCTATATTAAAGAGGCAAAACGGCATTTTCTGACATTTGTCCGTTAAAAATGACTTAAAACGATCAACCGAATATCAAAAAGGCATGACTTAGTTTTAAACTTCTAGTCGTCTAATTATTGCAGCTCTAAAAAGTTTTCTTCCAGGTGTAGACGCAAGCTAACCTCCGTCACTGTCGCTGCTCTAGTGGCCAGGGCTTGAGAGATGTATGACACACAGCGTGATGACATCACAAGCTGATGATGGATGGCGGGTGGAACACGCACCGCAGATGTAGGAAGCATGGATGATGGGACACAGCACAGGGTGGATGAGAGACAACAAAGCACTAACAACAGGTGACGGTGCATAGGCGATGGGCTGCTGGGCCATGACAGCTGCCTCTCTGCGGGTATGCACTTTTCCCGCGCCACCAACAGCTCGTTTTTAGATGGAGGTCACTGGTTTGGAGCAGAGGAGGCCTTCTCCGGTCGCTCTTCTTTCATTGGGCCTTTTTTTTTTTTTCTCCTCTCGGGGAGCAGACAGATTGGAGCCGACAGAGGAGAGGTAATGGAGGAGCAGAGTGTAAACATCACTGGCAGAGTCATGAGATATGCATAAGCTACCGCTGCATGTTTGGAATGGAGGCACTGGCCGTGAACGAGACCCACACTGCATGCAACACTGGGCCGTTACATCGCAAACAAAGCATGTTAAGGCCATGGAGAACAATATTGATACACCCAGCTCTCACTTCCCAGCTACCCTCCCCACTAGCTCCTAGACTAAAAGCCAAAATTGAAAACGATGCGGTCTTCGAAGATGGCGATGAGCAGCATGATGCCGAACCCGGTCAGCATGCCGAAGTTCTGCAGGACAAAGTGACCCAGCTGGCAGCGCTTGTGGTCCTCGCTGTCCCCGTGGAGCATTTCCGGCAGCTGTAGGGAGACAGAATCAGGATCAGAAAGGGAATTAGCTTTGCACAACAATAGGCAGATAGAAGAATGTCAATGAAAGTGAAGCAGGACTATTTTCAACTCACCATATCCACCAGCGCCACATACAGGAACATGCCCGCGGTGACGGCAAAGATCCAGCTGGTGACGTTGTGTGTGTACTGTCCCACGGCCGTGCCGATGATCATGCCCACGTAGGCCATGAGGGCGGACAGCAGGTTGTAGAAGATGGCCTGCTTCACTGACATCCCCGCTTTCAGCAGTACCGCAAAGTCACCTGTGAGTCAGAAGACACACACTCAGTTAAACACCAGTAAAACAAACCCCGCGCATCCGTATCCCAACATGCAACAACTCAAAAATCTAAAGTTGTGTGAAGATTCTGTCGTGGTTTGCTGCGTATGAACCCCTCGGTGAATAACTTTCATTACAGTACCTTTAGCTGACCTTTGATCAAAAGAAGCTTCGGTTAGAGAATTCAACCATGAAGAAACACATTTAAAAAAGATAGAATCCTGGCATCACATTAGCAATACATAAGTGATACTGAATTGAGTTCAAATAAGCCGAATCCTGCTAAGTACAGTAGAAATTAAAACGTTTTGTATTGGCCACGCTGCAGTCGTAACGGGTGGATTTCAGTTTGTCGACTTTCTGCTGTGCTGTTATCAACAGGGAGCTCCTGCAACCATTTTGGAGCCAGGAGCCAGTGTTTTTGTGGAGGGTGACCCGGGTAACACTTGGCACTTGTCATGCGTCTTTACTCTCTACTACTGTCTTTTGTGATTATTTGAAATCGCTTAGAGCAGGTCCCCCGCACATTTGCCTCCACTATCTATCTTCCTGCAGGTCTAAAACAAACTAGGGACCGCTCTTTCCAAGAAAAATGTCCTTAACTCCCATCTTAAAATTACACATGCACGACGTAGCCTCTCTTCCCTCTTCAATCATGGCCGAATGCGGGACAAGGCCCAAGTCTCAGCGGAAACGCCCTGGATTTTTGGAGAGAGAGATGAATACTGAGAAGGGGGTGGCCTACATTTCCTGCGCCGTGTAACAAGCGGCCTCTTTTCCTGGCTAATTACCTCAATGAATATATTACCACTCTGCTCGCATCCATCAATCAAACCCATAGAAAAAAAGAGGGGGAGAAGTTAAAGAGAGGCCTCTTCTTGTTACTCCGTTTCCTGCCTCCCTGCTTCCAAATCTGTTTGACGGTCAGACACGCCTGCTGCCACCTCGTCTACCGCAATTAACACACCCATCACTGCCAATTAGCCTCGCTCCGGGTGGTTAAAGAAGCTTCATAATCATCATCTTTGCCATCCAGCTGCCAGGCGGGGGATGGCTCTCATGTTCAGGGGGAGCCGAGAAGTGTACTTGTCAAACCGCTGGGTTTGTCTGATGAGGGGCCCTACGGGGCAGAGGCAGAGTGCTGCTAAAGAGCGCGGAAGTGAATCAACGGGAAATGTGAAATGACACGAAAGGAGACTGATCTCGAAAATATTCACATGCCGCTCGAGACGGGACTTGAGCGGCACTCGACCATTTGGAAACTGCAGCACGGCGAGTCAAAATAGAGACAGATGTGTTGGAGCGGAATCAGAGCTCCTCCATCCTGAAGCAGATGACTGCAGATTTTCTGGCACTGAAAACAGCTAAATGCCTCACGTCACAGATTCAAGTGAGAAGCTACAGGAAAACATCTCTTTTTTATTCATGGGTGGGTCAATTTCATGTGTTATTTCACTTCTATTTCATGTCTTTTCTTTCTGAAGTGGAGGAAACATCCAAAATACACATGAAGTTGTTTATTTGACTAACTTAGTCTTTTTATGACTGTAGATTTTCCCGAACTATCTGCATTAGATTACACATGTAATACAACCTAAAGTTATCTTAACTGGGAAATATTTATAGTGACACTAAGGTAATGTAAAAACCTGAAGTGGCTTGAGAACGTGACAAATGTTACAATACATCCTTAAAGGCATCATGTGTCTTAGTTTTAAAAAAAGATGTAACAATCTGATATGCAGAGATGCATTCCTATCTATATTCGGATAGTTATTACCGAGGGGTTTGTTCTAATATTACTCATAGCCGGATTTATAAAGTATTATATTCCTAACATGCCAAAAATAGTTTTAATGTTAACGACTGTGAAAAACTTGTATTCCCCTTTGTTAAAACCTGACATTAAACAAGTTCACATTTCTGTTCTGAAATGCAAATTAGCACACATAATAAGATAATGCCTTATTTGCATACTTGAACATTTCATCCCAAAAATGTAAAATGCAAATGAAACTTGTCTCTGTGAAAGTAATCAGCTGGGGAATTGTTATGGTGATATGTATTTCTATTCTATTCACCTGTAGCGTCTCCTCTTAAAGCCGGCGATAGTTTAACCCAAACTTGTTTCACCTGCATCAAAACACTTTTAACACGTTCCTCTTTTCTCCCCTGACCACCACAACAGTCTAACAGGACGCGGCTAGGAAGTAACCACGGGGGGGAGCAGGCAGACAAACACAGGATATTTATCCTCCGCTTCACACTTTGCTGTAATTGACACTGCTCTATTCATCAGGCAAACAAACGAGGCGTGGACACTGGAACACCATGAGACGCATCATTAGTACTGATCGGCTGTGAAGGGCCCCGGTGTCTGTCTGTTTCACAGCACTCTCAACACAATCAACAAAAAAGCACCACTCCGAACCCTAAAGTTCAATGTTGCTGAGTCAAAGTGAATCGAATGGTTCCTCGGAGAGATCTGAATGCAGATGAAGGCCCGGCTGCTGTACAGTGTTTGAGCCTGACCGTATTGAGCCAGGCTCGTCGTTTCATCCTCACTGACAGACACGGTGACAAGCCATTTTGCCGCTGTCACACAGAACCCATTAATCGGGGGGGAAATGAACGCAAGAAGAGGGATGATATTTGAGTTTCCAGGCCCGAAAGGCGTGACACTCCAGGTTAAAGTTTCAGGCCAAGTGAGAAAAGAGACGTTTTGCATGACGCTGGGTTTCATTATGTGAGCTAACTTCTTTGTTCTACTTGTTGGAGAAGTGAAGGGTGCACTTTCTCTTGTTTCACGCTACTTACCGAGTTCATGAGGTAATTCGTGGCAGAAAACAGCCACTGATGTGCTGATGCCTCCCGTCAAGTTAGCACTGAATGCTGCGCCTGCACACAGAAAAAGGTCAGGGAATGTTAGACGGGGGAAATCAGGTTTTTGTTTTTCTGCTGAAAGTTGAGAAGATGGATACCGCTCGCATGTCTGTTCACTAAATGTGAAGCTTCAGCCAAATAAGTACAGCACTGAACCCGCCATGAAAACAAAAGTGTTCTACATTCCTCAAGATGTTTACATTTTCAAGCAATTTATTTTATAAATAGACAGTCTTTTTGTTGTTGTGATGGTACGATAAGAAGGGTGCGACAGATTTGATCTCACGGTGAGTTAATCGGAGTGATTTCAATCAACGGGATAAACCTAAATGTCGCATGAGTGACTTCAAAAAAAGCCGTCTAGCTCTATGAAATGGTAAAGAAGATAATGAAAAAGGCTGATTTTAAAATATAGGAATTATCATGTAAGGAAGACTTTTTCTATATATATTTATCTTTCCTTAATTTAAGCTGGGGGACTTTATGATTTATAATATCCTTATGGCGCATGTTCCCTCGGGAAGATTTTTTTTTAAATATTGAAGTTAAAAGCATCAATCTGGTGCACTTTGAGAGCAACATGAAGAGATCTATGGATACATCTCTCAACACCCATATGAAACGGAACTGTAAGCAGATTTTTCTTTTTGGATATTTTACAAATCACTCCCCTTTTAAACTCTATTCTTGCTGTTTTTAACAACTTTTTTGTTACTGTCATATAGTATTTTATACCTGTTTTTAATTTAGTCTCATTAATAACTATAATGATCATATCAAGGTGTGCCTTAACCTCACTGAGCTGAGGTTATTTGAGCCTCTCAGGAGAGAGCCCTCTTCCACCTGGTTGTAGAAAAGCTCTTTAAATTCGTTAGCATAGCTAGCTAACCAGATGCTAATAACAACAGATCGCCACTGTGCTTACAACTAAAGACAGAGCCACGCAAACACTGCGGCATGTGTACGGCTCCTTATGGGTACTGCAATATTTGAAGAGCTGGAGCGGCGTTCCCGTGCTCTCTGTCAGCACTCCTTTCAGACGAGACATATACCACGTGAAGACACGTTACGCTCGTGTTGTGTTCAAGTAACCTGTCCTTGGCCAGGAAAAACAGGTATTCGCTTGTTTAATTATTTTTGCGGTCTAGATTTCTTCTTTTTTGAAGTGAGAAGTTGTCCGTGAGTCGGACTGACGGACGGACGCCCCACCCCCAAAACGAAAACTCTTCGGTTCTCCTTGAATTACACAAGTCACCCAAATCAGCGTAAAAAAAAGCGGGAGGTGCCGAAAAATCCCCTATTAATGTATTGATTATAGCTCCGGGTCCGTATAGGTCAGCGCCTGGGTCCGGATCCGGACCGCGGTCCGCCTGTTACCGACCCCTGACCTAGAGAATCAATGTACCATTTCTCATTGCTGAGGGGAGAACGGCATTTCATGATGCTGCTGTGATGTCAGAAATCATGAGGGGGCAACAGAATGTGACAGCTTTAAGGGTATTCCAGTAAATACATTTCAACTTTGAAGTGGACCCTGCAGATAAAACACAGTAGCAGAAGTTCTCACCTATAGCCAGACCGTCACTGAAGTTATGCATGCCGTCGCCCATGATGACCATCCAGGCGATGCTGGCGATCCCGGCGTCCTTCATCTCCTGGTCCGAGTGGCAGTTCCCCCCATGGGAGTGCCCGTGGCCGTGCTTCTTGGCCTTGCCTCCGTTCTCCTTGTGGGGGGGCGGGTGCTCCTCGCTGGATACCTTGGGTGCCAACGGGGTTTTGTTGGTGGGCGAGTCCGGCGTCTGGAGCTCTGAGAGCTGAGTGTCGTTGTGACCGTTGTCACAGGAGACGGCGGTGCCCTCAGGGTCTGGAGGAGAGAGGAGATGTTACAGTGATGGCCGCACAGAAAAAGACTTGTGGGCCAGATTAATGAATCAGGTCGGGTACACTGTAAATAAGTGGTGTAATAGGTTAAAATATACATTAATATTAATGTTTAAGAAAAGAATGCTGACTGAGTAAATTTGATGTATCTGTGTCAAGTGGCTGTGCCTTTTAAAGCGACTAGCTGTAAGTTTAGGAAACAGGAAGCGTTTACCCTTTGATACATTGGCCCTGATTCTAATGCACACCATCCACTTATAGAATATGTTTGATAGAAATGCACGGGAATGGGCACAAGTAAAAAAGGAACAAAATGTGGGCAAGCTGCAGGTAAGAACTACATTTTTCGGGATTAATCAGGAATGAAAATGATTAAGCAGTGTCTTTAACATCGTAATCATTATATTTTATCAACAGAATCAGCAGACAGTTTTTATTTTCTTACTGTGAAAGCCTGGTGCTGAGGGGTGTGGCTTTTCATAACTCGACCTGTGCTGGCCTCTGTTAGCGGCCCAAAAACCAATCTTTCTGTCCGAACACTTCTTACCTTCACTGAGAGGCTTCAGGTGCAGCCACTCTGCATCCGAGCGGCGATTTAATTTGTGATCTGACAACTTCCTGCCGATGGTGCCCTCCTCATTAGCCTTCTTCATGCCCTGCGAGCAGAGCCAAGTTTAGAATCTATCTGCAGAAATGCAACACTCTTACCATACTCAAAGACGGAAGCAGCTTGTGAGAATGAAGTGTCTCTCACCTTGTGGTCTTTGTAGTGCTGAAACATGCCGATGCAGTGTTCCATGATGAAGAGGAAGTAGATGCCGGCCAGCGCCGTTAGGCCCTTCCACACTCCATCAAAGTCATTCAGATAATCTCTTTCGTCGGTCGACTTGGGCTCGCCGTGGTCGTGCTGCCCCTGAGACTGTGGACGTGAAGACTTGATCAGAACATAGATTTCACACATTTCTGATGTTGAGAGGAACAACATAATGAGCAGTGTGTGTGAGGCAGGTCTTCGAAGTCATTCTGGAATTACCATAAGCTAGAATTCTTCAAATGTAGGAGGAAAAGTTGATACATTTTACCCCCTTCACGCCATACGACACAAAGGTTTATGACATGATTCAGAAGAAATACAATTAATGTTTGCACATTCAACTTAAAATAGGAATAATTCCGGTAAGTGTAAAGACAATGAAAGAGAAGTATAACTAAATATATAAACCTGCCATTTAAGAAACACAAATGTTTTACTTTAGCTTGCCCGCTGTTTGATTAACGTGCCTATCCCTTGCCTGATTAACGTGCCTATCCCTTGCCTGATTAACATGCCTATCCCTTGCCTGATTAATATACATCCTTTATTTAACCAGATAAAAGTCTTTAGAGGAATCAAATCTCTTCTTCAAGTGTGACCTGGCTAAGAGGTTAATATAATCACATTAAAGTCATTAAATGTGTGTTAATAATATATCAAACAGCAAATCTGATATTTTAATTATGACATGCAGGAAGCTGTGGCGAGCCATGACATGTCATCTCTGCTGGCCTGTGATTGGCTGATTTAGTGCATGGCAAGGCATTTTGTCAGCTTTGATTTATCACACTTTGCTAAAAAGAAGCTTTTATATACCAAGTCCTTCTTTTGATAGGTCAAGTTAAGAATCCTTTTTTTTTTTTAAATATATTTTTGTTTCAAAAAAGAAATCTGAATCTGATCTCGCGTTCGGTTATACTTCACTCGCGTTTATGTCCATATCGATCAGATCCAGCTCTCCTGATCGGCCTTTATAGAGAGATCAAACTATTAAGAGTGAATATCGGCCGATAATGACAGGCGGCCAATCGATCGGAGCATCCCTAATTATTACCGGACATTTTGACCGGCAGGTTTTGAATTTACCGGTTTTTAATACAACAGACACCCTGATGTGCACGTGAATTTTAACCTTTTTTTTAAACAAATTTGTATTCATGTTGGTAAGGCTTCTATTCATCTGTTTACTCTGAGCATAAATGATAATCAAGTAAACTTAAAATAGTTATTCTAAATGTATTTGAATCACCTGTCACTGTGGGTTTGCCCCTTAACGTGCTGAGAAGGTTAAAGCACCAATGTCATAAACTAAAAAGCTACTGCTGCGGCCCTACAAAAAGTGATTTAACCCTTTGAACACAGGGTGTTCTGTCCGTCTGAACTCACGTGAGGCAGCAGGTGGAGCAGAGCGTCTCCACTCAGTGTTCCCACGGCCAGCGCCACCAGGAAGGTGAGCAGGAACTTGAAGCAGGACTGTTTGAGGATGGGAACGAGCACCACGCCCAGCAGAGACAGCAGGCTGATGATGGTGATGGAGACGAACCCCCACAGCCACACCCACACTGCGGAGAGACAGGGAGATGGATGTAAGACAGGTATATTCACTCTACAAAGCATGAGTAACAAGCACGGCCACACCCTATGTTTTGCAAATGTATTTTATTGTGAAAGTCCATAAAAAGAACTCTATCAGCCACAGCATCAGCCTCATTTAACGGCTGGCTTAAGATATTTTTCTACCCCTCCTGTTCCTGTGTGAAAGAAAGCATCCTCCAGAGAATCTCAATCCCTGTGTCCTTGTGATGACACATGATGCCTGAAGCCAGAAACGTGAAGTGACATTTCAGCAGAATTCCACTCTCCTCATTTGTTATATTCAAGGCCGCAAGAGAGAGAAAAGGTACACTATCATTTAAACTGTCAGTCCGTCTGTCAGAGAGAGAAAACTTCTCGATTCCTTCGTCACAGAGGACAAAATGTTTAATGTCGTATGAAATTCAATGTCACGCCAAAGCCGATGGGTCCCTGACTGCAGACGTTCAGCTATAGGACGAGTATTGACTGGAACACAGGGAGCATATAATGCATATCTTACAGACCATTTCATTCAGTGAGGCCTTTCAGGACAGCAAGCTGGAGCAATAGTCTGAAAGTTAGTCATTTACCAAGGTTAGGCGGCTGTAATTGGCTTCACGGCAACACATATGGCCTTGGGCACAATGTCTTGGTAGAGAAAAACAAGCTGTGAATTTTGGAAATGATAACATCTATGTTTCTTGGATAGATAGTCACTTTAGAAAGAGTTATTGTATGATCATTTGACACGAGAAGAACCCTGCTCCCCACAACTGTAATATAATTCGACTAGTATATAAAAAAAAACGCTTTAAACATTGAATTCAAGGACATTTAAGGCCAAAAGCAGAGGAAAAAAAAGGTGCACAGTATTCAAAATGTATTTAGAATGAGAATTATTTGGTAATTGTTGTCGTTTTAAAGGTTAAATACACATATGAAAAACTTATTTCTTCAATTTCTCCCATTCAAAAAGTAAAAAAAGTTTATTAAATACTCCCTAAAAAGGCAATAATACATGTGATGATGGTCACATGAGTGATTGTGTAGATCAAACCCCATATAAGCATTTTTTTTCACGGATTATATTCAAGCATTTACTTGCATTTTTCAAAGTGTTAAGACTTTATTAGAATCGTGTGTCAGTGGATTATTTCAGGACTCTGTGGGCTGTTTAGTCTTAGCATAAGATACTGACAGCTCTCTCAAGTAGGGGTTGTATTTATGTAAATTATATTTGCATTAATGTCTGACATTTATTAAGGTTGGGCATATCGATTTGTATTTTAAAGCATTTGTGATCTTTACTGTTTCTCTACAAATCATCATGTGGGCTTGTGCATTTATTAGAGGCACTATTGCTATAATACTAAATAACGAATACATACACAGGGTTTCCCCAAGGTGTACTGCTCTGGGAGGGTGCTGCCTGACTTAAAATGAAAGTGAAAGTGTTTAGTTTATTTAATAAAAGAGCACATGTTCAATGTGAAAAGCGACAGTAGATAGTTTAGTTGCAATTTGGTGCTATATATATATATATTTAAAACAAAAAAAATTAATACATTTTTTTTATACACTTTGAATTTCAGGGGGGGCGCGGGGCTCCGTTGGCGGGATCCAGAATCCGAGTTCCCAATAATATTTGAGGTTGGAGTGTCTCTTTAAAATTACCCATAGTCTTTATTGTTAGGAGGTAGAATGGTCACAGCATATGTTATGGTTATACCATTATTATAATTGGTTCCCTTCTATATAGAGCAGTGTTGCGGATGAAATGCAAAACTACCGGTCAAATTATTTCTGTGTATATAATTTAACATTATTTTAAAAAACTGTTGATATGATGGCTATCAACAACATTTTAATCAAACCGTCGACTTAAAATCAAGTGCTGTTTTTTTATTTTGTTCAGCAGAGAGAATCCTCTTTCTGTTGGCACAATGAAGACTCGGATGAACAATCCCTCGTCCAGTTGGCCTCTCCCTCGTCCAGTTGGCCTCTTGGGAGATTTAGCTTGAAACAATGGTGAAAACGTTTTTCAGGTTGCAACTCTGCATTGATACATTTGAGCTTCCATAGCCGGAGCACTGTCCTAACAGCCATGGCATCTCATTGCTTGTGACATCGATGATATGGGGAATTATTTGCACTGAATATTATATCCGGAGGGATTGAAATTAGCTGGACTTTTCACGAGTACATTTTTCCCGGAAAAGCTGGACCACACCAGTTATCCCTAGATAGTATTTTGGGGAGAACCTTGTCATTAGTAAGTACATACTGGACAAGCGAAGGTCATTTCCTCATCATATATGAAAATGTCTTTAATAACTCTCGCTTTCTCTTCGATACAGAAGTAAAATATGGCACGACTGCTTTCTTATTTGTCTCTTGGAGCGGAACACCTTGCAGCCCTGAGAGGTGTCTGAACATCAGGCAGCAGTACATCACCGCGGGTCCTTCACACTCACACAGCTCATCTACTTCTCCCTCTCATTACCTTTATGCGGTTGTGCTTTTGTGTGGAGCCGTGGAGGTGTGCTGGTGGGGGGAGTTGGGATAGGGGAACAGAAGAGAGGCGAAGGAGACCCACCGGTCTGTGTCTTCTCTCCAATTACGCATCGCCTGTGAGCTGTGGCTCAGAAAAATGGCCCAGGGTGTCGCTTAGGCTCTCCTAATTGGCACAGCGCACAAAAAAAAGAAGAAAAAAGAGGGGAGTGGGGACCTGAGTGAAGCCGACTGCAAAATTTCCCCAGCTCCCCCATGGATGGCGGCGGGAGGTAAAGGAGAGATGGTCCATGACGCGTGGCGAAACCTGTGGTCGACTCGGTGCACAATAGCAGACAATCTAGTGGCGGTGGTTTTCCACTAATGAGGAGCCGTGCTGCCCTTTTGACTCGTTCCCGCTGCGTTCTTCGTCGTCATTACCATCTTTATGACTGTTTCCAGTGCGCGTGACGGGGAAGTGTGTGTAATTATTAAAGATTTAAAAAGGGTGAAGTGTTTGGGAATTCCTCCAATCCCATGGTGGAACTTTTCAGACCTGAAGTGTTCACAGAAACTTTAGCAGCTCAAATTGTTTTGGTCATAAAAGTGGGACTTAGGACCTCTCATTAAAAATAAATCGTGGTTGTTGCAGAACATCTCGTGACCCCCTAGACTTGCCGTGTTGTTTACAGTGACAGCTCCCAAACTATTTAGCATAATGTAAGTGAAAACTAAAATCCAATTATAATAAAGAACATAGGAACAAAAAGGTGGAAATGCAGTGTGGTCAGATTGATTATCCTATAATGCATTTTCATTCCAGGTGGCTGGATATATTCCTACAAATGCAATTCACATTTAAATAATTTCTTTAAGAAGCTATGGGTTCATTTTTATTTTTGCATACATTTTGATTCCTTGTTTAATTTGTGCCAGTTTGTATGGCTATATGACTTTTATTTCACAGCCTGTAACTCATTAACTTTAAAACGCTTTGATTTTATCATTTGAATTCTCATAAAGTGGGAAACACTCCCAGAGAGAGCGGGCTTCAAAGCGACCTTCATCTTTAACAGCTGATCTTTCAACCTCTTCCTCTGTTTTCAGAATTGTATTAATCCAGAAATTTGGAAACTAAAAGCAAGTAATCAATGCAAGGAAGATTCCTTTTTAAACACAAGTGAGAATGTTCCTCAAATAAGTTTTCTTGGTGGTTTAATACACATATTAAGGCCACTAATTTGCTGTCATGACAACTATTCTTACTAAATAACAAGGGTACATGAAGCACCCTTAACAGAGTGCTGCAGTTAGGCAAGTTTTTATTACATAATGTACTCTATCAACAGCTGCATTTGATATGCCAAAAATGTGGCCGCCTATTCATTCAAATATTAACTTTCTTCCTGGGGAATATGGCCCGAGACACACATGGCAGGCTGTTTTTTTTTCCAACTGCTCTCTTTTTTGGCTCTTTATTTTGTACGATAATATTGTGCTGTGTTAATGTATGTGGCATACATTTGGGAAAAGGTATTTGTTTTTTTTCTTCATATTTTTGCGAGTTGAACCTATGCTCCTATAATTAGTCTTTGATAAACTGCTTATACAAAGTACAGACACCTAAAATGTCCGTTATGAAATCACATCTTTGGATCCGAGAGCATAAACTAATGCATTCTGTTATATCAGCCTTTCAATTTAGAGCATTTGAGCCTTTTACCCATGTTCGGCTAAGGCGCAAATACATGTTTTTCAAGGTTTCCAGCCCACGTTTTAACTCTGGTACTGACATAAATAACACGGTCGCATTTAAAGGGATCAAATCAAGTTTTATATATATAGCACATTTATAAACGATTTTTGGTCGAGCCAAAGTGCTGTACATATAATAAAAATAGCCTACAGTAGAGACACTTTTCAGCAAATACAACAGCACAGATTGTTCAGAATATCAGTATGACAATACGACACCCTCTGTCCTTAGACCCTCTGTCCTTAGACCCTCACATCGTACAAGGAAAAACTTCCAGAGAAAACCCACAGTTTAAAGGGAACATGGGAGAAACCTCAGGGAGAGCAACAGAGGAGGGATCCCTCTCCCAGGACGGACAGACGTGCAATAGACGCCGTGTGTAAATTGAAAAGATAATACAATCCTAAATATCATTGGATATTTGGTAGTAAAGTTTATTAAAGTTCCCTTTCAGGTAACCACAAATAATTACACTTTTGTGTATTTTTCATGAAAAAAAACACAACAGTGGTGTTAAATAAACAAACGGGCAATTAATAGGTTTAAATAAAAAAAACATGTATTATTTTAGCCTATTGTTTAAACTTAAAGGTCCCATGTCCCTTTTACGGTTATTACCCGTCCCCTTGTGTGTTATGAAGGTTTTTATGCATGTAAACGGTCTGCAGAGTCACAAACCCTGAAAGTACACCCTGTAGCGAATAAAACTCTAACACAGAAAAGACCTCCCCAAAACGCCTCGTTGGAGATTTCTTATTTACTTCCTGGGTATCGCTACGTAGTGATACCCAGTAGCCACGCCCAGAGCTATGGCCGCACCCTCTGCCAGCCTTTCACGAAACAAAGCTTCCCAAACCTTTCAGCGATTCATGCCGGATATGTACAGCGTAGGACACTGAAGAACGATGCTGTTCCTACTTTGTTTGGACCAGCGGGAGATTCGGGTACACAACTTGTAAGTATTCATTTTTGTTTGTGTATTTATGGTGTTTAAAACAAACAAGGTATCTACCTCGACTGTTTAAATGGGTAAACGTTGGGATCACGGAGAAATGCTCTCCGCAGACCCATTCTCACAGCGTTATAATCCTTTTTCTTACTCAATATCAAGCCACACTTATTGTTTTTACTTCGGCTGTGAGTGTTTGTGTGTGCTCAGGATGAGTTTCGCTTGTTCTCGCTGTATCTGTATCGCTATCACGGAAGCCCTGTCTGCTCCTCACAGCAACGAGCAGCTGCACGTCACTTGACCAATCAGAGCACACTGGGCTCACAGGGAGGGGGAGGGGGCAGGAGCTCCAACAAGCCGTGTAGGACAGAGAGTGAATACACATACTATACAGGGATGCTGTTTGAGAAACCAATGTGAGTTTGGAAAATTGCACAATTTAAATCTATTCTAGTAGACCTCAACAATGGAATTATGATCAGTGGAAATGGCCATGACATGGGACCTTTAAGCAGTTTAAAATATTTTACTCTGTGAAAGTGGAACATTATATAAATATATTATATTTGTGTAGCTCTTATCTTTCAAATACACTGCTATTAGAACATCAAAGTGACTATTTTTAAAAGTTTGGCACCAGGGTTAATATATTCAGTGTCTATCGAACCTGCTGATAGCCATTAGTCATGCATGTGATCACTGGGACTTGTGATTGACTGAAAGAATGAATCAAGTCATTATTATGCTAAATAGTGGCTGCATCCAGTCACACCTTAAAATAGCAAACATCTCATTATATGGTTGAAATAGTAACTAGCACATTAACTCTCCCAAAAACACCAAATCATGCAGGTGTTTTCCAGCAATCCATGCCTACACATGCATTTAACTGCAGTGTCCAGAAGTGTATAAATAAACAAGAAGCATGCTTTCAACAGAAATACATATGGGTTTTGAGAAAACCTTTCCTTGTACAAATAACTGTACAGTCTAAATGACTGTGCTGAGTGAGTGGTGGTGTGGTTTCAGCCTTGGCAAAGTGTTATCAAGACCAAAGAGCATGGCTCTTACCAACAAACTTTATAACCCGATGCAAGTTTGGTGTGATTGTAAAACTCAAGAGCTAAGACTCTAACCGACATTTCCCAAACTACGCTGCCTACCATCAAAGCCATTACACATTATGCTGTTAGTTCTGCAGAAATACAAGAAGCTAGAGCAGGGGGTGCCCAACCAGTCGATCTGGGAAGATTCCGAGTCGATCGCGAGATGTGTCTAAAAATAGAACAACAACATTCTGTTTTATCGTTAATGTCCTTTAACATAATCTTCCTGTGCCAGAATAATGCACTTGAACGCATCAAAGCTTTGTGATTGGCCGGCGTGACCCCATGTGTCGGGCGTGGCTGGTGGGCAGTGGGCACTATTTCGCTGACGTTGTCCGTGTCAACAGGAGTGACAGTCCGCACACACACAAGACCGCAATTATGGCAGAAGCAAAAAAGCCCAAAATATATAACTTTCACTCCGAGTGGGAGGATGATTATTTTTGTATCTATTCCAATTCAAAGTCCATCTGTCTCATCTGCAATGCGAGCGTGGCTTTATCGAAGAAGGGTAATTTAGGAGCGGCATTTCAAAACAGTGCACAAACGCTACGAGACGGAATTCCCTCCCTACACAGCAGTCCATTTCCACCCGGCCCAACAACAAGAGCAAGGCTGCTACCATAGCATCTTATCGTGACAGTCACGTTCTTACGAAACACAAAGTCTTTCAAAGACGGCGAAGTTGTGAAAGAAGCATTCCTGGAGGCTGCCGACGCGCTTTTTGGGGACAGTAAAAATAACAGTAGCATTTCAACAGGTTTTTGATATAATAAAAACTCAAGTTAGATACCATTATTAATCAGCTGTAAGTTTTAGTTTGTTTGAACTTATTCATTATAATTATTGTACAAAATGGTATAAGAATGCAAACATTCAGATCTGTTCTGTTTAAATTGATTATAGTCTATCATCAATTCAGGTTAAGAAACTAGTGTTGCTTGCTGTTAGTCTACTACAAATAAACACAACGTTTATCTCCTGTTAACTTGGTTTATTCAATCAACGTGCATAACACCAATACAGAGCCATTAACGAACAGTGGACCTCCTGCTTCAGGTCGACACAGACAAACTGCGCATGCCGTTTCCCAGCCTCAAGATGGCAACCTAGACTACCGTATGGCCAGTAGTAGGGGATGCTCCAATTTCGGGGGGCCGATACCGATCGCCGATCCGATCGAGTGGGGCGGGGCCTAAATGGAAGTTTTAAACATCACTTTAAATCTTCCATTTAAAGTGATGTTTAAACACTCAGTTAATGGGGCTCATTCACTGGAGCTTCCACAAACAACAAATCAACTTAATTATTACATTCAAATGATGTACATTATTCAAGTTTACATTCACTTTGGATAATAACACGGGAGAAATGAGCGGAAGCGCTCTCTCTCCCCCCTCTCTCCCCCTCTCTCCCTCTCCTGACAGCCTGTCAGTATCTCATGCAGCTCACTGATCCAGTAATGAGTGACCCGACAATGAAGAATAAATATATTTATAATAACTAGTTTAGCTTGTTCCAGAGGTAGATACAATAGCTAAGTGTGTTAGGTCTAACTCTTACGGTACGTCCACACAGCAGCTTTTCAAAAATCTTGAAAATCTTGGAGCTGGGCGTGTCTGAAAGCTTGGGGATTTTTTGCGAGCAACGCGACCAACAACCAATCACATGAATCTCCCGCCCCCGACATACAAAGCAAAAAACCCCATGGATTTTATGCGAGCAATATATATATATATATATATATATATATAATATATATATAAACTCCCCAAACAGGCGAAAACCTACCAGTTTCACCAACTGTCTCTGCCACCTCCCTCCATGCCTGGTTCCTCCTCCTCTCCGGTATGTACCCGTTAATAGTTCTGGTCTAAAGAACCGGTGGAGTTTGCTACCGTAATTTCTCGTTTGGAATATGAGGAAATGAACTGCGGTCCTGGTTCTCCCTGTGTGTTTGTTTCGCTGCGCTCACCGGTTCCGGCGGGCGGAGCTGCAGGATTTTCTGCTTCACACACACGTTGCATACCGCTATTTTAACTGTCTTTTCGGACACCTTAAATAATGCCAGACCGGTGAGCCATTTTGCGAGCTTGTTTTGCCGCACACAGAGAAAAGGGTCATGTATTTTACGTCATGGCGATCGACTCTCGCGATCGGCATGTTTAGAGAGCAACCGATCGATCGGTAGAGAGTGAGGATCGCTGATCTCGATCGGTGACCGATCGATCGGAGCATCCCTAGCCAGTAGTATAGACGCAAAGAGATTACATGTTAACACTTGCATCCTATTTTAAAAAAGGCATTTATTTTTATACTCTACTAAAATGCTACAAAAAGGGTTTGATTCTATTAATTTTGTCTTTTTTATTGCACTTTGGCAGCAGATTCCTGTGTAGCTTCAGATCTGAGTTGTCTTATTAGTAAGCCTAATTTATACTTTTGTAGCAACACTATTTTTATATAATGGCAAAGAAAGGGTTCAGAATCTTTTCTTTTTTTCCTGTGTCATATGTGGCAGCACTGTTCAATGTTTCTTGAAAACATTACCCACTGTAGTATGTGACGTGTGAATAAACTCCAACTCTGTATCAACAACACTGTTGTGTAACTTCAGTTAAATACTTGTATGTGTGTAGATTAGAAAGAGGTAAGATAAAGGATCTGCAGTATTTTATGAAGTATTAATCGTACAAAGGTCAGTTTTATACAAGTAGCAGTGTGTATTTACCTGGTAGTAGGCTGTCAGTAATGGCTACGCCTTTCTATTTGGACTGGTAGATCTCGGCAGACTGGCAACTTTAAAAGTAGCTCTCGGTTCAAAAAAGGTTGGGCACCCCTGAGCTAGAGATTAGTCAGCCTACTCATTGGGTCTGTGAGCTCTAAAATTACCTTCAATATCCTGTTTGTTTTTCCTCAACTAATGTCAGTGTTCAGGTTACGCTTGAGTGAGTGTTCACTCTGATTATCTGCTCTACATAGCAGAAACTGAGAAAACACTGCCCTATCATTGTGCCGAAAAGGAAAAAAAGAGTGGAGATTCTCAGAGGAATGCCTTGCCAACCTCAAATGTTATCACGATAAAATACAGCGTGATTATTTAAAAAACATTCTATTATGCAGGTCCGCCCCTCCCCCAGAGAGAGTAGCTCCAGGTTATTCCTCCTGATAGCATCACATAAAAAACCTAATGGTTTATTATGTGATGTCTCTGTGGTTTCCTGCGCACAGCAGATAAGGATTTACAGCTGACGATGTTCACTCTCATAGACCAAATTATTATTGCAATAAATGTTAATCTATCAATAGTTGTTCTGTTCACTTATCCATTATTTTTAATAGAATATTATCATGTTTATTGTTTCAATCATATCTCACTTTTCTGGCTTTTTCTTTCATTTTGGAGTAAATTCACTGTATTATTGGGATGAGGTATCCAATTGTGATTTCAGTACTGATGGGTATAAACATACTTTTAATTGATCCATTGAGCAAATAAGGATTGTTGGGTTGGGTCTGTTTGGCCCAAAATATTGGTGAGAAGAGGAAAAATGTTCTAGAGCTGTGCCAGAAAAATCTAAATTGTAATTTAACACTTTTTGCATGTCTATTAATTGTGTTTGAACCTGTTCTTTCTGCTTTTTTATTTAAAAATTGTAATAGAAGCTTCACACGTAAGAAGAAATTACATTAAGTACAGCCCAACCACTTGAATGACCAACAGCAACTGTCAGTCAACATAGACTGGTCGAAAAGATACTCTGCTCTTACCAGAACTGACGGGCTCCAAGGCTTCCTGAGCCACGTCCATCTGGTGGAAATGGCGGATGCAGACGCGACTGTCTATCTGGTAGAGCAGGGCGGGACACAGGTAGGTGAACTGGCTGGGCGAGATGAGCGAATCAGGACTCAGGCCGTAGTAGGTGAGAAGCTGAGTCAGGTTCAGACACTTGAAGGAGAGGAGATAGTAAAGAAACCCAGTCAATACATTATTAATACTGAAATAAAACCTAGTTTGTTCCACGCAAAATGTATTCATGTGGGTTGAATTCAATAAATTAACACTTTACTTGGAATTTGCTATTATTGCTACTAAAAAGACTTGCTATGAATCTATTCATAGCAAGTGAATCTATTCATAGCAAGGTCAAAGCCAAAATCAGTTAGTGAGTTTGAGTCCTACCTCCCCATGCTGGTGAAACAATCCTTTAGGGTGGCCGGACAGAACGGGGACTGGCAGGGTGGGGGAGCCAGGCCCTCCTGAAGCTTCTCTCTTATGTTTATGAGAATAGCTGTGACTGTGATCGTGATCGTGGTCGGGCGCCTCAGGCTGATGAGTGTTTGGAGAAGAGGTTTTGTTCCGCCCCCGCTGTCCCCCGACCGGCTTTCTCGGCTTCTTGGTCTGAGTTTCTGTAGGGGCGGGGGAGGACTGTGGCACCTGAGGAGCTTGGGACGGCTCCAGCTGTGCGGAGGGCTTCTGCTCTTGGCTGAGAGGAGGAATGTCTGTGCCTGTCTGAACTTCAGGGACATGATTGTGGACGCTGTGGTCATGATCAGCTTGGCCATTATCGTTGTGATCACTGTGGTCATGAGGTTCAGAAGGTCCGTCCTTGTGGTTAGAATGCACATGTGCCTGCTCGTGTTTGTGCCCTTTGTCATGTGCGTGATCATGATTGTGGACATGACCTTGTTTGTCCTGCACATGCCCGCCAGAATGTTTATGCTCACTATCTACTACCTTGGCGTGGTCGTGGTCATGTCCTGTATGTGCGCCCGTAGCTGGACTGGCAGCAATGGTCTGCTGGGTGCACTTTGTGGGATTCTGCTCCGTGTGTGGATGGTGGGAGGTAGGCTTGTGGTGTGGATGTCCGTGCCCGTGGCCATCAGTGGTGGTTGCATGCGAGTGATGCCCTTTCTGCACATCCACCAGGTCGAGGTGAGCCACGTGGTCATGGCCCAGCTCCTCATGTTGAGCGTCTACCAACTTCACTTCCCCAAGACCCAAGCTGAACAGCAGACTCTGAAATCCCTCGAAGTCGAGCTTGTCTTGCTGGCCATAGCGGCTGAATAGCTGTTGGATGTAGTAGTGCTGCTCCTTTTCTAGAGTTTGCCCTGGAGGACTCTTGGACTCGGAGGAAAAAGTGGCTCCTTTCACATACGAATCCTCGGAAATCTGCAGGTCGGAGTGGACTTCGTCGTTGTGGGGGTGTCCACCGTGCTGATGGCTATGTTCTTCTCCATGGCAGTGGTTGCCCTGATGGAAGAGGAAGGTGAGCACACACAGGAAACAGAACTTGGTGTGCACGTGGACTCGCATTATCCCCTTACTTCTGGTCCCCTGCAAAAGAGTAAAGAAAAAGTATTAGATTTTGAATAACTTTTTTTGCATTCCTAAAATAATAATATGCCAACAGCTTATAAGAATAATGTACCGCTAAAATTACTATTGTTTTAGCAAATATATCACCTTGTTACCTTGAAGCATTGTTTAGCTCGTATGCTTCCTAGGTAAGTATCGGAAAAAATTCTAGGAAATGTGGGTGTCTTTACTTCAGTAAAATGGAAATCTCATTTAACAAGTCCTATGCTGACCACTTTCCAATCTAGTGCATATTCACTATCAACCTGCTTTTTAAAACACTTCATTAGAAGTAGTGCGGATACAACTAAGTAAATGAGACTTGAGCCATTTTCTTAATGTCTTTCATTTGTTGTAAAGCACTTTGAATTGCCTTGTGTTGAAAAGTGCTCTATAAATAAACTTGCCTTGCCTTGCCTTGAGGTATGCTGCACAACATGTTTGAGAGTTTAACGGATGTTTTGATAAAGTTTTGCTGTTGTTACACACAGCTCCTATTACTTTGAATGTAATATTGTTTGCCCCCCGCACTCCAAAAGACCTCAGTCTCATGAGGAGATACAGTCTGCTCTCTCCCTTCGTGTAAAGAACAGTAGAAATATTGGTCCAGTCCAGTTTATTGTTCAGGTGAACACCCAGTTAATAATCTCAACGTCTGTTCCCTGGATGTTCACTGGTGTGTGTGTGCAAAAATGTTGGGGCCTCCTGAAGTCCACCACCAGCTGCTTGGCCTACCTTAATCCATCCTCCTTTAGGTTTAATTGTGACTCCCATATTTCTAAAGTATTTTATACAAGAAAGCATGGTCAGTCCATCATTGAGCAGCTGCTTCCTGCTCCTTATGTCTTAGCCCGGTTCTAAGGCCACAGTACCAAATAACCGTAGTGACTGTCTCACAGATGGCTGGACCGATTATCTAACTGTGGCTTTGTTTCCTGTGAGAAATGTGACTTATCTCGCACACCTGATAAAAATGACTGTTTTGTCACCTGATAGCTCAGAATGCTCTGCTGCCTAAAATGTGATGAGAATTTAGAAAGTTGGGCTGAAAATCCCAACACAATATTCATATTTTAAGACATTGATATATCTTAATGGAAATGTCACATAAAATAATCATATGGATGTCTGATGCAAGGAAGTATGTCCCTGTTTTGCATTATAACAGGACAGAAAAATGCACTTTTGTTTGGTTACTATTTTACTTGTTTTCATTGCTTTGGAATTTGGAATTTTACAACATAATAAAATCACCTGGAAGAGATTTCACATAAAAGTCATGAAACAATAACACTAAATTGCAGACCAGCCCCATAGCTGTTCAAATAAAGCCAAACAGAGGCAGCTTTTATGTAGACTTTTGGGTGGAAAGACTGTAAAACAATGACTATGAACAGGAAGGACTGATAACAGATGAATAGATCTTGATGACATTAAATCAGTAATCAACAAAAAGACTGGCAAGAGCATCCTTCTAAGACACTGCAGCAGGGTCTACCAAAGTTCAATTCATTAGAAAGCACACCAAAGGATTTAGCACGATAAGCATGCAGACCATAAACAAATAGTGCACTCACACCACCTCAGCTGCTACCTTATCTTAGCATAGCTCATAAAAAAAGTTTATCAGGGAGCACAATACACTCTCTACTGAGAAATTGTGTAACAAATTGCTTATTTTCCCCTCTAAAAAGCCTGAAGCAGCAATATCATTCCAGTCAAATGATCCTCATGAGGTCTCTTGTGAAGCCTATGGGGGTTGATGTGTGAGGGTGAGGGTGGTGGAGGAGGAGGAGTAAAGAGTGGGTCACATGAGGAATACTGCTAGAGACCAGACACAGACACACACACTCGCAAATGCTTTGGCAGCCCGCTTGTTAGCAAGGTTTAGACTGAATTTACAGCATGGCCATCTGGAGGGAATGGATTTGTGTTGCAGACTACAGATACAGGGCTAAATGTTAAAAAATAAAGAGGATGAGAGATCCTCCTCAAACTTGTCCAGGCTAGTAACAACAGAATGCACAGTAAAGGTTTGTGGGAGCAACAACTAAATAACAAACTTCTACATTGATTGTTTTCCGGACACCCACAAGAAGCATCCAAAGCACAGTGGATACAGAAAATCACAAAAGCGTAATTTAAAACAGAACACGTTGCTGATAGACTGACAATGGGCTCTAGTTACAACATGTTTTGGGGGTAAAGCATGAAATGAACAACAATCTAGCAATCTAAAATCTTCTCTCCACCAAAAAACGGTTTGATACAGAATTTGAATCTATCCCACTTCGGTTAGAGGAAATACAATTTTAAAAGATTCGGCTTGGCGAAAACAAAGTTTAATCTCCAGAGCCTCGATCGTCGAGCAGACGACATCAACAGCTTATCAGCTAATGACTATTTGCTCATTATTAACTCCCTTCACCCCATATAACAAGATCAAGAACTAGCAGTGTTTATTATCTCTATTTTAAAGTGTGCAAGTACTTAATGTAACTGTCTATCGCGGGTCATTTTCACAGTGAACTTCCATCACAAACTAAGGTTGTAAAACAATGTGTGACTCATTCAGGTGATAAACCATATGTAAAAGTCCGAAAGACAAATCAAACATTTCCTTAAAAAAAACAATAAAAACTAACACTAAAGTTACCTTCTAGAGAAGCGAGGCTACTTACCGGTCTGCCTTTGAATTGGCTTGTGTATGAAGTTAAGTGAATGATGCTGCTCTGACTCAGGCTGAGGACGCTGTGTGTGGTTACCAGTCTAACTTCAGTGCTGTCAGCGAGACACTGTTTATAAACATGAGGCGGAGGTGACCTATGAACCTCTCAGTAGATAGGTTGTAGCCGAAAGCAGGGCCTATTTCTAAGAGCACACCCTCCTTTACTCCAACAGAGCTGCTTGTGTGTCCCTGATTAGAGTCTTTGTTGTGCCTGGCCTTCAGGGGAAATCAGGAGCAAGTCTATTTAGTATGAGAGTTTTATCAAGTGGTTCACCAACCACGACATATTGAGTAAGCATGACAAATCATGAACATTTAGTTTTTCCTGAGTTTGACTGAGAATCACCTCAGATACTTTGGGGGAATTTGATTGAGTTATACACATCACAATAAATTCAATTACAAATTAAGCTTCTGAATTAGCTTGAGTGTAATCTTAGACCCATTTTTTATTTATTTTTTAATTGAGTGTTTCACAAACCAAAATGTTCCATTCCATTTTCTCACAACTCCAATTTAACATGACTGAATCACCGGGCTGTCGCTGATGCAGTCACATTAAGACATGGGCGCGGGAAGGGGGGTGCTGAGGGCGCTGCAGCACCCCCTAGCGGCAGGCAGGGGGTGCGGAGCTCCCCTGCCTGCCGCGGAGGAGGAGGTGAGGTCCGCTCCCCACTCGTAAAAAATAGCACTTTACCCACGTAGCCGGCCTTGGGCGGGCCTACCTGAATGCGCGTGCATCACACCGTATAAAAGGAGGCCTCGCCTCCTGACTATCATCCTTTTCTCTTCAGCAGCGGAAGTGTTTTCACCGGAGCTTAAAAAAGACGAAAAATAGAGAATAATGGAGTCAGTTCTTGACCACAGGACTGCCCGAAATGTCCAAACCTGATCGCGGGGGCGGATCCACACCCCTCTGCTTTTGTGTATGGGGCCTGACCACGCCGTGAGCGGTATGGGCCCGACGCCGGCATGCTCAGCCTGCCAGATGCTTCCTCGGCTCACGCGGTGAGCATCGTGGTCAGCATTACCTGTCGGCGGACGCCCGCAGGAGGAGGTGGAGGATTCGGAGCTTGACGTCGTCGAGATGGGCGATTCAGGAGAGGAGGAAGTGCCGTTCCGGTTCTCCTTTCCGTGGGGCCAGACAACCCCGATTCCGGAGGAGGAGGACGGGGACGCCTCGGTATCTGGAGGTCTGACTCTCAGGTATGCGCGGATGGATTTCCCAGCGGTGATGACCTGGCGGCGGAGCGTGTAGGCCTACCGCTCCCCCCACCGCTGCCACCGAGGCCTGTAAGCCGCTTGAGACAGGGGTTTTTACGGCCCGGTGGTGCATCCAGCGCAGCCGACCTTCGTTTCGCCCAGCTGCCTGATATATGGTGTGTGGAGGCGACATGGCAGCAGCCATTTAAAACGAAGGCCCCAGTAGCCGCAATGGCAGGCATCATCAAGGTGGAGGGCCGCTTGGACACAGCGTGTTCGGGGTGCCCCCTCTGCTTCCGCGGGCGGCTGGTTGGGGGGGGATAAGCGACCCCTGCCCCCGCTGCCCCGGGACCGAGACACACTGGAATATCTGGACAGATGTTCAAGCTCGGTACGCAGATGGCGGCTGCAGCAAATAATCTCGGCGTGTTGGGCGTCTCCCTGATCACCCTCAGGCAGTCGCTCCCGCCCTCCTGTCGCAAGACGGGAGCAATTATTCGGACCGCGCTATAGGTCAGATGAACAATCTGATTCATGGCGTGGCCGCTGCAGCAGGGCGGGTGATTTCCTTGGCCACAGTGGCGTCTCGTCACGTGTGGTTGGGACTCACTTCCCTATCTAAGGAAGACCGAGAAGATCTCCTCGGAGCCCCCGTGTCCACGAAGGGGCTCTTTGCGTCGATCTCCTCGGTCTCCCAGCGCTTCAGCCGCCTGGAGGAGGAAAGGGTCCAACTTAGCCGGATGCTCCCGCTGGCCCCTCCTCCGGTCCCGCTACGCGCTCCTCCACTCATTTCCATGCAGGCGAGGGAGCGCAGCGCGACAATGAAGCGGAGGGAGAGGCGCCGGCACGGCGGTCCCGTGGCTGCGGCGCCCTCCACCTCTACGGCCCATCCCGTGGTACCGACATATCGGCAGCCACGGGGACGGGCTGCCCGACCTCGGCATGCTCCTCAGCAGCAGAGAGCGGCCGGGTGGGGTGCGCCGTCTGCCCGGAGCTGACTGGCGGGGGGAGAAAAAGTCTTCGCCCGGTACGCAAGGGTGAATCCCGCCTCCTCCCTATTTGATGCACAGATTCCCATGAAAACTTTTAAAAATAAAGAAAAGGTTGATCTGTATCCAAGTCTAAGTGTCCTTTGTTTCCACAATGCTACACTTACACATGATGTCTGTACAAATTCCCCACTCGCCGCCCCAGCCGTAGCTCCTGTAAGAGAGGAGGCTAGTGGGGAGTGCGCAGATGAGAGTGATAAAATGCAAGCAAAGCTATCGTAGTGCTATACCTGTACAGAGGCATTATGGCCGGTGGGGGTGCTATATGGCATTATAGCACCCC
Source organism: Harpagifer antarcticus (assembly GCA_902827135.1). Lineage (NCBI taxonomy): Eukaryota > Metazoa > Chordata > Actinopteri > Perciformes > Harpagiferidae > Harpagifer > Harpagifer antarcticus. Next base: position 17,266,506 of record CADEHL010001005.1, read on the forward strand.
CATACCTCACCAACGGGCGTTATATTTGGGTGTGGTGCTCGATGCAGGCACGTCGTGCGCCTCCCTGTCAGAGAGCAGACGTGCGTCCTTCTTCAGGGGTGCGCAGGCTGCGACAGGGGGCAACAGTGACAGCTTTTACTGTCATGCAGACACTGGGTCTCATGGCGGTGCTCACATGGTGGTCCCGTTAGGGTTACTACATGTGCGCCGCCTGCAGAGGTGGTTCTCCAGCCTGCGCTTGGATCCCAAGAGGCACAGGCGGCGGCTGGTGACCATCCCCCCCTCAGTGGAGGGCAACCTCCAGTTTTGGGGGTCCCGGATCACCTCCGGAGGGGTCTCACTGGGACGGGTGACCTCCTACATCACAGGTTTCACGGATGCATCCAGAACAGGATGGGAGGGACCTGCAAGAGGCTATATGGGCGCTGGGCTAACAGAGTCTCGACACAGCAACCTCCTAGAGACGGGCAGTAGTTGTTAGTCCTCCAGCATTTCAGGCCCCTAATTCAGGGGAGAATTAATGGTCAGGAGCGACAACAGCACCACAGTGGCTTATATCAACAAGCAGGGCGGAGTTCGATTGCCGCCTTGTTGACCACAGCGGAGGAACTGTGGTTATGGGCTTCAGAGGTTGTGTTATCTCTGAGAGCCCTCCATATCCCGGGACTGGAGAACAGAGGGGCCGACCTCATGTCGAGGGGCGGCCCCCTGCCAGGCGAGTGGGTTGCTTCACCCGAAGGTGTGTGAAGCGATATTGCGCCAGTTCGGGAGAGCGGAAGTGGATCTGTTCGCCAGCCGGCGAAACAGCCACTGCCTGGTTTCTCCGTGGCTCGGAGCGACGACCCACCCTTGGGGGTGGACGCGTTTTGCACACGAGCGCCATGGCCAAGGAAGCTGCTATACGCCTTTCCACCGCTGCGTCTCATTCTCCCTTCCTGAGGAGAGTGAGGAGAACGTCTGTCAGTCATCCTAGTGGCTCGGAACCGCGTTGGGGCGCCGTGGTACTCAGAGATGACACAGATGAGGTGGCCAGCCCTGGGCGGTTCCCCAGTTCTGGGGGGCGATGTCTCAAGAGGCAGGTGCAATCGGGGCATTACCCACCCTCGGCCGTCCTCCCAGGCTTGGCTCCTGAGAGGACAGGCTGAGACAGGGTGGATTGTCTGACAGTGTTATTCAGTCTCTCCAGGCAGCTAGAGCTGGATCCACCACGCCTGTTACAGGCCAAAGTGGCTAGGATTCCAGCGATGGTGTGAGAAGCGGAGAATAGAGCCCCTATCTTGTGAGTTAGGCTCTATTTTATCCTTTTACAGATTGGTGGACAGAGGGCTTGCACATTCAACAGTGAAAGTGTATGCAGCAGCCATCGTCCTGCCATGAGGGATTTGGCGGCAGGTCAGCCTTTAGTCAACCACTGATGTCGCGGTTTTTACAGGGGGTCAGGAGGCTGCGCCCAGTAGTGCACGCCTCCACCCCACAGTGGGACCTGCCCCTAGTGCTCGAGGCTCTGGCCTCGGGGCCGTTTGAGCCTCTGGAGCTCTCCTCTCTGAAAGCATTGTTGTGGAAAACAGCTTTGCTTCTTGCCTTAACGTCAGCCAAAAGAGTGTCCGAGTTAACTGCTCTGTCGGTGCACCCGAGCTGTTTACGGATTCGGGGTGACCGGAGCGGCGCGACACTCAGACCGAACCCCTCCTTTGTGCCCAAGAGCCTAAGGAGTGCGTTCAGGTCAAGGGCTATTCAGTTAGGGGGTTTTTAGTCTTCTCCCCCATGGTGGGGGACAGGGAAGCTAAACTGCACCTCCTCTGCCCGGTGCGTGCGCTAGCATGTTATGTGGAGCGCACGGCTGCCCTTAGACGCACCGAACAGCTGTTCGTGTGCTTCGGGGCGGGGTGATCGGGAAAGCTCTGTCCAAGAAACGCCTGGCAGGCTGGCTTTGCGAGTGCATTGCACATGCCTACGGACAGGCAGGGAGAGGCCTGCCCCACGGGGGTTCGTGCGCACTCCACATGGGGCCAGGCCCCTTCATAAGGTTTTATCTCTTGGACATGTCGGGCTATTTCTCCTCGTCTGTGCTTGCGGGGGCAACACATGGATGGTAAGGGAGGGGGGGTTGTGGGTCGTTGGCATCCTGACCCCCCTCCCCGGACGTAATGCGCCTTCGCTGTTCTCGGGCCCTCTGAGGGTCCTGGGATGGGCGAGGGGCGCGCTGTGGGCCCTTACAGGGCTGGAGGGCTGCTCTCCTCCCCGGGGGTAGCCCTCCAGACTTTAGTCCACACACTCTGCACGGGGTCAGTGTTTGAGTGTGGGGCAGGGGCTCTGACGCGCTCCCGGTTATCCTTAGGGATTCAGGGAGGCAGGCGTGTAGTAAGCCCATTCGGGGCCGAGGGGGGCTCTCCCCATCCGTCTGTGGGCGGGGGATGGGGGGAGGGAGGGGACCGGCACGTGTTTTTTGGAGCAACACTTTCTGCGAGGTAATCGTGCAGCAGGGTGTGCTCTGTCAGCCACAGCCCAGATTTCTCCTCGTTATACCCGGGTTAAAGGAGAATGTGGGGCAGCAGCTGCTGAAGATAAAAGCCGGTCAGGGGCAGTAGGGTGGAATGTTGTTGTTGGACGACAGTGCGCGGATACATTGTGGCTCCACCCACTGTAACCATAGAGTCCAGTAGAGGGCGGAGCCTGTATTGTAACCCTTGTTATATTAGCACAGGCGGAGCCCTCTACTGAGGGCACTGTCTGTCCTATTCCGCTTGCTGAAGAGAGGTGTAGGATGATAGTCAGGAGGCGAGGCCTCCTTTTATATACGGTGTGATGGCGCGCGCATTCAGGTAGGCCCGCCCAAGGCCGGCTACGTCTATAGAAGTCTCAGTGGGAGAATGCTCGCAGGGTAAGGTAGTACCCATAGAGTCCAGTAGAGGGCTCCGCCTGTGCTAATATAACAAGGGTTACAATACGTAACCCAACGTTATGTTTAGCATTTTAATCTCCACCAATTAACACCACGTTTATATTTTTTAAGGTTAAATACAATTGGTAGAAGTAAAAAGCTGACGAACTTCATCACAGTCACATGACTTCAACAGCGTTTGGCAGTCTTGTTTAACCACTTGTTGTCAAACCGTCATTTATTTTGAGCTTTACAAGAACTATAACTGTGAGTTACGCAACATTGCTAAGCAATTGTATAAGCATCAGTTGGAACAACACCAGAGTTATTTAGATGCCTGAAGTAAACTGAATAAGAACCAGAATAAAAACAGACACATGCTTACTTTGAAAAACATTTTAAATATAAATGATCAAACAATAACCACTCATGTACATTAAGTACTGTAGCTTCTCTGGAGCTTTAGAACTTATCACTTCTCATCCATGTTGGCTTGATAGTAAACAAAAATGTCCAAAACACATGCCATTGAAGAGACATCTTCAAAAACACTGCACAAACGAAAAGCTGCAAGAAGCTCAAAACACAACGGATCCGTGGACACTAAAAAGTGACGCACACAGACGGGACAGGAACTCTTGTTGGCGGCCCAAGATTATAAATTGGCCAACATTTGTGTTTTATATTTGCATCGTTTTTGAAAGTGCATTGCTTTTCTCCTAATGTTATTGTTTTTGGCCATTGTAACACATTTGCACAGTTTGGCCCCTATATAAAGTCTAGTTTTTAGTTGGTTTTCTATTTGAGTGTGGGTTTACCTTTTTAATATTACTAATAATAATAATCAGCAACTGTTGAGCCTTTTCTTTTTTTCGCAATGAAAAGGACAAATGACGAACAAAGTAGGCAATAAAACCCTGAATAATACAACTGTGGTTCAAACTGCAGCTGCAACTATGAAGGTAGGATCACATGGCAGTGTACGATGAGAAAAAGTACGACAAGCAGTCAAAAGAAAAGAAATAATCCTTGTTGCATAACATTCTTACATAAGGTTTGAGGGGAGGAGGTGTATTGAATCTGCCCCTGTGGATATCTCGGGGCGAAAACGGTTTTTTTCTGTTCACGTGTCAAATTATGAAAATGGGGCATCATTTTCAGGGTGTTAAAACAATCTGAGACTAATATTGTGAGTCTCGGAGGAGAAAGTGAACAACAAGCTCCATCCTGTAGCTGTTTCTCTACCCAGGAGGACGGTAGCAGCTCCTTGTTCTCTGGACGCCATACTTCTGATTTTTTTACATTGTGCCCGCAGGAAGCCTCGCTCTCTCATCCTTTTATTCATTACCAGAGCTTGGTATTGAATATGAAAACAGAGTGACAGGGTGATGGAACAGAGTGCCAGTGGCAGAGAGCTGATCAAGTTTCCCCCTCTTTTGTCATTCCCCCTCTGTTCTTCACAAAGCATTCAGGGATTATGAATAATGCACAAGACCAACTTTTAGAATATTCAGACATTTCGGGGCAAGTTGTTAACAGAATCAGTTTTTTGACAAGAGCGGAACTTAATTAAAAATGTGTTTATTATGATGTGGGGTGGAAGAGCACAACAGAGGCTGGCTTTGAAATGCAAATCTGCACAGAGGCGCCCGTTATGGAACCAGAGGAGGACTTTTCTGGCTGCAACTCAACAAACTGTTTCGGGTTTTGTTTTGTTTTTAAAGATGTTTTTATCAGTGGCCCAGTTTATCCTTTTGCATAACCAAGACTTCTTAATAGCCCAAGGGGAACTCTTCCTTGTTAATACTATTGTTTTATAACTTTACTTCCCCAAAGTTTCAATTTGTAAGATAATGTTTGGATAACAGATATAGATACATATAAGTTCCTATGTGTTTCATGTCCTAGTGGGAAAAAAGTACTTCGATTTTGTAAAAGTAAAAAAAAAGAAGTTGCTCCAATTTATTGAACTTATTGAAGAAATATCTAAGTATTGGCAAAAATTAAAGTACTTGTTTTGCGTATTAGCCCATTTCAGAAACATATATATCAAATAACTGCATTGTTATTATTGATACCTTAACCAGCTCATCACAGCTGGTAAAGGTGGAGCTACATTTAAAGGGGCCCTATTATGGACTTTGCGGTAGATGAACTCTGGGATTTTAGCCTTTGCAGACCATTTACATGCACAATAACCTACAGTGGAGGAAATAAGTATTTGATCCGTTGCAGATTTTGTGAGTTTGCCCACTTACAAAGAAATTAACAGTCTATAATTGTAATGGTAGTTTAATTTTACTATTGAGAGAAAGAATGTCAAAAAGAAAATCCAGAAATTGGCATTATATAAAAGATAAATATAGATTTGCATTTAACTGTGGGAAATAAGTATTTGATCCCCTTGCAAACCATGTCTCAGTACTTGGTGGAGAAACCCTTGTTGGACAGACAGGTCAGACGCTTCTTGTAGTTGGCACCAGGTTTGTGCACATCTCAGGAAGCATTTTGGTCCACAAATGCCGGATTTGATCCATTATGGTGTTGTGTGTTACCAATAGTTTTCTTGGTGACTGTGACTGTGTCTTGATATCATTAACAAATTCCTCCTGTGTAGTTCTTGGCTGATCCCTCACCTTTCTCATGATCACCAATGGTGGAGAGGTTGGAATCTGATTGATTGATTCTGTGGACAGGTGTCTTTTATACAAGTTACAAGTTGATATTAGGAGTACTTTCTTAAAGGAATAGGATTTATTTAACCGGTTTGTGGGAGCCTGAATCCTTGTTTGTTGCAAGTAGATCAAATACTTATTTCCCACGGTTAAATGCAGATCAATTTGTATCTTTATATAATGTCAATTTTTTGATTTTTTTTTTATATTCTTACTTTCACTGTTAAAATAAACCTACCATTAAAAGTATAGATTGTTAATTTCTTTGTAAGTGGGCAAATTTACAAAATCTGCAAGGGATCAAATACTTATTTCCTCCACTGTATATAACACACTACAGCAAAGGGAAAAACTATAATCCAGATTGTTAAATGTGTTGTTCGTCAGCAGATTCATAGAGAATTTCATTTGCCAGTTTAATTAAACCCCCAGTCAAACGTTTTTAATGTAATCCAGACCCTAGGACAGTGACTTAGTGCTCAACTTGTGAATGGAAGTAGATGTGGCAGCCACATCTTACATTTTAAAGTCACCTAATTTGACCCCCGTCTGTCTCCTCGATCGTCTCTCTCCGTCAGATGTGGCTGAAGCCCCTCAAACGTCAGGACATCCCCCAGAGGATGTGCTACGTGTTGCCCGTCTACAAGACCAGCGAGCGGCGCGGCACCCTGTCCACCACCGGACACTCCACCAACTACGTCATCGCCATGACGCTCAACACCAACGTGGCGGCTGAACACTGGATCCGACGAGGCGTAGCGCTGCTCTGCCAGCTCAACTCCTAGGCTCAGTTTGTCTCACACACATGCACTGACAGCTCATCAAATACGATTGAAAAGTGTCTACTTTACACAGCAAGTATAGTTTGTACTGTTCTCAAACAAAAGCACTAGTTCCTATCTTTATTGTCTTGTTCGAGAATGTATTAACAAAAAGGTAGTGTCAAAGTTAACCTTAAGATCGACTCCAATAAAAAATATTTAAAAAATCTTTGTACCATAATATTTCTCACCTTAACTATCCTGACGTATGAGTGCAAAGTTTATCACTAGATTGCGGTTTTTAACATTCAGTACATTTCTACCAAAAAATCCACAACCATTACAATGTCATTCAATGTGACCGGTTACAATAACAAGCTCACAAACAGCATGATCAAGACAAAGATGCTAACTTCACTTACCGTTCTGAAACATCAGCTTGTCATCGATTTTGGTGCACGGAAGACTTTTCTTTTTGTATAGGAAAACCACGTTAAACAAAACATCAATTACAGCTGGGCCTTTTTTTACATACTTTTAAATTGATCCTCACTGCAGAAAATCAGCTATTTTTTATTAATAACTTTACCAAATGCCTCGCACATTAACGCCACTCCGTTCAATTCTGTGATACTTGCTATGAAACCCGTTTTTTGTTACAAGATATACAAAATTGTCCTTGATTTATGCTGTTTTTTAGTTGGGGATCAAACCACCAAACTACTGATTGGAGGCCTACCATCTACCTCCTGAGCCACAGCAACCAAGTGTTGCGATGGTTCAGTTGATTGTAAATAATCTTGAAAAGCTAGCATGTTAGCATATTTACATACAAAACAACAGTAATGCAGCCATTACAAAACTAATATTTCAACATGATGTTCTTCGTTTTAGACAACTTAGACAATCTATGTATGCATAGTTTCCTGAGCATGCATGTTTATTAAAGAATGAGCCTGGCTTAACCCGTTGATCTGGGATGTAGACTGACACATGAAATAAATGAGGAATAGAGCAGCGTGACGCAGAAAAGATGCTGATAGATGTGTTAAACTGTCGCGGTTTTTCAGCTACACAACAGTTGTCTCTGTAACATTATGCCAGAAGCGTCAGAGATCTTTTCAAGGTTTATTTTCTTTCGTACAGTGGATAATGCAGACAAGGCTAACAGTAAGGATGTCACACTTTGCATTTTATCAGCTTACTGAACAGACATACATACAACAAAGCAAAAGTGAGAACAAATCATGGACCTTCATTTTACAGACAATTCTTTGCACGATGAGTACAGGAGAAACTTCTTTGGGGCATAGTGTGTTAAGTGTCATGGACCCTTATCACACACTTGTCAGTACCATTTAATAACACAATAAATTCAAGACCTCGTTGAGAAATAATGAAAATAAAAGTATACTTAGTCTTTAAAAAAAACACAAAAATGTTTATCATAGGAAACTGAAAACATTCAAATAATATTATTTTAATGCAGAACACGGTGTAAGAGTAGTTGGAAATATTAAATTGACTGTAAACAGAAGTGTAGATACATTAGATTATCTCAGGCCTATTACACTACACCCCAAAGAGTTCCACATGAACATCAGACACAGTTCATTTAAAAAGTAACAAAGGTTGTCAATAGTTTAACTTTGCAGTAGAAAATAATGAAAACAAATTTACACTCAACACAATGTCTGTACCGTTTCTCTCATGCTTCATGCATGGTTCAGTCGGATCGATAACATGGGTTCGATGTGACCAACAATGATTTACAGCCAGTTGACACATACGATGATGGATGTCACACAGTGACAGGATAAATGAAAACGCACAGAATCTGTGTCATCCAGCAACTGAAGCTAGGCGAGCTAGCTTAGCATGTTAGCTGTGGGACAGCCAATGGAATGTAGGGGGAGGGGTGTCAAGCACCAGCCACTGAAAAACCACACTCGGTCAGGTTTGGCACAGTTATCTGAGTGACTAGAACATACACCCTGGGGTACAAACGCGAGGAATGCTTGTAAACAAAAATGTTTTTATCTGTATCAATGGTTTGGGAAGCTGACACAAGGTACATTGTTCCTCTTTTGATTGGTCTGTTGTAGATTGTCAGGAATTGATTCCTTGTACCTTCAAAACTATTATTTAGCAGCAACAAAAATGTGCTTTCTTACTACTGATGTTATAAAGACTTAATGTGTTTACAGTACATAAAAACCATCTGCATTGGTGTGACATTTCAACCTACCTACTGTAAATAAAGGTCCACTGCCGGGTGGTCCGATTGAACGAAGCAACCTTTAGGAACTCATAGAGGCACCCTAAATAAATCTAGCTAACTACAACATCTTTAGGTGAAGAGAGGAAGAGCTAGCTTTTTCAGATCTTCCGAATGGCTCAGTGTTAGTTCGTTTTTTGCTGCAACTTTTTTGGGATCATTACAACTTTTGTAGTTCATAGTGTTTGCTAACACAGCTGCCAATGCCTTTACAAACTAGCATTTAAGACTTTTGGTTAGAAAGTAGAATGTCTGACTTTTTGAAGGGTTCTATAGTCAGAGATGTATCCTCGTTACATGTTTTATCTTTCTTTATAAGAATCGGCAGTTTCAAAATGTAAAGTCGGGGGAACGCGTTTCGTTTTTGACACTGTAGCTTTTAGGCATCAACACATTTTGACTATAAAGCAACATAAGCCAAAGGGTTAAGGGCTGCAAAAAATGATTATTTTCAATCTTATTTTCTAGGCTAATCGATTAATCGCTTGGTCAATAAAATGTCCGAAAACTATAAAAAATGTCTATCCCAGCATCTAAAAGTCAGAGTTAACGTCTTATCAATCCAAAACAGAAAGATTGTGACTTAAGTATATGAAACTGAGAAACCTCTATATTAAAGAGGCAAAACGGCATTTCTGACATTTGTCCGTTAAAAATGACTTAAAACGATCAACCGAATATCAAAAAGGCATGACTTAGTTTTAAACTCCTAGTCGTCTAATTATTGCAGCTCTAAAAAGTTTTCTTCCAGGTGTAGACGCAAGCTAACCTCCGTCACTGTCGCTGCTCTAGTGGCCAGGGCTTGAGAGATGTATGACACACAGCGTGATGACATCACAAGCTGATGATGGATGGCGGGTGGAACACGCACCGCAGATGTAGGAAGCATGGATGATGGGACACAGCACAGGGTGGATGAGAGACAACAAAGCACTAACAACAGGTGACGGTGCATAGGCGATGGGCTGCTGGGCCATGACAGCTGCCTCTCTGCGGGTATGCACTTTTCCCGCGCCACCAACAGCTCGTTTTTAGATGGAGGTCACTGGTTTGGAGCAGAGGAGGCCTTCTCCGGTCGCTCTTCTTTCATTGGGCCTTTTTTTTTTTTTTCTCCTCTCGGGGAGCAGACAGATTGGAGCCGACAGAGGAGAGGTAATGGAGGAGCAGAGTGTAAACATCACTGGCAGAGTCATGAGATATGCATAAGCTACCGCTGCATGTTTGGAATGGAGGCACTGGCCGTGAACGAGACCCACACTGCATGCAACACTGGGCCGTTACATCGCAAACAAAGCATGTTAAGGCCATGGAGAACAATATTGATACACCCAGCTCTCACTTCCCAGCTACCCTCCCCACTAGCTCCTAGACTAAAAGCCAAAATTGAAAACGATGCGGTCTTCGAAGATGGCGATGAGCAGCATGATGCCGAACCCGGTCAGCATGCCGAAGTTCTGCAGGACAAAGTGACCCAGCTGGCAGCGCTTGTGGTCCTCGCTGTCCCCGTGGAGCATTTCCGGCAGCTGTAGGGAGACAGAATCAGGATCAGAAAGGGAATTAGCTTTGCACAACAATAGGCAGATAGAAGAATGTCAATGAAAGTGAAGCAGGACTATTTTCAACTCACCATATCCACCAGCGCCACATACAGGAACATGCCCGCGGTGACGGCAAAGATCCAGCTGGTGACGTTGTGCGTGTATTGTCCCACGGCCGTGCCGATGATCATGCCCACGTAGGCCATGAGGGCGGACAGCAGGTTGTAGAAGATGGCCTGCTTCACTGACATCCCCGCTTTCAGCAGTACCGCAAAGTCACCTGTGAGTCAGAAGACACACACTCAGTTAAACACCAGTAAAACAAACCCCGCGCATCCGTATCCCAACATGCAACAACTCAAAAATCTAAAGTTGTGTGAAGATTCTGTCGTGGTTTGCTGCGTATGAACCCCTCGGTGAATAACTTTCATTACAGTACCTTTAGCTGACCTTTGATCAAAAGAAGCTTCGGTTAGAGAATTCAACCATGAAGAAACACATTTAAAAAAGATAGAATCCTGGCATCACATTAGCAATACATAAGTGATACTGAATTGAGTTCAAATAAGCCGAATCCTGCTAAGTACAGTAGAAATTAAAACGTTTTGTATTGGCCACGCTGCAGTCGTAACGGGTGGATTTCAGTTTGTCGACTTTCTGCTGTGCTGTTATCAACAGGGAGCTCCTGCAACCATTTTGGAGCCAGGAGCCAGTGTTTTTGTGGAGGGTGACCCGGGTAACACTTGGCACTTGTCATGCGTCTTTACTCTCTACTACTGTCTTTTGTGATTATTTGAAATCGCTTAGAGCAGGTCCCCCGCACATTTGCCTCCACTATCTATCTTCCTGCAGGTCTAAAACAAACTAGGGACCGCTCTTTCCAAGAAAAATGTCCTTAACCTCCCATCTTAAAATTACACATGCACGACGTAGCCTCTCTTCCCTCTTCAATCATGGCCGAATGCGGGACAAGGCCCAAGTCTCAGCGGAAACGCCCTGGATTTTTGGAGAGAGAGATGAATACTGAGAAGGGGGTGGCCTACATTTCCTGCGCCGTGTAACAAGCGGCCTCTTTTCCTGGCTAATTACCTCAATGAATATATTACCACTCTGCTCGCATCCATCAATCAAACCCATAGAAAAAAAGAGGGGGAGAAGTTAAAGAGAGGCCTCTTCTTGTTACTCCGTTTCCTGCCTCCCTGCTTCCAAATCTGTTTGACGGTCAGACACGCCTGCTGCCACCTCGTCTACCGCAATTAACACACCCATCACTGCCAATTAGCCTCGCTCCGGGTGGTTAAAGAAGCTTCATAATCATCATCTTTGCCATCCAGCTGCCAGGCGGGGGATGGCTCTCATGTTCAGGGGGAGCCGAGAAGTGTACTTGTCAAACCGCTGGGTTTGTCTGATGAGGGGCCCTACGGGGCAGAGGCAGAGTGCTGCTAAAGAGCGAGGAAGTGAATCAACGGGAAATGTGAAATGACACGAAAGGAGACTGATCTCGAAAATATTCACATGCCGCTCGAGACGGGACTTGAGCGGCACTCGACCATTTGGAAACTGCAGCACGGCGAGTCAAAATAGAGACAGATGTGTTGGAGCGGAATCAGAGCTCCTCCATCCTGAAGCAGATGACTGCAGATTTTCTGGCACTGAAAACAGCTAAATGCCTCACGTCACAGATTCAAGTGAGAAGCTACAGGAAAACATCTCTTTTTTATTCATGGGTGGGTCAATTTCATGTGTTATTTCACTTCTATTTCATGTCTTTTCTTTCTGAAGTGGAGGAAACATCCAAAATACACATGAAGTTGTTTATTTGACTAACTTTGTCTTTTTATGACTGTAGATTTTCCCGAACTATCTGCATTAGATTACACATGTAATACAACCTAAAGTTATCTTAACTGGGAAATATTTATAGTGACACTTAAGGTAATGTAAAAACCTGAAGTGGCTTGAGAACGTGACAAATGTTACAATACATCCTTAAAGGCATCATGTGTCTTAGTTTTAAAAAAAGATGTAACAATCTGATATGCAGAGATGCATTCCTATCTATATTCGGATAGTTATTACCGAGGGGTTTGTTCTAATATTACTCATAGCCGGATTTATAAAGTATTATATTCCTAACATGCCAAAAATAGTTTTAATGTTAACGACTGTGAAAAACTTGTATTCCCCTTTGTTAAAACCTGACATTAAACAAGTTCACATTTCTGTTCTGAAATGCAAATTAGCACACATAATAAGATAATGCCTTATTTGCATACTTGAACATTTCATCCCAAAAATGTAAAATGCAAATGAAACTTGTCTCTGTGAAAGTAATCAGCTGGGGAATTGTTATGGTGATATGTATTTCTATTCTATTCACCTGTAGCGTCTCCTCTTAAAGCCGGCGATAGTTTAACCCAAACTTGTTTCACCTGCATCAAAACACTTTTAACACGTTCCTCTTTTCTCCCCTGACCACCACAACAGTCTAACAGGACGCGGCTAGGAAGTAACCACGGGGGGGAGCAGGCAGACAAACACAGGATATTTATCCTCCGCTTCACACTTTGCTGTAATTGACACTGCTCTATTCATCAGGCAAACAAACGAGGCGTGGACACTGGAACACCATGAGACGCATCATTAGTACTGATCGGCTGTGAAGGGCCCCGGTGTCTGTCTGTTTCACAGCACTCTCAACACAATCAACAAAAAAGCACCACTCCGAACCCTAAAGTTCAATGTTGCTGAGTCAAAGTGAATCGAATGGTTCCTCGGAGAGATCTGAATGCAGATGAAGGCCCGGCTGCTGTACAGTGTTTGAGCCTGACCGTATTGAGCCAGGCTCGTCGTTTCATCCTCACTGACAGACACGGTGACAAGCCATTTTGCCGCTGTCACACAGAACCCATTAATCGGGGGGGAAATGAACGCAAGAAGAGGGATGATATTTGAGTTTCCAGGCCCGAAAGGCGTGACACTCCAGGTTAAAGTTTCAGGCCAAGTGAGAAAAGAGACGTTTTGCATGACGCTGGGTTTCATTATGTGAGCTAACTTCTTTGTTCTACTTGTTGGAGAAGTGAAGGGTGCAGTGTCTAGCGTGTCATTATTTTGGACACTTTCTCTTGTTTCACGCTACTTACCGAGTTCATGAGGTAATTCGTGGCAGAAAACAGCCACTGATGTGCTGATGCCTCCCGTCAAGTTTGCACTGAATGCTGCGCCTGCACACAGAAAAAGGTCAGGGAATGTTAGACGGGGGAAATCAGGTTTTTGTTTTTCTGCTGAAAGTTGAGAAGATGGATACCGCTCGCATGTCTGTTCACTAAATGTGAAGCTTCAGCCAAATAAGTACAGCACTGAACCCGCCATGAAAACAAAAGTGTTCTACATTCCTCAAGATGTTTACATTTTCAAGCAATTTATTTTATAAATAGACAGTCTTTTTGTTGTTGTGATGGTACGATAAGAAGGGTGCGACAGATTTGATCTCACGGTGAGTTAATCGGAGTGATTTCAATCAACGGGATAAACCTAAATGTCGCATGAGTGACTTAAAAAAAAGCCGTCTAGCTCTATGAAATGGTAAAGAAGACAATGAAAAAGGCTGATTTTAAAATATAGGAATTATCATGTAAGGAAGACTTTTTCTATATATATTTATCTTTCCTTAATTTAAGCTGGGGGACTTTATGATTTATAATATCCTTATGGCGCATGTTCCCTCGGGAAGACTTTTTTTTTAAATATTGAAGTTAAAAGCATCAATCTGGTGCACTTTGAGAGCAACATGAAGAGATCTATGGATACATCTCTCAACACCCATATGAAACAGAACTGTAAGCAGATTTTTCTTTATGGATATATTACAAATCACTCCCCTTTTAAACTCTATTCTTGCTGTTTTTAACAACTTTTTTGTTACTGTCATATAGTATTTTATACCTGTTTTTAATTTAGTCTCATTAATAACTATAATGATCATATCAAGGTGTGCCTTAACCTCACTGAGCTGAGGTTATTTGAGCCTCTCAGGAGAGAGCTCTCTTCCACCTGGTTGTAGAAAAGCTCTTTAAATGTGTTAGCATAGCTAGCTAACCAGATGCTAATAACAACAGATCGCCACTGTGCTTACAACTAAAGACAGAGCCACGCAAACACTGCGGCATGTGTACGGCTCCTTATGGGTACTGCAATATTTGAAGGGCTGGAGCGGCGTTCCGGTGCTCTCTGTCAGCACTCCTTTCAGACGAGACATATACCACGTGAAGACACGTTACGCTCGTGTTGTGTTCAAGTAACCTGTCCTTGGCCAGGAAAAACAGGTATTCGCTTGTTTAATTATTTTTGCGGTCTAGATTTCTTCTTTTTTGAAGTGAGAAGTTGTCCGTGAGTCGGACTAACGGACGGACGCCCCACCCCCAAAACGAAAACTCTTCGGTTCTCCTTGAATTACACAAGTCACCCAAATCAGCGTAAAAAAAGCGGGAGGTGCCGAAAAATCCCCTATTAATGTATTGATTATAGCTCCGGGTCCGTATAGGTCAGCGCCTGGGTCCGGATCCGGACCGCGGTCCGCCTGTTGCCGACCCCTGACCTAGAGAATCAATGTACCATTTCTCATTGCTGAGGGGAGAACGGCATTTCATGATGCTGCTGTGATGTCAGAAATCATGAGGGGGCAACAGAATGTGACAGCTTTAAGGGTATTCCAGTAAATACATTTCAACTTTGAAGTGGACCCTGCAGATGAAACACAGTAGCAGAAGTTCTCACCTATAGCCAGACCGTCACTGAAGTTATGCATGCCGTCGCCCATGATGACCATCCAGGCGATGCTGGCGATCCCGGCGTCCTTCATCTCCTGGTCCGAGTGGCAGTTCCCCCCATGGGAGTGCCCGTGGCCGTGCAAGTGTCCGTGCTTCTTGGCCTTGCCTCCGTTCTCCTTGTGGGGGGGCGGGTGCTCCTCGCTGGATACCTTGGGTGCCAACGGGGTTTTGTTGGTGGGCGAGTCCGGCGTCTGGAGCTCTGAGAGCTGAGTGTCGTTGTGACCGTTGTCACAGGAGACGGCGGTGCCCTCAGGGTCTGGAGGAGAGAGGAGATGTTACAGTGATGGCCGCACAGAAAAAGACTTGTGGGCCAGATTAATGAATCAGGTCGGGTACACTGTAAATAAGTGGTGTAATAGGTTAAAATATACATTAATATTAATGTTTAAGAAAAGAATGCTGACTGAGTAAATTTGATATATCTGTGTCAAGTGGCTGTGCCTTTTAAAGCGACTAGCTGTAAGTTTAGGAAACAGGAAGCGTTTACCCTTTGATACATTGGCCCTGATTCTAATGCACACCATCCACTTATAGAATATGTTTGATAGAAATGCACGGGAATGGGCACAAGTAAAAAAGGAACAAAATGTGGGCAAGCTGCAGGTAAGAACTACATTTTTCGGGATTAATCAGGAATGAAAATGATTAAGCAGTGTCTTTAACATCGTAATCATTATATTTTATCAACAGAATCAGCAGACAGTTTTTATTTTCTTACTGTGAAAGCCTGGTGCTGAGGGGTGTGGCTTTTCATAACTCGACCTGTGCTGGCCTCTGTTAGCGGCCCAAAAACCAATCTTTCTGTCCGAACACTTCTTACCTTCACTGAGAGGCTTCAGGTGCAGCCACTCTGCATCCGAGCGGCGATTTAATTTGTGATCTGACAACTTCCTGCCGATGGTGCCCTCCTCATTAGCCTTCTTCATGCCCTGCGAGCAGAGCCAAGTTTAGAATCTATCTGCAGAAATGCAACACTCTTACCATACTCAAAGACGGAAGCAGCTTGTGAGAATGAAGTGTCTCTCACCTTGTGGTCTCTGTAGTGCTGAAACATGCCGATGCAGTGTTCCATGATGAAGAGGAAGTAGATGCCGGCCAGCGCCGTTAGGCCCTTCCACACTCCATCAAAGTCATTCAGATAATCTCTTTCGTCGGTCGACTTGGGCTCGCCGTGGTCGTGCTGCCCCTGAGACTGTGGACGTGAAGACTTGATCAGAACATAGATTTCACACATTTCTGATGTTGAGAGGAACAACATAATGAGCAGTGTGTGTGAGGCAGGTCTTCGAAGTCATTCTGGAATTACCATAAGCTAGAATTCTTCAAATGTAGGAGGAAAAGTTGATACATTTGACCCCCTTCACGCCATACGACACAAAGGTTTATGACATGATTCAGAAGAAATACAATTAATGTTTGCACATTCAACTTAAAATAGGAATAATTCCGGTAAGTGTAAAGACAATGAAAGAGAAGTATAACTAAATATATAAACCTGCCATTTAAGAAACACAAATGTTTTACTTTAGCTTGCCCGCTGTTTGATTAACGTGCCTATCCCTTGCCTGATTAACATGCCTATCCCTTGCCTGATTAATATACATCCTTTATTTAACCAGATAAAAGTCTTTAGAGGAATCAAATCTCTTCTTCAAGTGTGACCTGGCTAAGAGGTTAATATAATCACATTAAAGTCATTAAATGTGTGTTAATAATATATCAAACAGCAAATCTGATATTTTAATTATGACATGCAGGAAGCTGTGGCGAGCCATGACATGTCATCTCTGCTGGCCTGTGATTGGCTGATTTAGTGCATGGCAAGGCATTTTGTCAGCTTTGATTTATCACACTTTGCTAAAAAGAAGCTTTTATATACCAAGTCCTTCTTTTGATAGGTCAAGTTAAGAATCCTTTTTTTTTTTTTTAAATATATTTTTGTTTCAAAAAAGAAATCTGAATCTGATCTCGCGTTCGGTTATACTTCACTCGCGTTTATGTCCATATCGATCAGATCCAGCTCTCCTGATCGGCCTTTATAGAGAGATCAAACTATTAAGAGTGAATATCGGCCGATAATGACAGGCGGCCAATCGATCGGAGCATCCCTAATTATTACCGGACATTTTGACCGGCAGGTTTTGAATTTACCGGTTTTTAATACAACAGACACCCTGATGTGCACGTGAATTTTAACCTTTTTTTTTAAACAAATTTGTATTCATGTTGGTAAGGCTTCTATTCATCTGTTTACTCTGAGCATAAATGATAATCAAGTAAACTTAAAATAGTTATTCTAAATGTATTTGAATCACCTGTCACTGTGGGTTTGCCCCTTAACGTGCTGAGAAGGTTAAAGCACCAATGTCATAAACTAAAAAGCTACTGCTGCGGCCCTACAAAAAGTGATTTAACCCTTTGAACACAGGGTGTTCTGTCCGTCTGAACTCACGTGAGGCAGCAGGTGGAGCAGAGCGTCTCCACTCAGTGTTCCCACGGCCAGCGCCACCAGGAAGGTGAGCAGGAACTTGAAGCAGGACTGTTTGAGGATGGGAACGAGCACCACGCCCAGCAGAGACAGCAGGCTGATGATGGTGATGGAGACGAACCCCCACAGCCACACCCACACTGCGGAGAGACAGGGAGATGGATGTAAGACAGGTATATTCACTCTACAAAGCATGAGTAACAAGCACGGCCACACCCTATGTTTTGCAAATGTATTTTATTGTGAAAGTCCATAAAAAGAACTCTATCAGCCACAGCATCAGCCTCATTTAACGGCTGGCTTAAGATATTTTTCTACCCCTCCTGTTCCCGTGTGAAAGAAAGCATCCTCCAGAGAATCTCAATCCCTGTGTCCTTGTGATGACACATGATGCCTGAAGCCAGAAACGTGAAGTGACATTTTAGCAGAATTCCACTCTCCTCATTTGTTATATTCAAGGCCGCAAGAGAGAGAAAAGGTACACTATCATTTAAACTGTCAGTCCGTCTGTCAGAGAGAGAAAACTTCTCGATTCCTTCGTCACAGAGGACAAAATGTTTAATGTCGTATGAAATTCAATGTCACGCCAAAGCCGATGGGTCCCTGACTGCAGACGTTCAGCTATAGGACGAGTATTGACTGGAACACAGGGAGCATATAATGCATATCTTACAGACCATTTCATTCAGTGAGGCCTTTCAGGACAGCAAGCTGGAGCAATAGTCTGAAAGTTAGTCATTTACCAAGGTTAGGCGGCTGTAATTGGCTTCACGGCAACACATATGGCCTTGGGCACAATGTCTTGGTAGAGAAAAACAAGCTGTGAATTTTGGAAATGATAACATCTATGTTTCTTGGATAGATAGTCACTTTAGAAAGAGTTATTGTATGATCATTTGACACGAGAACAACCCTGCTCCCCACAACTGTAATATAATTCGACTAGTATATAAAAAAAACGTTTTAAACATTGAATTCAAGGACATTTAAGGCCAAAAGCAGAGGAAAAAAAGGTGCACAGTATTCAAAATGTATTTAGAATGAGAATTATTTGGTAATTGTTGTCGTTTTAAAGGTTAAATACACATATGAAAAACTTATTTCTTCAATTTCTCCCATTCAAAAAGTAAAAAAAGTTTATTAAATACTCCCTAAAAAGGCAATAATACATGTGATGATGGTCATATGAGTAATTGTGTAGATCAAACCCCATATAAGCATTTTTTTTCACGGATTATATTCAAGCATTTACTTGCATTTTTCAAAGTGTTAAGACTTTATTAGAATCGTGTGTCAGTGGATTATTTCAGGACTCTGTGGGCTGTTTAGTCTTAGCATAAGATACTGACAGCTCTCTCAAGTAGGGGTTGTATTTATGTAAATTATATTTGCATTAATGTCTGACATTTATTAAGGTTGGGCATATCGATTTGTATTTTAAAGCATTTGTGATCTTTACTGTTTCTCTACAAATCATCATGTGGGCTTGTGCATTTATTAGAGGCACTATTGCTATAATACTAAATAACGAATACATACACAGGGTTTCCCCAAGGTGTACTGCTCTGGGAGGGTGCTGCCTGACTTAAAATGAAAGTGAAAGTGTTTAGTTTATTTAATAAAAGAGCACATGTTCAATGTGAAAAGCGACAGTAGATAGTTTAGTTGCAATTTGGTGCTATATATATATATATTTAAAACAAAAAAAATTAATACATTTTTTTTATACACTTTGAATTTCAGGGGGGGCGCGGGGCTCCGTTGGCGGGATCCAGAATCCGAGTTCCCAATAATATTTGAGGTTGGAGTGTCTCTTTAAAATTACCCATAGTCTTTATTGTTAGGAGGTAGAATGGTCACAGCATATGTTATGGTTATACCATTATTATAATTGGTTCCCTTCTATATAGAGCAGTGTTGCGGATGAAATGCAAAACTACCGGTCAAATTATTTCTGTGTATATAATTTAACATTATTTTAAAAAACTGTTGATATGATGGCTATCAACAACATTTTAATCAAACCGTCGACTTAAAATCAAGTGCTGTTTTTTTATTTTGTTCAGCAGAGAGAATCCTCTTTCTGTTGGCACAATGAAGACTCGGATGAACAATCCCTCGTCCAGTTGGCCTCTCCCTCGTCCAGTTGGCCTCTTGGGAGATTTAGCTTGAAACAATGGTGAAAACGTTTTTCAGGTTGCAACTCTGCATTGATACATTTGAGCTTCCATAGCCGGAGCACTGTCCTAACAGCCATGGCATCTCATTGCTTGTGACATCGATGATATGGGGAATTATTTGCACTGAATGTTATATCCGGAGGGATTGAAATTAGCTGGACTTTTCACGAGTACATTTTTCCCGGAAAAGCTGGACCACACCAGTTATCCCTAGATAGTATTTTGGGGAGAACCTTGTCATTAGTAAGTACATACTGGACAAGCGAAGGTCATTTCCTCATCATATATGAAAATGTCTTTAATAACTCTCGCTTTCTCTTCGATACAGAAGTAAAATATGGCACGACTGCTTTCTTATTTGTCTCTTGGAGCGGAACACCTTGCAGCCCTGAGAGGTGTCTGAACATCAGGCAGCAGTACATCACCGCGGGTCCTTCACACTCACACAGCTCATCTACTTCTCCCTCTCATTACCTTTATGCGGTTGTGCTTTTGTGTGGAGCCGTGGAGGTGTGCTGGTGGGGGGAGTTGGGGATAGGGGAACAGAAGAGAGGCGAAGGAGACCCACCGGTCTGTGTCTTCTCTCCAATTACGCATCGCCTGTGAGCTGTGGCTCAGAAAAATGGCCCAGGGTGTCGCTTAGGCTCTCCTAATTGGCACAGCGCACAAAAAAAAGAAGAAAAAAGAGGGGAGTGGGGACCTGAGTGAAGCCGACTGCAAAATTTCCCCAGCTCCCCCATGGATGGCGGCGGGAGGTAAAGGAGAGATGGTCCATGACGCGTGGCGAAACCTGTGGTCGACTCGGTGCACAATAGCAGACAATCTAGTGGCGGTGGTTTTCCACTAATGAGGAGCCGTGCTGCCCTTTTGACTCGTTCCCGCTGCGTTCTTCGTCGTCATTACCATCTTTATGACTGTTTCCAGTGCGCGTGACGGGGAAGTGTGTGTAATTATTAAAGATTTAAAAAGGGTGAAGTGTTTGGGAATTCCTCCAATCCCATGGTGGAACTTTTCAGACCTGAAGTGTTCACAGAAACTTTAGCAGCTCAAATTGTTTTGGTCGTAAAAGTGGGACTTAGGACCTCTCATTAAAAATAAATCGTGGTTGTGCAGAACATCTCGTGACCCCCTAGACTTGCCGTGTTGTTTACAGTGACAGCTCCCAAACTATTTAGCATAATGTAAGTGAAAACTAAAATCCAATTATAATAAAGAACATAGGAACAAAAAGGTGGAAATGCAGTGTGGTCAGATTGATTATCCTATAATGCATTTTCATTCCAGGTGGCTGGATATATTCCTACAAATGCAATTCACATTTAAATAATTTCTTTAAGAAGCTATGGGTTCATTTTTATTTTTGCATACATTTTGATTCCTTGTTTAATTTGTGCCAGTTTGTATGGCTATATGACTTTTATTTCACAGCCTGTAACTCATTAACTTTAAAACGCTTTGATTTTATCATTTGAATTCTCATAAAGTGGGAAACACTCCCAGAGAGAGCGGGCTTCAAAGCGACCTTCATCTTTAACAGCTGATCTTTCAACCTCTTCCTCTGTTTTCAGAATTGTATTAATCCAGAAATTTGGAAACTAAAAGCAAGTAATCAATGCAAGGAAGATTCCTTTTTTAAACACAAGTGAGAATGTTCCTCAAATAAGTTTTCTTGGTGGTTTAATACACATATTAAGGCCACTAATTTGCTGTCATGACAACTATTCTTACTAAATAACAAGGGTACATGAAGCACCCTTAACAGAGTGCTGCAGTTAGGCAAGTTTTTATTACATAATGTACTCTATCAACAGCTGCATTTGATATGCCAAAATGTGGCCGCCTATTCATTCAAATATTAACTTTCTTCCTGGGGAATATGGCCCGAGACACACATGGCAGGCTGTTTTTTTTTCCAACTGCTCTCTTTTTTGGCTCTTTATTTTGTACGATAATATTGTGCTGTGTTAATGTATGTGGCATACATTTGGGAAAAGGTATTTGTTTTTTTCTTCATATTTTGCGAGTTGAACCTATGCTCCTATAATTAGTCTTTGATAAACTGCTTATACAAAGTACAGACACCTAAAATGTCCGTTATGAAATCACATCTTTGGATCCGAGAGCATAAACTAATGCATTCTGTTATATCAGCCTTTCAATTTAGAGCATTTGAGCCTTTTACCCATGTTCGGCTAAGGCGCAAATACATGTTTTTCAAGGTTTCCAGCCCACGTTTTAACTCTGGTACTGACATAAATAACACGGTCGCATTTAAAGGGATCAAATCAAGTTTTATATATATAGCACATTTATAAACGATTTTTGGTCGAGCCAAAGTGCTGTACATATAATAAAAATAGCCTACAGTAGAGACACTTTTCAGCAAATACAACAGCACAGATTGTTCAGAATATCAGTATGACAGTACGACACCCTCTATCCTTAGACCCTCTGTCCTTAGACCCTCACATCGTACACGGAAAAACTTCCAGAGAAAACCCACAGTTTAAAGGGAACATGGGAGAAACCTCAGGGAGAGCAACAGAGGAGGGATCCCTCTCCCAGGACGGACAGACGTGCAATAGATGCCGTGTGTAAATTGAAAAGATAATACAATCCTAAATATCATTGGATATTTGGTAGTAAAGTTTATTAAAGTTCCCTTTCAGGTAACCACAAATAATTACACTTTTGTGTATTTTTCATGAAAAAAAACACAACAGTGGTGTTAAATAAACAAACGGGCAATTAATAGGTTTAAATAAAAAAAACATGTATTATTTTAGCCTATTGTTTAAACTTAAAGGTCCCATGTCCCTTTTCCGGTTATTACCCGTCCCCTTGTGTGTTATGAAGGTTTTTATGCATGTAAACGGTCTGCAGAGTCACAAACCCTGAAAGTACACCCTGTAGCGAATAAAACTCTAACACAGAAAAGACCTCCCCAAAACGCCTCGTTGGAGATTTCTTATTTACTTCCTGGGTATCGCTACGTAGGGATACCCAGTAGCCACGCCCAGAGCTATGGCCGCACCCTCTGCCAGCCTTTCACGAAACAAAGCTTCCCAAACCTTTCAGCGATTCATGCCGGATATGTACAGCGTAGGACACTGAAGAACGATGCTGTTCCTACTTTGTTTGGACCAGCGGGAGATTCGGGTACACAACTTGTAAGTATTCATTTTTGTTTGTGTATTTATGGTGTTTAAAACAAACAAGGTATCTACCTCGACTGTTTAAATGGGTAAACGTTGGGATCACGGAGAAATGCTCTCCGCAGACCCATTCTCACAGCGTTATAATCCTTTTTCTTACTCAATATCAAGCCACACTTATTGTTTTTACTTCGGCTGTGAGTGTTTGTGTGTGCTCAGGATGAGTTTCGCTTGTTCTCGCTGTATCTGTATCGCTATCACGGAAGCCCTGTCTGCTCCTCACAGCAACGAGCAGCTGCACGTCACTTGACCAATCAGAGCACACTGGGCTCACAGGGAGGGGGAGGGGGCAGGAGCTCCAACAAGCCGTGTAGGACAGAGAGTGAATACACATACTATACAGAGATGCTGTTTGAGAAACCAATGTGAGTTTGGAAAATTGCACAATTTAAATCTATTCTAGTATACCTCAACAATGGAATTATGATCAGTGGAAATGGCCATGACATGGGACCTTTAAGCAGTTTAAAATATTTTACTCTGTGAAAGTGGAACATTATATAAATATATTATATTTGTGTAGCTCTTATCTTTCAAATACACTGCTATTAGAACATCAAAGTGACTATTTTTAAAAGTTTGGCACCAGGGTTAATATATTCAGTGTCTATCGAACCTGCTGATAGCCATTAGTCATGCATGTGATCACTGGGACTTGTGATTGACTGAAAGAATGAATCAAGTCATTATTATGCTAAATAGTGGCTGCATCCAGTCACACCTTAAAATAGCAAACATCTCATTATATGGTTGAAATAGTAACTAGCACATTAACTCTCCCAAAAACACCAAATCATGCAGGTGTTTTCCAGCAATCCATGCCTACACATGCATTTAACTGCAGTGTCCAGAAGTGTATAAATAAACAAGAAGCATGCTTTCAACAGAAATACATATGGGTTTTGAGAAACCTTTCCTTGTACAAATAACTGTAACAGTCTAAATGACTGTGCTGAGTGAGTGGTGGTGTGGTTTCAGCCTTGGCAAAGTGTTATCAAGACCAAAGAGCATGGCTCTTACCAACAAACTTTTATAACCCGATGCAAGTTTGGTGTGATTGTAAAACTCAAGAGCTAAGACTCTAACCGACATTTCCCAAACTACGCTGCCTACCATCAAAGCCATTACACATTATGCTGTTAGTTCTGCAGAAATACAAGAAGCTAGAGCAGGGGTGCCCAACCAGTCGATCTGGGAAGATTCCGAGTCGATCGCGAGATGTGTCTAAAAATAGAACAACAACATTCTGTTTTATCGTTAATGTCCTTTAACATAATCTTCCTGTGCCAGAATAATGCACTTGAACGCATCAAAGCTTTGTGATTGGCCGGCGTGACCCCATGTGTCGGGCGTGGCTGGTGGGCAGTGGGCACTATTTCGCTGACGTTGTCCGTGTCAACAGGAGTGACAGTCCGCACACACACAAGACCGCAATTATGGCAGAAGCAAAAAAGCCCAAAATATATAACTTTCACTCCGAGTGGGAGGATGATTATTTTTGTATCTATTCCAATTCAAAGTCCATCTGTCTCATCTGCAATGCGAGCGTGGCTTTATCGAAGAAGGGTAATTTAGGAGCGGCATTTCAAAACAGTGCACAAACGCTACGAGACGGAATTCCCTCCCTACACAGCAGTCCATTTCCACCCGGCCCAACAACAAGAGCAAGGCTGCTACCAGAGCATCTTATCGTGTCAGTCACGTTCTTACGAAACACAAAGTCTTTCAAAGACGGCGAAGTTGTGAAAGAAGCATTCCTGGAGGCTGCCGACGTGCTTTTTGGGGACAGTAAAAATAACAGTAGCATTTCAACAGGTTTTTGATATAATAAAAACTCAAGTTAGATACCGTTATTAATCAGCTGTAAGTTTTAGTTTGTTTGAACTTATTCATTATAAATTATTGTCCAAAATAGTATAAGAATGCAAACATTCAGATCTGTTCTGTTTAAATTGATTATAGTCTATCATCAATTCAGGTTAAGAAACTAGTGTTGCTTGCTGTTAGTCTACTACAAATAAACACAACGTTTATCTCCTGTTAACTTGGTTTATTCAATCAACGTGCATAACACCAATACAGAGCCATTAACGAACAGTGGACCTCCTGCTTCAGGTCGACACAGACAAACTGCGCATACGTTTCCCAGCCTCA
Source organism: Harpagifer antarcticus (assembly GCA_902827135.1). Taxonomy (NCBI): domain Eukaryota; kingdom Metazoa; phylum Chordata; class Actinopteri; order Perciformes; family Harpagiferidae; genus Harpagifer; species Harpagifer antarcticus. Next base: position 17,291,505 of record CADEHL010001005.1, read on the forward strand.
AGATGGCAACCTAGACTACCGTATGGCCAGTAGTAGGGGATGCTCCAATTTCGGGGCCGATACCGATCGCCGATCCGATCGAGTGGGCGGGGCCTAAATGGAAGTTTTAAACATCACTTTAAATCTTCCATTTAAAGTGATGTTTAACACTCAGTTAATGGGGCTCATTCACTGGAGCTTCCACAAACAACAATCAACTTAATTATTACATTCAAATGATGTACATTATTCAAGTTTACATTCACTTTGGATAATAACACGGGAGAAATGAGCGGAAGCGCTCTCTCTCCCCCCTCTCTCCCCCTCTCTCCCTCTCCTGACAGCCTGTCAGTATCTCATGCAGCTCACTGATCCAGTAATGAGTGACCCGACAATGAAGAATAAATATATTTATAATAACTAGTTTAGCTTGTTCCAGAGGTAGATACAATAGCTAAGTGTGTTAGGTCTAACTCTTACGGTACGTCCACACAGCAGCTTTTCAAAAATCTTGAAAATCTTGGAGCTGGGCGTGTCTGAAAGCTTGGGGATTTTTTGCGAGCAACGCGACCAACAACCAATCACATGAATCTCCCGCCCCCGACATACAAAGCAAAAAACCCCATGGATTTTATGCGAGCAATATATATATATATATATATATATATATATATATATATAAACTCCCCAAACAGGCGAAAACCTACCAGTTTCACCAACTGTCTCTGCCACCTCCCTCCATGCCTGGTTCCTCCGGTATGTATCCCGTTAATAGTTCTGGTCGTAAAGAACCGGGTGATTTGCTACCGTAATTTCTCGTTTGGAATATGAGGAAATGAACTGCGGTCTGGTTCTCCCTGTGTGTTTGTTTCGCTGCGCTCACCGGTCCGGCGGGCGGAGCTGCAGGATTTCTGCTTCACACACACGTTGCATACCGCTATTTTACTGTCTTTTTCGGACACCTTAAAATAATGCCAGACCGGTGAAGCCATTTTGTCGAGCTTGTTTTGCCGCACACAGAGAAAAGGGTCATGTATTTTACGTCATGCGATCGACTCTCGCGATCGGCATGTTTAGAGAGCACCGATCGATCGGTAGAGAGTGAGGATCGGCTGATCTCGATCGGTGACCGATCGATCGGAGCATCCCTAGCCAGTAGTATAGACGCAAAGAGATTACATGTTAACACTTGCATCCTATTTTTAAAAGGCATTTATTTTTATACTCTACTAAAATGCTACAAAAAGGGTTTGATTCTATTAATTTTGTCTTTTTTATTGCACTTTGGCAGCAGATTCCTGTGTAGCTTCAGATCTGAGTTGTCTTATTAGTAAGCCTAATTTATACTTTTGTAGCAACACTATTTTTATATAATGGCAAAGAAAGGGTTCAGAATCTTTTCTTTTTTTCCTGTGTCATATGTGGCAGCACTGTTCAATGTTTCTTGAAAACATTACCCACTGTAGTATGTGACGTGTGAATAAACTCCAACTCTGTATCAACAACACTGTTGTGTAACTTCAGTTAAATACTTGTATGTGTGTAGATTAGAAAGAGGTAAGATAAAGGATCTGCAGTATTTTATGAAGTATTAATCGTACAAAGGTCAGTTTTATACAAGTAGCAGTGTGTATTTACCTGGTAGTAGGCTGTCAGTAATGGCTACGCCTTTCTATTTGGACTGGTAGATCTCGGCAGACTGGCAACTTTAAAAGTAGCTCTCGGTTCAAAAAAGGTTGGGCACCCCTGAGCTAGAGATTAGTCAGCCTACTCATTGGGTCTGTGAGCTCTAAAATTACCTTCAATATCCTGTTTGTTTTTCCTCAACTAATGTCAGTGTTCAGGTTACGCTTGAGTGAGTGTTCACTCTGATTATCTGCTCTACATAGCAGAAACTGAGAAAACACTGCCCTATCATTGTGCCGAAAAGGAAAAAAAGAGTGGAGATTCTCAGAGGAATGCCTTGCCAACCTCAAATGTTATCACGATAAAATACAGCGTGATTATTTAAATAAACATTCTATTATGCAGGTCCGCCCCTCCCCCAGAGAGAGTAGCTCCAGGTTATTCCTCCTGATAGCATCACATAAAAAACCTAATGGTTTATTATGTGATGTCTCTGTGGTTTCCTGCGCACAGCAGATAAGGATTTACAGCTGACGATGTTCACTCTCATAGACCAAATTATTATTGCAATAAATGTTAATCTATCAATAGTTGTTCTGTTCATTATTTTTAATAGAATATTATCATGTTTATTGTTTCAATCATATCTCACCTTTCTGGCTTTTTCTTTCATTTTGGAGTAAATTCACTGTATTATTGGGATGAGGTATCCAATTGTGATTTCAGTACTGATGGGTATAAACATACTTTTAATTGATCCATTGAGCAAATAAGGATTGTTGGGTTGGGTCTGTTTGGCCCAAAATATTGGTGAGAAGAGGAAAAATGTTCTAGAGCTGTGCCAGAAAAATCTAAATTGTAATTTAACACTTTTTGCATGTCTATTAATTGTGTTTGAACCTGTTCTTTCTGCTTTTTTATTTAAAAATTGTAATAGAAGCTTCACACGTAAGAAGAAATTACATTAAGTACAGCCCAACCACTTGAATGACCAACAGCAACTGTCAGTCAACATAGACTGGTCGAAAAGATACTCTGCTCTTACCAGAACTGACGGGCTCCAAGGCTTCCTGAGCCACGTCCATCTGGTGGAAATGGCGGATGCAGACGCGACTGTCTATCTGGTAGAGCAGGGCGGGACACAGGTAGGTGAACTGGCTGGGCGAGATGAGCGAATCAGGACTCAGGCCGTAGTAGGTGAGAAGCTGAGTCAGGTTCAGACACTTGAAGGAGAGGAGATAGTAAAGAAACCCAGTCAATACATTATTAATACTGAAATAAAACCTAGTTTGTTCCACGCAAAATGTATTCATGTGGGTTGAATTCAATAAATTAACACTTTACTTGGAATTTGCTATTATTGCTACTAAAAAAGACTTGCTATGAATCTATTCATAGCAAGTGAATCTATTCATAGCAAGGTCAAAGCCAAAATCAGTTAGTGAGTTTGAGTCCTACCTCCCCATGCTGGTGAAACAATCCTTTAGGGTGGCCGGACAGAACGGGGACTGGCAGGGTGGGGGAGCCAGGCCCTCCTGAAGCTTCTCTCTTATGTTTATGAGAATAGCTGTGACTGTGATCGTGATCGTGGTCGGGCGCCTCAGGCTGATGAGTGTTTGGAGAAGAGGTTTTGTTCCGCCCCCGCTGTCCCCCGACCGGCTTTCTCGGCTTCTTGGTCTGAGTTTCTGTAGGGGCGGGGGAGGACTGTGGCACCTGAGGAGCTTGGGACGGCTCCAGCTGTGCGGAGGGCTTCTGCTCTTGGCTGAGAGGAGGAATGTCTGTGCCTGTCTGAACTTCAGGGACATGATTGTGGACGCTGTGGTCATGATCAGCTTGGCCATTATCGTTGTGATCACTGTGGTCATGAGGTTCAGAAGGTCCGTCCTTGTGGTTAGAATGCACATGTGCCTGCTCGTGTTTGTGCCCTTTGTCATGTGCGTGATCATGATTGTGGACATGACCTTGTTTGTCCTGCACATGCCCGCCAGAATGTTTATGCTCACTATCTACTACCTTGGCGTGGTCGTGGTCATGTCCTGTATGTGCGCCCGTAGCTGGACTGGCAGCAATGGTCTGCTGGGTGCACTTTGTGGGATTCTGCTCCGTGTGTGGATGGTGGGAGGTAGGCTTGTGGTGTGGATGTCCGTGCCCGTGGCCATCAGTGGTGGTTGCATGCGAGTGATGCCCTTTCTGCACATCCACCAGGTCGAGGTGAGCCACGTGGTCATGGCCCAGCTCCTCATGTTGAGCGTCTACCAACTTCACTTCCCCAAGACCCAAGCTGAACAGCAGACTCTGAAATCCCTCGAAGTCGAGCTTGTCTTGCTGGCCATAGCGGCTGAATAGCTGTTGGATGTAGTAGTGCTGCTCCTTTTCTAGAGTTTGCCCTGGAGGACTCTTGGACTCGGAGGAAAAAGTGGCTCCTTTCACATACGAATCCTCGGAAATCTGCAGGTCGGAGTGGACTTCGTCGTTGTGGGGGTGTCCACCGTGCTGATGGCTATGTTCTTCTCCATGGCAGTGGTTGCCCTGATGGAAGAGGAAGGTGAGCACACACAGGAAACAGAACTTGGTGTGCACGTGGACTCGCATTATCCCCTTACTTCTGGTCCCCTGCAAAAGAGTAAAGAAAAAGTATTAGATTTTGAATAACTTTTTTTGCATTCCTAAAATAATAATATGCCAACAGCTTATAAGAATAATGTACCGCTAAAATTACTATTGTTTTAGCAAATATATCACCTTGTTACCTTGAAGCATTGTTTAGCTCGTATGCTTCCTAGGTAAGTATCGGAAAAAATTCTAGGAAATGTGGGTGTCTTTACTTCAGTAAAATGGAAATCTCATTTAACAAGTCCTATGCTGACCACTTTCCAATCTAGTGCATATTCACTATCAACCTGCTTTTTAAAACACTTCATTAGAAGTAGTGCGGATACAACTAAGTAAATGAGACTTGAGCCATTTTCTTAATGTCTTTCATTTGTTGTAAAGCACTTTGAATTGCCTTGTGTTGAAAAGTGCTCTATAAATAAACTTGCCTTGCCTTGCCTTGAGGTATGCTGCACAACATGTTTGAGAGTTTAACGGATGTTTTGATAAAGTTTTGCTGTTGTTACACACAGCTCCTATTACTTTGAATGTAATATTGTTTGCCCCCCGCACTCCAAAAGACCTCAGTCTCATGAGGAGATACAGTCTGCTCTCTCCCTTCGTGTAAAGAACAGTAGAAATATTGGTCCAGTCCAGTTTATTGTTCAGGTGAACACCCAGTTAAGAATCTCAACGTCTGTTCCCTGGATGTTCACTGGTGTGTGTGTGCAAAAATGTTGGGGCCTCCTGAAGTCCACCACCAGCTGCTTGGCCTACCTTAATCCATCCTCCTTTAGGTTTAATTGTGACTCCCATATTTCTAAAGTATTTTATACAAGAAAGCATGGTCAGTCCATCATTGAGCAGCTGCTTCCTGCTCCTTATGTCTTAGCCCGGTTCTAAGGCCACAGTACCAAATAACCGTAGTGACTGTCTCACAGATGGCTGGACCGATTATCTAACTGTGGCTTTGTTTCCTGTGAGAAATGTGACTTATCTCGCACACCTGATAAAAATGACTGTTTTGTCACCTGATAGCTCAGAATGCTCTGCTGCCTAAAATGTGAGAATTTAGAAAGTTGGGCTGAAAATCCCAACACAATATTCATATTTTAAGACATTGATATATCTTAATGGAAATGTCACATAAAATAATCATATGGATGTCTGATGCAAGGAAGTATGTCCCTGTTTTGCATTATAACAGGACAGAAAAATGCACTTTTGTTTGGTTACTATTTTACTTGTTTTCATTGCTTTGGAATTTGGAATTTTACAACATAATAAAATCACCTGGAAGAGATTTCACATAAAAGTCATGAAACAATAACACTAAATTGCAGACCAGCCCCATAGCTGTTCAAATAAAGCCAAACAGAGGCAGCTTTTATGTAGACTTTTGGGTGGAAAGACTGTAAAACAATGACTATGAACAGGAAGGACTGATAACAGATGAATAGATCTTGATGACATTAAATCAGTAATCAACAAAAAGACTGGCAAGAGCATCCCTTCTAAGACACTGCAGCAGGGTCTACCAAAGTTCAATTCATTAGAAAGCACACCAAAGGATTTAGCACGATAAGCATGCAGACCATAAACAAATAGTGCACTCACACCACCTCAGCTGCTACCTTTATCTTAGCATAGCTCATAAAAAAAGTTTATCAGGGAGCACAATACACTCTCTACTGAGAATTGTGTAACAAATTGCTTATTTTCCCCTCTAAAAAGCCTGAAGCAGCAATATCATTCCAGTCAAATGATCCTCATGAGGTCTCTTGTGAAGCCTATGGGGGGTTGATGTGTGAGGGTGAGGGTGGTGGAGGAGGAGGAGTAAAGAGTGGGTCACATGAGGAATACTGCTAGAGACCAGACACAGACACACACACACTCGCAAATGCCTTTGGCAGCCCGCTTGTTAGCAAGGTTTAGACTGAATTTACAGCATGGCCATCTGGAGGGAATGGATTTGTGTTGCAGACTACAGATACAGGGCTAAATGTTAAAAAATAAAGAGGATGAGAGATCCTCCTCAAACTTGTCCAGGCTAGTAACAACAGAATGCACAGTAAAGGTTTGTGGGAGCAACAACTAAATAACAAACTTCTACATTGATTGTTTTCCGGACACCCACAAGAAGCATCCAAAGCACAGTGGATACAGAAAATCACACAAAAGCGTAATTTAAAACAGAACACGTTGCTGATAGACTGACAATGGGCTCTAGTTACAACATGTTTTGGGGGTAAAGCATGAAATGAGCAACAATCTAGCAATCTAAAATCTTCTCTCCACCAAAAAACGGTTTGATACAGAATTTGAATCTATCCCACTTCGGTTAGAGGAAATACAATTTTAAAAGATTCGGCTTGGCGAAAACAAAGTTTAATCTCCAGAGCCTCGATCGTCGAGCAGACGACATCAACAGCTTATCAGCTAATGACTATTTGCTCATTATTAACTCCCTTCACCCCATATAACAAGATCAAGAACTAGCAGTGTTTATTATCTCTATTTTAAAGTGTGCAAGTACTTAATGTAACTGTCTATCGCGGGTCATTTTCACAGTGAACTTCCATCACAAACTAAGGTTGTAAAACAATGTGTGACTCATTCAGGTGATAAACCATATGTAAAAGTCCGAAAGACAAATCAAACATTTCCTTAAAAAAAACAATAAAAACTAACACTAAAGTTACCTTCTAGAGAAGCGAGGCTACTTACCGGTCTGCCTTTGAATTGGCTTGTGTATGAAGTTAAGTGAATGATGCTGCTCTGACTCAGGCTGAGGACGCTGTGTGTGGTTACCAGTCTAACTTCAGTGCTGTCAGCGAGACACTGTTTATAAACATGAGGCGGAGGTGACCTATGAACCTCTCAGTAGATAGGTTGTAGCCGAAAGCAGGGCCTATTTCTAAGAGCACACCCTCCTTTACTCCAACAGAGCTGCTTGTGTGTCCCTGATTAGAGTCTTTGTTGTGCCTGGCCTTCAGGGGAAATCAGGAGCAAGTCTATTTAGTATGAGAGTTTTATCAAGTGGTTCACCAACCACGACATATTGAGTAAGCATGACAAATCATGAGCATTTAGTTTTTCCTGAGTTTGACTGAGAATCACCTCAGATACTTTGGGTGAATTTGATTGAGTTATACACATCACAATAAATTCAATTACAAATTAAGCTTCTGAATTAGCTTGAGTGTAATCTTAGACCCATTTTTTATTTATTTTTTAATTGAGTGTTTCACAAACCAAAATGTTCCATTCCATTTTCTCACAACTCCAATTTAACATGACTGAATCACCGGGCTGTCGCTGATGCAGTCACATTAAGACACATGGGCGCGGGAAGGGGGGTGCTGAGGGCGCTGCAGCACCCCCTAGCGGCAGGCAGGGGGTGCGGAGCTCCCCTGCCTGCCGCGGAGGAGGAGGTGAGGTCCGCTCCCCACTCGTAAAAAATAGCACTTTACCCCAATGCGGTCAAGCCAGCCTCCACTCGGGAAAACTTGGTCAAGCCAGCCCGCACGTGATATTGCGGTGCGCGAATATCCTATGCATTACGGTAGAATCCTGGAAACACTGCCTCTGTGTTTAGATGAGAATAAAACAAAAACTGTCCAGTATCAAAGACTCATCTCACTCCAGGGTGATGGCAGGACACCCCATCTAGTCACTTCGAAAAAATCAGGACATTCTGATGTAGAGTTTCAAAATAAAATACCTTTGAAGTCAAATATAAGAGCTATCATCCCTGTTTTTAGATGAGACATCAGAATGTCCTGATTTTTTTCTAAGTGACTAGATGAGATGTCCCGCTATGACCCTGAAGTGAAATGAGTCTTTGATACTGGACAGTTTTTGTTTTATTCTCATCTAAACACAGAGGCAGTGTTTCCAGGATTCTACCGTAATGCATAGGATATTCGCGCACAGCAATATCACGTGCCGGCTGGCTTGACCAAGTTTTCCCGAGTGGAGGCTGGCTTGACCGCAGTTTTACCCCTGCCTATATGCCGTGAGCTGATTATCGAGCCTTCATTGTAACAGTCGCGGGTGTACTGTGTGTTTGCGTGTGGGGAGTGCTTTTGTGCGTGCTCTATAGTGCCCGTAATAGTGTTCACTGGAGTCCAGCACCTCAGCACCCCCACTCAAAATACCTTCCCGCGCCTCTGTTAAGACATGTGACTAATCATTTCATTGTAACTGTGACACAATATAATTTAGTAACTCACCAGCATACGTTTCTTTCTGCTTGGCCCCCAGTTCTGATGCTACCGTTTGAGGGGGGTTTCCAACTCTTCTGAATGACGCACTCTGGAAAAATATTAAAGATGACAAACTGGTGTTACTTCAAACCAGTGTAATATTCCCTTTAAAGACAAAAGTTTTTAGAATTGGGAGAAAATGAATCGGCAATTATTTTGATAAAAAAATTAAAGCACCTTTTTTAGCTTTAAAATATTGGGATTTCTCTGTTTAATAGGAGATTAAATCTAACATATTTGTTTTAGACTGACAAAAAAAGATCACATCACCTCAGACTTTTAGAAAACATGAGTGGACATTTTTCACAATGTTTTGACATTTGATATACCAATCAAATTATCTAGAAATAATCTAAAGACAGTTTGGACATCTTAGAATTCCTCTCATCTGTTATGACCTTATGACCAGGGCTGCACATAACTGATATAGTTATATGTCATTTGAAAAAAGGCGCATTTGCGTACCAACATTGAGAGAGAGAGAGAGAGAGAGAGAGAGAGAGGGAGAGAGAGAAGGGAGAAGAGAAAAGAGAGGAGAGAGAGAGAAAGATATTTGCGTGTTGCATATGGCCCGTCGCACTGGCGTTATAGATGTTCGCCTAGGGCGCCAGATCTGTGGAGGCGCTGCGCTGACAGCTCTGGGATGTTTTGACCGTTGGTGCTCATCCTAATTTTCGGCCTTGATGTAACAATATTCATAATTAAGTAAATGTAACACCCTTTTCATCCCGGTTACACGTTTCATTTGTCCTGTACGATGGGCGCTGTAAGTGATGAAAATGGGGGATGTTGGCTTATCTGGCACCCGCAGCTGATAGCCAAAGTGCGAGTGAGCGTGGGAGAGAGGGAGGGTTGTTAGGGCTGTTGTTATTAGAATCTGGTGCTAGCTGCTTTAACTGATATAAGAAGAAGATGTTTCTACAATGATGTGGAGGGAGAGTCCTCTCCAGTCAGACTGAGAGGCTGATGACTACAGCTCAGTGAGGTAAAGGACTCTTAGTCTAAATTCAAACGGTTTGGTCACAATTTATGTAAACACATATTTCCAAGGCACTCCTTTATAATTATTGGGATAAACAGGTTTGAAATCATTCCAATGTATACTATAGGACAGTAAACCAGACATATCGTTTTAAACTGGAAAGATAAAATAAATAAATAAATGTTAAGGTAAAATAAGATATGAATGAACAACACAAATAAAATAAGTTTCATTCATTTGTTATTGGCTATGGTAGGTTATTGGTTATGTTCACATACTTATTTGATTACATCCACTTTTCTAAGATGACAACAGAGACTTTCGACCCAAAACCAGCAGCTAATCGCAGACTCAACCAGAGAGAAAGTAGTAGGCCTACATCATCAGCTACCATGTCTGACAGAGAGGAGAACAGTCAGGAGGGTAGTGATGACCGCTTGTAGGATTACTGGTCGTGCTAATGTTGTCTTGTGTTCACCTCTGCATGTGTGTTCTGTGTTCACCTCTGCATGTGTGATCAGTGCCGTGTGTCTGGCAAATAAAGACCACCTCAAAGGTTACGGTGTATTTCATTTTAAGGATGAGCACCAAGCAACATCTCCAGGTGCTCCTTTGAGAACCAGGGCAACAAAGTTATGTGCACCCCTGCTTATGACCCACTAAATTGCATATCAAGCTCACTGAAGTTGTGATACTAACAGAAAAACAGGCAATTATCTTGTTTGCTGCTGTTACTGGAACAACAGCACAAAGCCTAAAGCTTGTAAGTAGATGACTGTTTACAGCAGGATCTGTCACTTTATTAAACAGGTTATGCTGTTCCTTCTACAGGGCTTTTCAGCTTTCATAGTTTCAACTATTTATAACCCGGTAGAGGCATACACTGTATAAGATAAGTGTATGCAAACTCTGTGTTTAAACAATGTGAAGTCAATGGAAAATAAGTCAAATTGTATAGAAGTCTATGAAAACATTACCCTACTTGTCACTTATTTTATACATAAGTCAACAATTTCCTAACCAGTTGATGGTCTCTATGGATAGTTTCAAACATCCTTCATACATAATGATGTTAATTTGATAAATGATGGTTCCATTAACTGTGAAATAGACAATGAAGCAGGGATAGCCTAAGGCGTGGCTGCCTTGGGATTGACAAGTGTCTACCACGGACGATTTCAATTCAAGTGATCATACTGGGTAGATCATTTACTAAAAAATAAAAAGTATATGCTGACGTATAGATTTCTCTTTCCAATTGCAAGTGAATGGAAAAAGGTCCTATGGGGCCCTATGTTGCCAAGGACTGACATGGATGTTGTAGTTTCACGTTTGGACAGTAAAAATGTTTTCAAAGTCCGGTGCACTTCCCGGGGGCTTATAGAGGCAAAGCAATGTGTATCCTCCACAGGCCAACCACCTCATAAAAAATGATATTTGCTCCAAAAATCCACAATGGGGACGGACAAAACGCAAGACTCAAGGTTTCAAAATACCCCGTCATATCAGAGCTTCTTGACTGAACACTTTGACATATTCCAGTAGGAAAATACCATGTGTCAATTATAAAATGAATTATGTTTTGCTGTTTGAGTGTCAGGATCCTGAAATTGTAATCCTGGATTATTTTCAAACCGTCACAGTTTACCCCTTGAAAAGAACAGATTCGCCATGATAAATGTGATGTTCCCACTATGACAAGTCAAAAAAGGCTGTGAAAAGGAAGGTTGGAGAACACGGAGTACAAACCCAACATTTGTGGACAGACAGGTGAATTCAAAAATCAGTCAAGGAAACAGAACAAATGGCTTCTTAATGGCTAATAGTAATGAGTGAAAATATTACAGTGCAACATAAAAACTTGAGAGGATTGGAAGAATGGGATTTGATGCAATTTAAAATGACCGAAAAATCTGAAAGCCGTCCGTCATTTTGACAGATTAGAACAAACTCGGAAAAGCGCCAAAGTTTCCCCGCATCGAGGCTCCGATGTTATGCATGCCCGCCAAAAAGGAAATTATACCGTTTCCAAACCTAACTTTGCCGTACAGATCATTAAAATGTCTTAGTTTTGGCCTTACGCTGTGCGCGCTCCTGCGAGGTGCAGTGGGAAAACTGGGCATGCATAACACGGCGCTAACAGATCACGAGCGTGCTCTTCCCCCCCCCCTCTCCCCGCTTGACAGTTCTCTCTCTCTAGAGTTGTGTAAAGGCCGACGGGTAATACTGGATTTTGACGAAAATGTTAGGATCCTGTCCGTCAAAATGATGGGCAGCGAAAAAGTCTAGCGCAACCTCTGGTTACTATAGGGAAGTACATTTTCAACAACTACAGCAGGGGTACTCAAATACAAATCTTAAAGGTCCAAAAACAATTTTTCAATAAGAGAAAAGTCCGTTTATTACGGTCATTCAAACTTTTAAACAATTGCAACAAGATTCTTAACACAAGGTTGCAAACAAATACAAATCTGTATGCAGCAGTTTTCATTGTGTCTGTGTTTGATCCCTCGGAGGCGCAGTGTAAGAGTTGCAGTTATGAATAAAGGCAGCGGCACCCTTTTTCTTTCAGCATTCCCATTATTGCTTTATAAATGTCTTGCCCCCTTGTGTGTCCACTGAGGTTCGTCAGGCCCAACACATCTTCAACAAACTCCCCCTTTGCCTCATCATAACAACTCACAAACACCAGCAACTGAGCATTGTCAGTGGACTCACCCACAGCTCACCCGCAGCTAAGGAAATGCACTGTGCATTTCGTATTCCATCACAAAGCTGATGAATCAAATCACCAGCCAGTATTTATGTTCTTCTGGTTGCTGTGGAATCTGAGAGAGGGATTTGCTTGATTTTACCTGTTATTTCCTCTTTTTGTTTGCCTTCAAACAGGGTCTCCATCACTTCAGTCATGCATTCTTTTATACTTCAGTTATTATCCAGTGGAAAGCCCTTACCTACTGGCCTAGTTAAATCAAAGTGGTTACTTCTTTTTGGCTGGGCAGTGTAGTTTTACGCACCGTCTTATATGACTTTCTCAGGACTTAAAACTGTTTTTTGGGGCAGACCCCCTCAAAGAAAAAAATATATTTACACAAGTAAGTTCATCATCTTAATAGTTGTGTATGCTCTTCCGTGAGCAGAGCATCAAGTTGACATGTCTATAACAGCTGAATGCGGCAATTACCATGTTGTTCAGCAAAACGCCTCACAAACGTATTAAGATCAACAGCTTTCGTGCGTTTTGATTCAATGCTGAGTACAGCCAAACTGACAGTCTCTTCTCTGTCAGTGTAGACCGCAAATACCTCATTCCTTCCGTGTACTTGAGTCCAAATGCTTCTCGTTTTGCGCCGTCCCATTCAAATGAAATCGCCGCCAATCATATTTCCACGCTCGCGCCAGGGCCGGAGTTACAAGACCTGCGTCTTGTGCTGCATTCACTTGCACTCGGACATTAGAGACTTTCTCTCATAAATGTCTGATGAGCCACAACTTTTTTTTCAAAACAAAGCTGCCAACTGGGGTGGCAGCTGGGGTGGCAAGGCCTATTTTTAGGGTGGCAGTTGCCACCCCATGCCACCCCGGTAGGTGAAACTAGGCTACTAGCTACAGTACAGATGCAACTAGATGAGCTGTTAACTCTCGCTCTGACTTTTTTTTTTTTTTAAATCACACACGCATTTTTCCCACCCGCATTCCGCGAAGACCCGCCCTACTGTGCCTCTGATTCGCTGACGGGATGCTGAATGTGATTGGACCAATGCATTGACAGACACACACAGACAGTGGAACAGTCGTACATGCAGAGCGCTGTTTTTTTGCTCAGAGTCCAGAGACAGTTGTGGTTCGGTCCGGATCCAGACCGGAGTCTGGACTTTGAGGATGCCTGAACTACAGCATCTGGAAAACCTTGAAATGTATTAATTATATCATACCATTGGAATTAGCGCATGGCAAACATAACTTAATATGTTGGAATGAGAATAAACATGTTGAGTTGCTACGGAGTTTTGAAACGTTTTTTTCCAACATTTCTTGTGATTATTAAAAAAATGTGGTTGTGGTTTCACCTCCCTGCAACCCAACAACTCTTCATTGAAAAATGATAAATGTCTAGAAGCAAACAACTTAATTCCTTTTGATGTAAAGTCCCAATGATAATAAATAGAGCTCCTTATACTTAACAAAAAACTTTACACAAATAAATAAAATATAAATCTTACATCTGGAATCCTTTTTGTTACACTATGCATTAAAAAGTATGTTCCCATATTATTTCCAGGTTGTTGATAACAGAAACAGGAACATTCTTTCTCTGGAAGCAAAAAAAAACTTGGGCCTTAAGCCGTTTCATATGATTCCCACGCGACCGTACACATCTTGCCCATGTCGACCCTGAGCAGGTGACTGCAGAGCAACGGAAGGAGAAAATCTCTTCTGGTATTCCAAAAATTCCATCAAAGGGCACATTTGATTTTTTACAAAACAAGCTCCTGATCGGATATTGATATTTTGTTATAGAATACAATGCACTCTCAGTCTGGCTGTAGACTTGTTTTATTTATCGGTTTCTTACCATATTGCTACTTTGTTACTGCGATTTGGATAATGCACAAGTCAATAAAATGTTTATTGTGTAGCCCTACTAATGATGTACAGCTTCAGTGATTCCCACAGAATTTAGATTAGATTAGATGGACCTTTATTAATCCCCGTGGGGAAATTCAGCAGTAGGAAGCAGCAACAGGGTAAGCGTGAAAAAACAAAAACAGGACAGTACAGATTCACACAGGTAAAAAATAGAAATAGGATCAATAATAAAAAAGCAAAATGGTAATGACAATGACAACTGATTCTATTTGTGGGGGCACCGCACCGCAACCCCCCCCCGGCAAGAAAAGCCAAAGGCCCCTCAACCTATTCGGGTGGCCCACGCATCCACCCCCCCCTCAAATAACAAAATATATGCGAGTTCATGGCTACTGTAGCAGACAACTTTCTTGTTGCTCTGCGTTGTTAATGAGTGAGACACACCGGAGTTGAGGATCTGTGGGGTTTATACTCCCAAAAATATCAATAATAACAATAACAATGTAGGCATTTAGCAGACGCCTTACTCCAAAGCGACTTACAATGACCAATTACAGGGACATTCTCCCTAGAGAATGTGAGTGCCTTACTCAAGGGCACACTAGTGGTGGTGTTCCAGGCGGGATTTGAACTCGCAACTTTCCGATCATCAGCCCACCTCACTATCCATTAGACCACCAAAAAATAACAACAAAAAATAACAACAAAAAATAACAAACAAAAAGGAATTTGATTTTTTTAAATGTTATGAGATCTATTTGTGGCGGACGATATTTAATAGTGGCAGTCCGCCACAAATGAATCAATGTATGGGAAACACTGAGCTTTAATCGAGTGGGGAGAAGAAACCAAGGTTAAAATAGTTCTTCATTTGTTTAGTTTTTTTATTTAATTTTAGTATAGTTTGGTTGACAGCTTAGCTTAATTTAGTTTTACGATACTAACCCTGGTGAAAACACTATTTGTTCTCGAGTGAGAGGAAAAACATACAAAGATAAGTTCGAAGTGTAGGGTCTGAAGGCCTGAGGTGTGCAGATGTCAGCTGCCACATGGATCCCACTCACAACAGATGGTCTGTGGGAATCTCAGAGGACCACTGTACGTATGAAAATGAAAATATAACACAGAGGAGGAGGTTGACAACAGTAGTGAGGGGACACAATGAGACGTTACCAACACTGACAGACAGTGTAAAATCATTACTCAACTGTCCACAACAAGCCAGTAGAAACCTAATGTCTAAGTGCTTTTGTGATTACATGGACAACCATCCATCACTTGTGCAAAACACTTACAGTAAAAAAAACAGATCAAGGCAGTCATTTTGACACGTGAAGCCAACAATCCTCTGATCAAAAGCTGCTATTCTGAGGACTGTGTCCTTAGCCGTTTGGTAGGTCTCCTGCAAATCTCCTGACTCAAGTATCAGATGTACAGTCATGTACCATAACACTTATTATATCAGACCAAAGACAAATATGTTTCAGTGCCAGTTCCACACAACACAACTAGTAGGGACGCAGGTATTGAGTATTTGACAGACTATTTCATTAAAACTGGATACAAATACTTATGGAATATGGTACAAATATACAAAAGGAAAAATAAGAATGAAAATGAATTTTAAGAAACACTTTTTTACATACAATAAGAATACTATCCATCAAAACTAGAAACACTGGGTTTCAAGGCTCTGGACTAACTTAGACCCCACCATCCCAATTGTTTTAAACTGTCAGAAACGGTTTACTTTGTTAATTTGCTTGGATTAAAGAAAATCTTGGAGTTAATGTTGCAATATAGGCAATATAACCTGAATGGGAGTAAAACACATCGTAATGTAAGTTGATGCAATGTGTTAACGTGAGCAAGCATCACTGTGATGCCACAATAAGATAACAGCAAGTTACAAAGCAGGATTTAACACACATTTGTTGTTTGAATCAGCAGACCGTGGAATAGCGGCACCATAAACAAGCCTCGAAGTTCTTGTGTGGTTTAACATGTCTAAACCGGGTCACTCGGCTATGTTAAGGAATTGTTTTTGCCTTAATATAAACAAATGACCAATACATGTCCAACCTTTTCAAGTCATACAAGCTTCCCCACACAGTACATTTCTCTGAGTAAAATGTACTCAAATTGAAGAAAATGTTACTCTAAAAATATTACATTTGGTCCCAACCTATATAGAGTAAAATGTACTCTTTGTTCAGAGTTGTATTTTTGGAGTTCATTTTACTCTATTATGTGCTTACATTTGACTCTGCTTAATGGTTATTTACTCTATGTAGTATATTAAAAACAACTCTACTGCCATTTTACTCCAAATAGAAGGTAATTTTACTCAGAATAGAATACATGAGCCATAATAATCTTTATATTAAAAAAGGTCAATAAACCAAAGTGCTTAAGGAACATGAGTGGGCGTGTGTGAAGCTGACCATTGAGCGGCCCGACCAAGCAAGGAGGCAGAGAGTTCAAATACAACCCGGTGTGGGCATTTATTCATCGCTGTGGTTCATGATACACAGCCTCAATATGACTGTCTCCCGAGAACACAGTCACCAGCAACAAGGACCTCACACTAACAAGCAAACAGAACCTAAATCAGGGCTCGACATTATAAATGGCCCGCTGGCCCGGAAGCACTATTTAGACACCCCGGGCCAGCATAACGTACTTTCCACTTGCCCGCTCGGGCCACTAAAAATATTGTTTAAAAAAAAAATGTTTCCTGTGGTATTGGTATTTTGACACTAGCCATTTTGTTAAATTGTTTCGTTTATTAACGCTACAACATAGTGTTTCGTGAGTCGGTTGTCGTTGTTGGGTGAAAAGCAAACAGCTGTTTGCTGCGGAGCGCAGCGCGAGCGGGCTCCCGTGAGCGGGTGCGCGCTCCTTCAC
This sequence comes from Harpagifer antarcticus, assembly GCA_902827135.1. Classification (NCBI taxonomy): domain Eukaryota; kingdom Metazoa; phylum Chordata; class Actinopteri; order Perciformes; family Harpagiferidae; genus Harpagifer; species Harpagifer antarcticus. The sequence continues at coordinate 17,308,449 of CADEHL010001005.1, forward strand.
TACAGACTATCGCGCCACCTAACCATTCGCCAAAATGTTTTTAATACCAGCGGTAACCGGCCAAGCGCCATGCAAAAAACAATCTTCAAATAAAAGAAAGTCACCGGAGGAGTTAAAGGAGAGTGACAGGGAGAGGAGAAGAAGAGGGAGAGAAAGTTTCAGCCAGCTTGAAATGGCAGGAAGGCAGAAAGCGCATTATACAAATAATAATACTCATAATAATAGCAGACATTTTTTAACAATGACCACAATATCATTATTTTTAATAAACCAAATATGAACAATTGAGGAAAATGAGGAAGAACTGATTGTTAAAATGTTGTAGTACAAGTAGTAATGTAGTTAGTGCATAAATTACTATTGCAACAAATGTGTTAATTTTCTTCATTATTAGTCGATTTTTTTTTGGACCAATGCTCCGGGCCAGTGGTTACAATGGTGGGACCAGTGATAATACAATTCCACCGGCGCAGAGGGCCAGTGGCTTTTTACCCTTAATGTCTACCCCTGTAAATACACACAGGACTAATCAAACCAACAAGACACAGGTGAGGGGGGAGGAGAAGAGCCTTTGCCTAGACCTTTTTATATCCCTTTTATTTATTTTTTATTTTTGTATTGCTTTTTATTAATTCTACCGTGTTGTGTAATGTTTATTTATACTGTTCATGCTGACTACTTGTAGCACTTTGGGATCTGAGATCAGATATGAAGTGCTTTATAAATGGAACCCATTATTATTATTATTATTATTATTAGAAACACAAGGCACCAGGTGAACACAATCACCAGCAACAGACAAGACGAGAGGGGGAACACTTTTCAAACCACAACAGGAAACAGAGACAGACAAACTAAAACATAGACAGATCGTGACAAATAGATGCATAAATGACATAGATTCACATGTGCAATGTTTTAGCGTGGAACAAAGTAATATACTTCGCCAATAATGAAGCTATATAATCTGTAACGGAGACCGAGATCTACGGCTCCAAAGATCACCTCCGTTACAGCGGGTCATGGTTTAACTCCAATAGAATTGACTCTGCATTTTTGATTGCACTCTCGAAGCTATGAGTAATAAATACACTCCAAAATGATTACATATCACTATTTCAGAGCAAAATAGTAATTACTCTTGAAAAAATACTCACCAATATTTCCTGTGCAGATAGCATTAAAGAAAACAAAGCTGCCACACCCTGTCACTCAGCAAATGCCTGGCATCCCTTTGTGGTTTTAAGGCTGCGGTCCACCACGACAAATGCAAGTCCAAATAAAAGCTATCTAAACAAGTAGCAACTTCCCTGAACTTCTTACTCCTTCAAACAGCTGCTGACATGACAACAAATAGCACATGAATTTCAGGTTTTGTAGGTTGAAGCCACTAAGCTGTCTCTTATCGAAGATGCTGTATATCAAAGGTTAATCCAATAGTTTTCATCTATTTAATTAATAACCAACTATTCTTTTATAGATTAATTGGTAAGAAGAAGTCTCGGATCTCAGCTTCTTAAATTTGAATATTTTCTGGTCTCTTTGCTCTTCTATGACAGTAAACTATCTTAAGGTGGTTGGCAAAACCAGACATTTATGGATGTTAATGTGTTATTCAAGTTCGTCATTTCTCACCATTGTCGGACATTTTTCAGACCAAAAAACCTACCAATACATCGAGCAAATAACTGACAGAATTAGGAAAATCAAATAAATATACAGCATAGTTGCAGCATTGCAGTTCGTAGTGCTGACTTCCAAGTATGTAGGAGCCACAAGGCAAAACAGAGTGGGACCCTCACAGCGAGGCACAGTTGTGTGGCTGATGCTCTGTGGCCTAGAAGCATATGTTCCACACAGTGTCAAATACTGCAAGGCTACGCCACACACATACATCAGAACAATCCGCTGCAGAGTAACACTGAAGAAATAACACCTTGGCAAGACACAAACATTGATGCTTACCTCTCGTCACAAATATGGCAAATAAGGACGGGAGCTCAAGCCACAGCCAAGTGTTCACAGCAGCACTGTCATGAGGAGCAGGTTGAGTGTTTTGGGGCCTTTGAATCCAAAGACTTAACTAATTTGTACAGGGAGGAGGAGGAGGCACAGGGAGGGTGGGTGTGTGTGTGTTCGTGTTTATTTGAGCATTCAGGGAGTTGTGTCAGGGATCAACCACCTGACCAGACTCGGGGGGGGTGTGGGTGTGTGTGTAGCAATAAGTGTACTATTGGTAAAACTGCTCATTTTACTTGTTGGCCTTGTAAATCAGTAACTTGTAACATGTGTGCAATATATCCAAACCCTGACCTCCTTGTTGGCTTGTTGGCTTGTAAAACCATCTTAGATTGGTTTGCATAAACATTTTAAATACATATTTTTCTTCTCGCCTGAAGGACTATTTTTTGGTGCGAGTTCCTGAGCGTTGGATATATCTAAACCCGCCAAATATATCAGCGCACAGACAGAAATGTGCATATATTCATGGACGGGAGGCTTGTGCACATGTAGGTAGGGCTGTGCAATTAATCGTATTTTAATCGCGATTACAATTATGGCTTGCGACGATTGAAAACAGCATAATTGACAAAATACGATTATTTTTTACTGGGTGCGCTTCGCCCCTCCCTAAAAGCCCACTCGGCCACGTGGGAGTGACATGTGTTGTGAGTGTTCAGCGCGAGTGAAGATGTCAGAACAAGAGCAGCAACTCGTTAAAAAGAAGGGTACAACTATTTCCACTATTTGGAAGTACTTTGGCTTTCAGGAGTCCGACGTGGAGCAAAACAAAGTACAGTGCAGGATTTGTTACCAGGTTGTGTTGGCACCACACCCAACACAACCAATCTCTCTAATCATCTGAAATACAACCACAAAGTGCGATACGACCGGGCAATAATACAACAAAAAGCAGACCAAAAAGCAGATGCCGCTCGACTTCATCCACCACATCATCACAGTCATCGATTCAGGACGCATTGTACAGAGCAACAGCCTACGCGACGAGCTCGCAGAGACACAGAGATATTACAGGTGCCATTACATTTCACATCGCTAAAGATATGTGCCCAGTTAGCACTGTTAGCAACCAGGGCTTTAAGCAACTTTCAGCACGTTGGACAAGCGTTATGCGATGCCGTCTCGGTATTATTTCAGCAGGTCTGCGCTGCCGCCGCTATATGCAAATGCCGTGGGGAAGTTGAGAGAGATGTGGCTTCAGCTGACTACTTTGCCACCACAACGGACCTATGGTCTAGCCCAGGGGTGCCCAACCAGTCGATCGCGAGATGTGTCTAAAAATAGAACAACAATATTCTGTTTTATCGTTAATGTCCTGGAACATAATCTTCCTGTGCCAGAATAATGCACTTGAACGCGTCAAAGCTTTGTGATTGGCTGGCGTCACCCCTGTGTCGGGGCGTGGCTGAGGGTCTTCAGTACAGGTGGCAATATTGTCACCTGCCTGCGCTCATCTCTGAAACCAGACCATGTAAACAGGCTGGTGTTTCTTGCAAAACATCTTTAAGAGATGACATGAGCAGCCCTACCAGCATTTGCCATGGTGGCCAAAACATTTTTATTTGGTCTTAAATTGTTCAACATGTATTTCCTGTTACTTCTGGACCATGACGGTTGGCCAGCCTTCAACGTTTAACTGAGTGGAATATGTTGAATATGTTTTACCAAAAATGTTGGCTATATGTTAAGGAGTTTTCAGTAGGTTGTGACAGCATCATATTTGATTTCATTTATTTTGGTCTAATTTATTTATCATATTAATAATATATGTTTAGTATGGTTTTGGAAGTGCGCTCCAACATATTTGTTGTTGTTTATTGTTAAAATATTATTTGTTTTAAAGTTCAATAAATGGTCAATGAATAATCGTCAAAATAATCGTGATATCAATTATTGACCCAAATAATCGTGATTATGATTTTTGCCATAATCGCACAGCCCTACATGTAGGTGTAGTTTGGTAGAGATAAAATCGTTCCTACAAGAAACCGCTCAAAATAAGGTCTGTGGATTATCTTGAGTAACCAGATTTTTTGTTTTTGTTTTTATGAGCTTTTATTTTGTTTTCCGCCTAGAGCAACAGAGGCTAAGTGTCATGTGGTTCCTTTATATTGGAGAAAAGGTAGATGCTTCCATGACGGATATCTCCAACACTGTGCGACTCATACCAAAACTACTTAGATTGATAAATAGCACAATTAGCAGCATATTTTTTTAGCTCATACACCTTATATGCCTAGTCCTTCGGGCTTAGTCTGACATAGCCTACTGTACAGGTTGTGGGTTTAAGTTGGTTGGATAAGTGTACATTAAACTGATGTCTAATATGAAGCAGACAATGCTCAAGCTAAAAGCACAGATTCTAAAAACCATGAGCGCCAATAAAAACAAGACAAGGCCCGTGTTTAAATAACTCTTATAAGAAACCTGCAACAGTGACTTTCACCAAGAAGCTGTAATGTAAAGTATGAAGGTAGAGTAATACAAAAACAATGGAACTGTTTAACAATATCCAATGCTTGTTGGCCTTTAAGGTAAGATGAACTGCATCTCTAATTTGGGACTGATTTTTAATGGACACTGGCATTGAACCAAGAGACTAATGTATGCAGAGACCATTTAGCGTGACAAAAGATATAGTTAAAATGTTGAATGAGTCCGGTACAATCTCAGGCTTTCTACGATTTTCCATTACTTGTCTCCCCATTTTTATCAGAGTTATAGGTCATTTTGAGACTAGAATATGATGTTATTTTGTGACCACTGAAGTATAAGGGCAGAGAAACAAAGCTCAGCTGACAACACAAGATTCTAATCAGCTAAAATAACCCACACTGGTTAAGATAGAGGCTGTTAATAAAAATCAGTCACCAACGAAGAACACCATGCTAACTCTAAAGGTCATTTGCTGTTGATAAGTCACATTACTGGTTAGGAGTTCATTGGAAGTTTCAATTATTGTCAATATGACACCATTCTATTGACACTTTGTCCTCAGTAAACAGGTCATTTGGACTGTATACAATCAAGTTTTAACAAACTCCAAGGTAGGAAATGACCAAGGCAATCCTGTGTTAACTGAGTCTTCTTTCTTTGTATGTCATGTCTTTTCATGCTGCTGCTGCTGCTGTTGCTGCTGCAACACAAACATTTCCCAAATTGGGATCAATAAAGTTCCATCTTATCTTATCTTATCGAGAGTATTCCAACTATAAGCAAGCAAAGCAAACCTATACAAAAATTGGGAAATATATGATAAAAGAATAACGCAAATTAATTGGAGGCGTGTGGCGCAGTGGGTTAGTGGGTTAGTGCGTTAGTGATCGGATCAGGGGATCACAGGTTCAAACCCCACTGCAGTCAGCATGTCATTATGTCCCTAAGCAAGACACTTCACCCCAAATTGCTCCTGTGCAGATTGTCCACAGTATTGGATGGAAATTGGCATTTAAGCAACATGTATTGCACTAACTGGAGACCACTTGAAATCAGTAAGTAGTAATAACAGAGGGTGGAAAATATTTTCATAGTTTTGGTGATTTCAGAATTGTTAGCATGAAGTCAAGACAATTCTCCTACAATAAAGCATCGACAAAGCTCAATCGCTGTGATCACCCTCTGTACAATATGCGCTACTCGGGACTCACGCTCATATAGGTAGTTTTGCTGCTGCTATCATATGGCGAGCACTATCTCTGTTCCTACAGCGGTGATCTTGTCCGCTATCTCCCACTCAAGGGGAGGATAGTGCCTGATTCAACAAAATGCCTTTCCTACGTTTTCCTTACCAATTTAGATCACAGATAATCATTGCATTTACATTTTTTAATCGATTAAAACCACAAAAATATAAACAAGCTTTGGTTTCCTGTCCTTTTACAGTAAGCTTACTTTAGATATTTAGTTGGCAAAGATCATAACACAATTTCAGCAACAGCAGTGAGTGCCATTGTGTGTATTTGATATGAAAAGACTAATATAGTTGCAGGTCCCATCAGTGAGGGCTTGCTCATCCGTGGCTCTCAATCATACAAATATAGGCCTACGTGGTGGGATTTACCTGTCAAGAACATTGGAGGCTGTCAACTACATTACAAAGGCAACACTTATTCATGCAACACTGTAAGCGTTTTAAAATACACAATGACACACAATTGAGAGCTCTGAATAATATCCGTAAGCTATACTTTCAAGCTCTGAATAATACTCTAAACATAAATAAGGTGTTGTGTTCAACCGTAAATGAGGCCTGCATTGCTCATTGGCTAATTTAAAAAGGAACATATGTGCATAATACTACCATTTTAATCAATATAGAGAAGCTATGTCAGCATTGACACTTTATCGGAACAAACCTTCTCTAATCCTGAGGGAAAAATGTTTCCTGAGGCTAAAGTTAGCAACAGGATGTTCGGTACTGAAAATGTACACTCTCCGGCACCAACATAAAATAATTATGTGCACTCTTTGCTTGATTGAATCATTGTAGTTATTGTAATTTCAACCAGTACATTGGTCATTTTGAAGTTTGGTTAGCTGTCTTATATTTTTAACTTAATTATAACTGATAAGATAGGTTGCATAATGGCATTATACAATACTTGATAAAGATTTCTAACTGAGGAAGCAAACTATTACTTAACGCAGGTTTTCAATGGTTTTACGTGGTTTTCAATAAAACCACTTAAAAAACTGCATCTTCTTCCATCCAACTGTTCTATAGTTTTCAAACAAATGTCCTTAGTAGATCAAAATTAAAATGTACATTAGTACCAGAAGCTCATATAAGTCGACATTTAAAAGACAAATGTGTGAATTAATGAGTCATAAGCGGAAGCCTCTATCTGTGCACTGAAGACTGTACACAGGGGAGTTGCATACAAACTGTTGCACATAACTTCTCCAATTCTGACAGTTTGTAAAAATCAACAAGGATGACATGAACATTCCAAAACCCTTAAAAACAAGCAAAATCACTGATTTTCTAAACACAAAGTCTTAAAAAAAAGCATTGAATTTGCGAGGTAACAGGCAACTTAAAATGAGTTAGCAGTGGTAAAACGCTAACTAATTCCAGTGGTAAAACGCTACGTAATTCTTAGATTTTAGGACTCATTCCTGCACCACTCTATACTATACGTTCAATATTGCAGAGTAAGACACAATGACTGATTTAGGAAGATACAATGAGAGTGTGTTGAATTAAATATTTTACACAAGAAATTGATGGCTACGTTTGCAAAGATGTGAATAAAATGCAAGTAAAAAAAAGTATGCCTATAGGTTGTTGAATACTTTAACATCAATATTAGTGTTATTTAATAGCCTGAAGTTGAATTGAAATATTCACAAAGGCACAATAAGCATTGCATTATGTGTGAAAGAGGTTAAGAAGACTTGTCAAATATGTATAAGACCAAATGTAGTCACTAAAACTAGCATGTGTCCGACTAATTAGAGCAGTTCAATGTAATTCTGAAAGCAATTCAGTCTTATACGTGTACTTTAATACTAAATGAGCCGGGCTGCTAATGAACCCCAGCAGCATGGATACCGCCCATCAGCTACCACTGCTTTGCGGAGGGGGCTTGAACACTGCACGTGGTGCGCATAATGCAACACTGAGCACTACTCTTCTTCGTCATTGAAACGTGCCTACAAAAACCACAGCCTTTAAACCAAAACAAATATTAAAACGCCAGCACACATCTTGTCGCAAATATCCAAAGAGAGAGCCCTGAAAGCTGCCCGGGGATACGGAAGTTCATAGCAGGATCGTTTGTTTTGTTAGTCGCCCCTTTCGGACAGGCTAACGCTAAGCTAGCCTATAGATAGGAGGGTAACAATTCAGCCAGCTAACGTTAGCTAGCAGACACTCACAGTGAATTAGCTCACAGCATACAAAGAGCAACAATGACACATGCTGTCTGGTATTCCGCAATTTATGTTAACAATAGTGGTTTAGTACATCGACACGTTGTGGCAAACGCTGCCCGGGTCCATGTTGTGGGAGTGAATGACAACAAATGGGTTTTTTATATAGTTACCTCACTCGAGTGCCGTGTGCATCCCCTCTCCGCTCGGTACCAAAAAAGAGCCCGGCTTACGTCAAAGAGCGGACGCCATTCACCAACGGCTCTTGCGAAAACTCCGTAAAGTCTGGGCAATGGGCGGACCGTCTGTCTGCGCTATTTGCGCAGGGCTTTGAGGAATGCGCTGACGCTTCTTTCCGCCACATTTGAGTCTGGGCTGTCACATGACTGTCCGACAGGATGAGTAAACTCCACATCCGCCATAACCGATGTTTTGGTTTAACAGCACACCATCTACAGTCGGATGATGTCATTACTCTGACACTGTTGTTTGGGCGTTGTGAAAAAGTTCACCACAAGTTACAATAATTATTTAAATTATACATATTTCTCAAATACTAGTTTATAGTCTTGGCAAAGTAACAACTTACTACTACCAATAATAATATTAACGTTTAGTCATACACCACTTTTAAAAACAAAATGTAAAAGTAACAGTGATTAACACAGTTAAAAACAGACAATGTTTAAGGGCCAAACAAAGTAAAATATGGCAATTACAACAATAGAACTAGACCAGAGGTGCCCAAGTACGTCGCCCGCGGGGGCAATGCTGGTAGATCGCGAGTCATTCATAAAAAACTAAATTCCAGCTCCGTTAAAATCATGGGAGCCTGCCTGCAGACCTCCACTCTCAGGACATATCCGGTGCAGACCTCCACTCTCAGGACACCTCCACTGTCAGTACAGGAAGTGACGATTCTGACGCGTTTTTTCCCGCCCACCGAAGGACTAGTTTGATGGAAGTTTTCAAATCACAATGGAGACTCATCATGGAGGTGATGAGTCCGCCCACCGTGCACTTTGGGTCGGCCTTGGTCAAGCCCTTTCTCCTCTCCTCTCACTGATCGAATGGCAAACGCGACCCACTGTCGGAGGGCCTCCGCGCCGGCCCGGCCTAGTGCCGGTGCTCTGGCGGTCGGTTCCTCCGAACTGCGGGTTCGACTCTGATGGCTGGGAGGGTGTGCTGCGTTGGGGTGGGGGACTTCCCCCACTCTGCGTGTCTCTTCCTTCCCGGGCCGGCCGATATGAAGCGTGACCAAGACGCACCGTAAAGGGGTCCCACAGGTCCCGCAGCGGGGTGAAGGTTCCCAGCTGGAACCTCCCCACCTCCGCCGCGGTGCACCCGGCAAACACGGTTGTTTCTCGAACCTTCCACTGTTGTCTAGCGGGTGTAACTAAAATACAAGATGTCGTATTTATATATATAAATAAATATATATCTATATAGATAATAAGTGTCAGTACGATTTTATTTTGTATTTGCGTGCATTTCCTGTTCGGAAAGTGGCGCTGCAGCTGTACTGATAGTAACAACAATACAAGGTGTCCGTATATCTCTATATATATATATATATATATATATGTATATATATATATATATATATATATATATATATATAGATAGATATGTATATAATAAGTGTCACGATCCGTCAAGATCCGATTTTATTTTGTATTTGCGTGCATTTCCTGTTTGGAAAGTGGCACTGTACTGATAGTGGTGATTTTATTTTGGAATTCTTAGCGTGCACTTCCTGTCCTGAGAGTGGAGGTGTCCTGAGAGTGGAGGTCTGCACCGGAACTGTCCTGAGAGTGGAGGTCTGCAGGCAGACCCCTCTCGTTAAAATAGACAAAACAGGTTTTGATCCCTCCTCCCTTGGCCTCCCTGCCACTTCATTCAGGAGTTTACTTGATTGACAGAAAAAGCGACCTATCCTTTCCAGTCTGTTAACCCAGAATGCAAAGCGATACAAAATCAGTCAAGTGCCGGGAAAACTCAAATTAAGTTAAAGAGACAAACAACAAAATGAGTGCGGGACCGAGCAAGAAGCTAAAGACATACCACTTCCACCCAGAATGGGAGGAAGAATATTTGTTTGTGATGTCACATTCAAAGGTTATTTGCCTTATTTTTAAAGCAAGCGTCGCTCTGCCAAAGAAAGGTAACGTGGAGAGGCATTATCGGAGTGTTCACAAGGCATATGACAGCGACTTCCCTCCAAGTAGCGAGTTGAGAAAGAGAAAGGTCATGTATTATTGCTACACAAACATTATCTCGCAGTCTTAGTGTCGCCAACTCGTTTCTAATATGCAAAAAGACAAAACAAATGCGTCTATGGTCGGTGTATTTTTGATCTTTCCAATCCAGACGAGATCTCTCTCTCTCCCGTCTGTGTGCGAGGGGGCGGGGCAGTTTACACACACTCGGCTGCTACATTACATTACATTACATTACATTGCATTTAGCTGACGCTTTTGTCCAAATGCAGCAACACACGGCGGGGATGGCGGAGAGAAGCGCTCCAAGGTGTGGTTAAATGTTACCCGTCTTGAGGTGGACAATGCTCGTTGCCAAGAGTGTTTAGCATGTAAGGGCGGTAACACGAGCAATTTGTCTAAACATTTAGCAAAAGTGCACCACATTCAGACGGAGAAATGCACCGGGTTCGACTGTCTTTCTAGTAGCTCTGTAGACCCGTCAACGAGTAACTTTTCCACGTCAGGTATTATGTATGCTAGCAGCAACACACGGAGTTAACTAAATTATACAAACATGGGTTAATGATTAGAGGTAACTGAGTTAGGCCTACTCTTTATTTTGTTAAAGTTTCAGCTATTCTGTTAACAGTTCTGTCATCAGATTATTTAATACGATTTGTTAAAACATTGTTGTTTCTTTTGATGTGAAATATTATTTATTTAATTTAAATAAAAAGCAATGTTAATTTTGTAAACAATTTGTTAATTTAATAATATATGTATTTTTGAATCAAGTATTCATCTTTATTGTCTTCATTGTTAGTTTCCACATGCCTAAAACAACCTCAAGCTAAATCTAAAAGTTGATGGCTAAATAAGAGTGCTTGAGAAATTGTGCAAGGCATACAGTAATAGTCCGAATAGTCGATTAATCGTTTCATGAATCGAAAGATTAATCTATTATCAAATTAGTCGTTTGTTGCAGCCCTATTGTAGTTATCCCATGTATAAATAAAACGTGTTATTCAGCAACCCTTGCAATTTGGGATTTTATTTTCGGTTGGTAGACTTCGGTGAGCTGGTCATTTCAAAAGTAGCTCACCAGCCAAAAAAGTGTGGGCACCCACCCCTGAACTAGACAAACTAGAAAGCAAAAACATTAAAACGATAGAAATCAATTGTAAATGCTGCAGGGTTTCCCACACATAGACTACTTGGGCGGGCCGCCCAGGTATATTAACGGCCGCCCAAGTATATTTCGCAACCCATTTAGTTTATATATTTTTTTAATGTTTTTTTTTTTTATTCGTCCGTGACCATGACGCCATCTGAGATCGATTAACTTGTGGAAAATGATCCCTCGCTCTACGCCTCCTGTACCCAGTCCCGGACCCGCCATCGGGAGGACCGGGGTATTTCCCGATGGCCTGGCCTGTTAAGTGGCCTGCCTCACACAGGGTGACTGGCTGTCTACATGATGTGGCCTGCCGACATGGCCACTCTCATACAGATCATAAATCAAAGCCCTTGATTGGTCTCTGTGTGTCATTCAAGCTCGGGATAACCTCAGCTCAGGTGAGGTAAAGGACTCTCTGAGTGTTTAGATTGTTAACTTAGTCTAAGTTCTCAGTGGATCTCAAACGGTTTGGTCACCATTTATTGTTGGAGAAATACTGTTTTTTCCACTCTTTGGGAAGTTTTAATGCACTGATATCATGTGTGGCTCTGAAATGTGTATGACCTTGCAGCTGCCTCTTCTTGTGATAGGAGTCAGGGCATTTCAGGTTGTTGATATTTATGAGAAGACAGACTTGCTGTCTCCTAAATATCTAATTTCTATGAAGCGTGAAGGAAGTACGTGACTCTTTCCAGAAGACGTCACAGATGACCCGTCGCAGATGACCCGGCTTTCCGACACCCGCGGCTGATATTAGCGCCACCTCGATTTACGACTTTGTTGTTATCTCCTGTGTTTTGGACAATATAAGCCTGATGTTTTTTGCTGTTCCTTTGAGCAACATACCCCATGTGTGTGGGTTAACCCATATCCTTTGTATGTGATTTAACTCTGCTCCTTCGGCAAGAATAAATTAGTTACCTGATCATTGATTCTCAACCTGGTGTCGAGTGATATTTTTTCTAACATATTGGTCCTTCGAGCCGGATCCAAGATCTCCTTTTTTCTCCGGACAAACGAGCCTGACACTGTGCACAGGGAGTCGAGAGACTCTTAGAAAAAGGCCCCTACCTTGTTTCCCTTACAAAGAAACAATTTGGTAAATAGGGGGGCCAGGTTACGCTGGAGAGGAGAGGAGTGACGGATCCTTGAACTACCGACACAGGAGAGAAAGTCAATACAGGCACCGTTTTGGTTTCAACCCCTTGGTTCACGGAAGGATACCAAAAAAGTCCTAGAAAGACACAGGTAAACTTATCTAAAGTATTTTTAAATGGTTTGTGGTTTCAAACTAGAGGCCTTGGGTATAAGTAGTTTGTGGTTCAAACTATGAGGCCATTTTTTTTAGTTTCTTAAAAAACTAAAGGATCCTATAGTTCGTGGATAGGGCAAATTTTCTTAGTTTTACTAAAACTATTGTGTGACTTTATAGTAGGATACAAGGTACGGCTATTTTATAGTGGGTGACTAAGTACGGCTATGGGTATTTTCTTAGTTTTGGGGAAAACTAGGACAGTTTAGTTTTCTTAGTTTTGCTAACAACTATTGTGAGTCTATAGTACGAGGTACGGCTATGGGCATTTTCTGAGTTTTGGGGAAAACTTTGACAGTTTAGTTTTCTTACTTTTGCTAAAACTATTGCGAGCTTATAGTACGAGGTACGGCTATGAGTATTTTACCTAGTTTTGGGGAAAACTATGACAGTTTAGTTTTCTGGGTTTTGCTAAAACCGTTGTGAGTTTTATAGTTTATGCGTAAGCTATAGGGCATTTTTACTTAGTTTTGGGGAAAACTATAGAAGTCTAATCATGGGTTCATGCTGCAGCAAGACCCGTGGAAAGAAGATAGAAACAGACATAGTCATCTTATCAGGAGATGCTAAATGGATGCAGATGATCGCATAGAACGAGTGTGAAGAGATTAAAAAGTGAGATTAAATACGACTTCCAAGGGAGGTTAGTGGTAGAGGAATGCCAACAATTGATTGATAGCATCGAGAACAAATGTAATGGGAATGGAAAAAGGGAGGAAGAAGAGGATTTATTAGGGGCTATGATGTGGTTAGCCGAAGCAAGGAAGAGAAAGGGAAAATGCTGAGGAAACAACTAAATCAGAAAAAGAGAAATTAGAATCAGAAAAGAAGAAATCAGAAAATTAGGTTTTGTATAACTTGTATCCTAATCTCCCCTATTCCGAGAAACTGGAGAAATTTGACGATCAAGTGATATGCAGACGCCGCCAGCCCCCTCCTCCGTATCTCCCTCCTGTGGGACCTGCTGTGATGCAGGAGCAATGAATAGATGAAAACCATGCACAAGCTCAACATCCCGGGGATCTCCTCGGACCCCTGACCTCCTGCTCGTCTCACCCCTCTGCTCCCCCACCGACTCCGCTGCCTTGGCCACCCGCTCCGCCCTACCAACCACCTCCACACACCGACCCTCATGCTCCCGCGCAGAGAACAGCCGGCATGAGGGAGGAACCCAGCAACACACGGTCAGGTAAGACATTGAGAATGCCCGTTATGCCAGTTATGAATATATCAGGGAATGTGACTGATTTTCTAGGGGGGGCATTTAAACTGAATGGGGTGAAATTGGCAAACAAAAGAAAAAAAGAAACAAAAGCAAACTGCCGTGTTTTTAACACAGGATGAATCTGATGATTACACTTCTGATGTATGTTCTGTTGAATTGCTTTTCCGAGGTGATCAAAGAGGGTGTGGACGGGGCCGTGGCGGAAGGGACGGACGAGGTGGAGGGCGAGGTGGAGGGCGAGGTGGGGCACGAGGTGGAGGACGGGGAGGAGGAATATTCCCGGAGGGAAGTTGCTTTTTGTGTGGCAAATTTGGACATTGGGAAAACGACTGCAGAGCAAAGAGGCCACAGGAAGGAACGGAGGACTGGGTGGAGAAGGCATGACTAGAGCCAAGTGCATCTGCAAAATCAGGTCATGTATTATCACACACAAACATAGACCCTGAACAGATGAAAAAGGTTAACGTAGAAAGTCAAACAACAGAAACAACTACAAAACAAGATAACCCAAATCAAGATGATCTAAGACAAAATGACTCAGACCCAGATCAGTGGCATTTTACTCCTCACAGTTGGACACCATAGCTCGAGCCATGCCCATTTGTTTACAAGCAGTAATAGCAGCCTCCATGGCAGTACAGGCATCTGCAACAATAGTGCTTTTTAGATCCTTGACTCTAAAAGTAACTCACGCAGTGTCCGTACTTTTGTTACAAAATAAACAAACCTATATGTCACCAGCTAGACATTTAGCATGCATGGCTACGTTGTTATCACAACCAAATCTTACTATCGAGAGATGTACTACTTTAAATCCAGCTACACTACTGCCAGTAGAGATAGATGGGGAGCCACATGACTGTATCGCAGAAACTGAGAACAGAGCGTTACCAAGGACAGACCTGACGGACATTCCCTTCCCAGATGCAGACATAATGATGTATGTTGACGGTTCATGTAAGAGGAATCTTGATGGAACTAATGCAACAGGTTATGCTGTAGTGACACAGACGACACTGCTCAAGGGCGCAGCATTGCCGTCTCACTTATCAGCACAGGCAGCTGAACTAATCGCACTAACAGAGGCATGAAAACTGGGAAAAGGGAAGAGAGTTAACATTTATACAGACAGCAACTATGCTTATTCATGTATACATGTGTTTGCACAACAATGGAAAAATAGGGGGATTTTAACATCCACAAACAAACCTATTACACATAAAGATTTGATCCTATCACTTTTGGATGCAGTACAACTCCCTAAGAGAGTGGCGGTCTGTAAGTGTGCAGCACACACTACAGAGACGGACCCAATTTCCACAGGGAACCGAAAGGCAGATGAAGAGGCTAAGAAAGCAGCGCAAAGACAGTGACAGGACAATGACCAATATATTTCTGAAAATATGGAACACATTGATCATGACATCCTAAAAGACATGCAAGCGAATGCACCTGACAAAGAAAAGATATACTGAAAGAAGAAGTTGTGTACACAGAATAAAGAGGGGTTGTGGGAAAGTACAGAAGGCACATTTGTATTACCAAAAAGCTTATTTCGATATGCAGCTATAATGAGCCATGGGTTGGACCACGGCTCAACAGTGGGGATGGTGGAAGTAATACAGAAGATATTCACAGCCTATGGCTTTACAAACTACTCTAAAAAAAATTGTTTAGCATGTTCTGTGTGTGCACAGTATAACCCTCAGGGACAGTTCAAACCAAAGAAAGGTAAAATACCGGAGCCAGTATCCGGTTCAGCACATTTGCATGGACTTTATTGAACTAAATAAATATGAGGGAATTCAATATTGTCTAACAATCATTGACATGTACTCAAAATGGATTGAAGTTTTTCCAACTAGGAATCCGGATGCATTGACAGTGGCTAAAGCATTGACAAATCACATAATCCCACGTTTTGGAATTCCGGAAAAGATCTATAGTGATAATGGCACACACTTGTGTCATGGATGTCCATCCATCCATCTTCTTCCGCTTATCCGTGGTCGGGTCGCGGGGGTAGCAGTTCCAGCAGAGAGCCCCAAACTTCCTTTTCCCTGGCGACATCAACCAACTCTAACTGTGGGATCCCAAGGCGCTCCCAGGCCAGCGAAGAGATATAATCCCTCCACCTGGTCCTAGGTCTACCCCTTGGTCTCTTCCCAGCTGGACGTGCCTGGAACACCTCCCTAGGGAGGCGCCCAGGTGGCATCCTAACTAGGTGCCTGTGATGCCCCTGTGGGTGCATCAGTAGAGAGGATGTGGCTGTGGTGATTGGTGTTTGCATTGATTGCAGTAACACAGGGCACCTGGGTCTGGTGTCCTGCAGCTATTTAGAGCCTCTCTGCTCCTCTCTGTGCTCTCTCTGCTTTCCCGTACAGGCCCCGGTGTTGTTGAGTATATGTTGTTGTTACTTTACTTTGTGCACCTCAACACTCTCACACATACACATTCATGCAACCCTCACCCTGCATTTACACTATTGATACCACACCGTTGACGTCCACACCTCATGCCTTAATTATTGTTGCACTTCATCTAATTTGGCTAATTTGGATTGTTTCCTTGAAATAAACATATTTTGATAACCATTGACATGTTGTGTCTCCTTTTTGTTGTGGCCTTTTGAGCCAGGTCATAACAAATGGGGACTCATCCGGGATCAGCAGCACGAGGTAGAGAAGCGTTTAGAGGTGGAGAAGGTGCTGGAGGTGGAAAAGATGAAATGTGAGGTGGAACATGCTAGATTACGGCTGATGGGAGAGGGCAAGTTTTCTCCAGGGGAGGATGGTGGTGATAGGTCGGCATCAGGCAGTGGCGATATCATTTCTTACTTGCGATTAGTGCCAAAGTTCAATGAGCGTGACCCGGACATTTTTTTCACTCTATTTGAACGCATAGCAGAGGTAAGAAACTGGTCAGATTCGGACAGAGTGCTGTTACTTCAGTGTGTACTCACGGGGCGAGCACAGGAAGCCTATTCAGCTGTTTGTGGCGAAAATGCTTTGAACTATGATAGAGTAAAATCAGCGGTGTTGAAGTCTTACGAACTGGTTCCTGAAGCGTATCGTCAAAGGTTCAGAAGTTGGGTCAAGGGAGATAAGCAGACACATGTGGAGTTTATCCGTGATTTAACTTCTCATTTTCAGCGGATGTGCGCGGCAGCAAAGGTTGCAAGTTTTGACAGTCTTTGTGAGCTCATTGTCTTGGAACAATTTAAAAACATTCTCCCTCAGCGTGTGGCCACTTATGTGAATGAACAGAAACCTTCCACCGCATTTAGAGCTGCTGAATTAGTGGACGATTTTGTGTTGACACATAAGGGCAGTTTTACTGAGAAGTATTCTAGGGGTGATTGGAAACGTGGAGAAGACAAAGGCTATGCCCGCGGTGGGGCAACGTTTTCACCAGGCTCCTCCCGTAGATTTGTAGGTACAGGGCGACCCGAGGGGGCCAAAGTGGACCTATGTCATTATTGCAGAGGAGGGGGTCATTGGAAGGAGCAGTGTCCGTTGCTGGAAGCTAAGGGGAAGCCTCGTTTGTCACCACATGCTCCAGCCATGTGTTGTTCTGCCGTGTTGGATAAAAAACCGTTGGGGGTAGGCTCGGGCATGGTGCCTGATAAGAAGCCGGTTTGTGCCGACCCGGATGCGGGTTCTGGTTTTGAGCCGTTCATCACTGAAGCTGTTGTATCAGTAGTCGGTAGTGACAAATATGTGCCGATTAAGGTGTTGCGTGATACAGCGGCTAGATACTCATTCATTGTTGAGTCAGTGTTGCCTTTTTCGTCAGAGACAGCAACAGGGGATTTTGTGCTGATGAGGGGCATGGAGATGGGCTTGATCCCTGTGCCATGGCATACAATAGTGCTGGATTGCGAGCTGCTGCGGGGAGTTGTGTCTATCGGCGTGCGTCCCGCGTTGCCACTTGATGGGATACATATGATTTTGGGCAACGATCTCGCTGGTAGTGCTGTGTGGGCTGGTGTGCCACCGCCTGTGGGGGTTTCCAGGCCGGTGGCATCTGGGGAGCCAGATGAGAGTGGTTTGCAGTTTCCAAGTGTGTTTCCAGTTTGTGCTGTGACACGTGCACAGAGCCGTAAAATGTCTGCTGACCCACATGTTTCAAAGTGTAGCAAAAGTAATGTGGTACATGTGGTCTCACTGCCAGATCTCCCTTTGTCGGTGTCAAAGGAGGACTGGGTCAGGAGCCAGAAGGACGATTCAACTCTTTCTGCTCTGTGGACTGAGTTGTTGCCGGCAGAGAAGGTCAGAGACATAGCCCAGGGCTACTTTGTTCAGGGGGACTTGCTGGTGCGTAAGTGGGTGCCCTGTGTTGGTGATGCTGTGGGGGATGAAATTTTTCAAGTGGTGGTGCTGAGTAGCTTTCGTGATGTGATATTGCAAACTGCGCATGATAGTGGTGGACATTTGGGGATAAAAAAAACCTATGACCGTGTCCTACGCTATTTTTTCTGGCCTCGGTTAAAGCGCGATGTTTCAAGTTATATTAAAGCATGCCACATATATCAGTTCACTGGTAAACCAAGTCAGGTGGTGAATCCTGCACCTCTCAGTCCCATTCCAGCCCTTGGTCAACCTTTTGAGTATTTGATCATAGATTGTGTGGGGCCGTTGCCTCCATCTAAGTCCGGTTGTGCGTACATCCTAACTAGGTGCCTGTGATGCCCCTGTGGGTGCATCAGTAGAGAGGATGTGGCTGTGGTGATTGGTGTTTGCATTGATTGCAGTAACTCAGGGCACCTGGGTCTGGTGTCCTGCAGCTATTTAGAGCCTCTCCCGAACTACCTCAACTGGCTCCTTTCAACGCGAAGGAGGAGCGGCTCAACTCCGAGTCCCTCCCGGATGACCGAACTTCCCATCTCGGCCGCTTGTATCCGCAATCTCTTTCTTTCGGTCATGACCCATCCTTCATGACCATAGGTGAGGGTAGGAACGAAAATGGCCCGGTAGAGAGAGAGCTTTGCCTTCTGGCTCAGCTCCCTTTTCGTCACAACGGTGCGGTAAAGCGACTGCAGAACCGCTCCCGCTGCTCCGATTCTCCGGCCCATCTCACGCTCCATTGTTCCCTCACTCGAGAACAAGACCTCGAGATACTTGAACTCCTTCACTTGGGGTAAGGACTCATTCCCTACTTGGAGTGGACAGTCCATCGGTTTCCTGCTGAGAACCATGGCCTCAGATTTGGAGGTGCTGATCCTCATCCCAGCCGCTTCACACTCGGTTGCGAACCAATCCAGTGAGTGCTGAAGGTCGCAGACCGATGAAGCCATCAGAACCACATCATCTGCAAAAAGCAGTGGTGCAATCCTTAGTCCACCGAACTGCAGACCCCCTCCCCCATGACTACGCCTCGAAATCCGATCCATGTATATTACAAACAGGATTGGTGACAAAGCGCAGCCCTGGCGGAGGCCAACCCTCACCGGAAATGGGTCCGACTTACTGCCGAGAACCCGGACACAGCTCTCGCTTTGGGAGTACAGAGATTGGATGGCCCTGAGTAGAGACCCCCTCACCCCATACTCCCGCAGCACCTCTCACAGTAACTCCCTGGGAACCCGGTCATACGCCTTCTCCAAGTCCACAAAACACATGTAGACCGGATAAGCGTACTCCCAGGCCCCCTCCAGGATCCTTGCGAGAGTAAAAAGCTGATCCGTCGTTCCACGACCAGGACGGAATCCGCATTGTTCCTCCTCAATCTGAGGTTCGACAATCGGCCTGACCCTTCTTTCGAGTACCTTAGAGTAAACTTTCCCGGGGAGGCTGAGTAGTGTGATGCCTCTGTAATTGGCACACACCCTCTGATCCCCCTTTTTAAAAAGGGGAACCACCACCCCGGTCTGCCACTCCTTCGGTACTGTTTCCGACTTCCACGCAATGTTGATGAGACGTGTCAACCATGACAGTCCCTCAACACCCAGAGCCTTCAGCATTTCTGGGCGGATCTCATCCACCCCCGGGGCTTTGCCACTGTGGAGTTGTTTAACAACCTTAGTGACCTCCCCCCGGGAGATTGGTGTTGATCTCCCGTCATACTCCAGCTCTGCCTCTAACATAGAGAGCGTAGTTGTCGGGTTCAGGAGTTCCTCAAAGTGTTCCTTCCAACGCCCTAACACTCCATCAGTTGAGGTCAACAACGTCCCATCCTTACTGTACACAGCTTGGATGGTTCCCTGCTTCCCCCTCCTGAGGTGTCGGACACTTTTCCAGAACAACTTTGGTGCCGCCCCAAAGTCCTTCTCCATGTCTTCTCCGAACTTCTCCCACACCTGCTGCTTTGCCTCGGCCACGGATGAGGTTGCTGCCCTTCGGGCCTGTCGGTACCTTGCAACTGCCTCGGGAGTCCCCCGGGATAACAAATCCCTGAAGGCCTCCTTCTTCAGTCGGATGGCTTCCCTGACCACCGGTGTCCACCAGGAGGTTCGAGGGTTACCGCCCCTTGAGGCACCTAGGACCTTGAGACCACAGCTCCCCGCCGCGGCTTCGGCAATAGAGGCTTTGAACACCGACCACTCTGGTTCAATGTCCCCAACCTCCACAGGAATGCCTGAAAAGCTCCGCCGGAGGTGTGAGTTGAAGGCCTCCTGAACTTGGGCCTCCTCCAGACGTTCCCAGTTCACCCGAACTACACGTTTGGGCTTACCTGATCTATCCAGAGGCTTCCCCCGCCACTCGACCCAACTCACCACCAGATGGTGATCAGTTGACAACTCCGACCCTCTCTTTACCCGAGTGTCCAAAACATACGGCCTCAGGTCCGATGATACGATAACGAAATCGATCATGGACCTTCTGCCTAGGGTGCTCTGGTACCACGTACACTGATGAGCATCCTTATGTTCGAACATGGTGTTATGGCCAATCCATGACTAGCACAGAAGTCCAGTAACAAACCACCACTCCGGTTCAGATCAGTGGGGCCGTTCCTCACAATCACGCCCCTCCAAGTGTCTCCATCATTGCCCACATGTGCATTGAAGTCTTCCAGCAAGACTAAAGAGTCCCCTTCAGGAGCCCCATACAAGACTCTTTCCAGGTTCTCCAAGAAGGCCATATACTCTGAGCTGCTGTTGGGTGCATAAGCACACACAACAGTCAGAGTTTTCCCCCCCATAACCCGCAGGCGTAGGGAGGCGAGCCTCTCGTCCACTGGGGTAAACTCCAACAACGAAGCACCCACGGTTGGGCATACACTTTGTAAATAAAGTAATTCAGGATTTGACAGCTGTATTTGGAATACAACTAAAACGACATTGTTCTTATCATCCACAGTCAGCAGGGTTGATAAAAAGAAATAATGGTACAGTAAAAGCTAAACTGAAGAAGATGATGGCCGAGACAGGGAAAACATGGATGAGATGCTTAGCACCAGTGATGCTAAGCATGCATATTCTACCTAGTGCTAGAGGGCTATCACCTTTTGAAATGTTATATGGAAGACCATATTATCTGCCTGAGTTAAAACCATTTGTAAGAGTGTATAAGTGAAAACACAGTAGAATTTATGGCAAACATTTTGAGAAGAAAAGAGATCACAAATGTTCTTGTCCCCTCTGCACAGGAAGTACCTGACACTACGCAGACAGTGAAACCAGGAGAGTGAGTGTTCACCAGAGCGATAAAGAGGAAGAGCAGGCACTCGCCCAAGTGGGAGGGTCCCTACCAAGCACTCCTGTCTACACCGACTGCAGTTAGAGTGGCGGAGAGACCATCCTGGATACATCTGACTGTGAAGCTGTTTAAACCTAAAGACAGAAACTCGCCTCTACTGTGGTGAAGTCTGGCTACAAAGGGAGGTGATTCCAATAAGGGCACTTGTCTCAAACCAGTGAAGAAACCAACAGAACCCAGTAGAATTTAAAGAGTGGACGTTAGCAGGGAAACAGTAACGGGTCTGAGTGATAGAAACTGACGATGTACAGAGAAAGAATTAGGCCATGGGGATTACATTAAAGCATGTGCCTATACAATCTACCTACCTCAGCCGTTTGGGTACTTTTGTATATGAATTTTTTTATCTTTTACAATCATTTTTCCAAGTTCTATGTTATTCCGTAGTATAAACAGGAGGGATATGTTGGAGAAATACTGTTTTCTCCACTCTTTGGGAAGTTTCAATGCACTGATATCATGTGTGGCTCTGAAATGTGTATGACCTTGCAGCTGCCTCTTCTTGTGATAGGAGTCAGGGCATTTCAGGTTGTTGATATTTATGAGAAGACAGACTTGCTGTCTCCTAAATATCTCATTTCTATGAAGCGTGAAGGAAGTACGTGACTCTTTCCAGAAGACGTCACAGATGACCCATCGCAGATGACCCGACTTTCCGACACCCGCGTCTGATATTAGCACCACCTCGATTTACGACTTTGTTGTTATCTCCTGTGTTTTGGACAATATAAGCCTGATGTTTTTTGCTGTTCCTTTGAGCAACATACCCCATGTGTGTGGGTTAACCCATATCCTTTGTATGTGATTTAACTCTGCTCCTTCTTGCAAGAATAAATTAGTTACCTGATCATTGATTCTCAACCTGGTGTCGAGTGATATTTTTTCTAACATTTATGTAAACACATATTTCCATTTGAGAGGGTAATGATTCATGATTAGTGATAAATATGCATGAATTATTGATAAATATGCATAAATAAAAAGTTAACTAGGTGAAAAAGGGTAAGATACAGTTTTATTTTTGAGAGTTAAACTCGTCTTTGCTGCTGCCTCAAATAGGAGAAGGTAGAAGAGGAGGGAGACATGAGAGGCTGATTCAGGAGCACAGACACACTCACAACTATAAATGAACCAAACATAAATAAATAAACAAGTTTCAGTGTTTTTTCATATTGGAAATGGTATGTTATTGGTTATGGCCATGATTTTATGATTATTGAAATGTATACAGTTCTGTTTCATATAGGTATTTCCATAGATCTAGTCTCTTTATTTTCCCCTCAAAGTGCACCAGATTGATGTATTTAACTCCAAAATGTAAAAACAAATCTTACCGGGGGAGCATGCCCCCGGACTCCCCTAGAGGATTTGATGTCCACCCCCACTTAAAATCACATTGATAGGTTCCTAAATACATTTACCATTTTTTTTAAATAGTAACCCATGTCCATATGGCTATTTGTGGGTAGTAGTTTTAAACTATAGGGCTATCACTATGCGCCCTGCCTGTACCTGTTCGCTCTGCCATCGCGTGAAGGGTCTGCTAACAAGCGACCAACAGAAAGGTTAATGTTGTTGCACGTCACCTCAACCCCCCCCCCCCCCAAGTATATTTCAGATCTGTGGGAAACACGGTGCTGTATGAATGTAAACGTATTTAAGTAAGAACCAAACGTAATGCGGAAACAATTAGAAAAATACATTCTGAAATCCATCACATGAGGAAAGCAGAAATGAACTAAATGTGTGAGTTGAAACCAGCTGAATCTGACTTTTTCAGTTGGCAGGTTCCTTATTCCCTTACCAAAGATTTAACCAAACACACACTTAACATCTTGTTTTGTAACCCGTGGATCCACATTTACTACTTAAGCCCATAGTGTTATCAAGAATACAATCTATTAAAACATGAGGAAATGGTAAGTATTTTTGTTTTTAAAGTTGGTCACAATAAACTCGTAAAATATAAATAAATAAAATCGTCAATAGTATTTTTTATGATCAATTCATGTGACCAATCTATTATTATTATAATTCATTTAGTAACTAGGAAACAGTATATTCATAATAAATGCAATATAGTGCCCGTTTCAATCATGAAAACACTGTTATTTGGGAATTTGGAATTAACTTTGAATAAATATTTATTCCTGTTTTTGGTTTCAAATTGCAACATTTTGACACCGACCAACAATTCTGTCCTCCATAACTAAAGAAAGTGAGAACAGTCAACATTTGTATAAGGTTGGAGGCTGAAAACATTGCACAGGTATCAATTGTACATAAAAAATGCAATTTGTGATTGTTGATCTGTGTGTGAACAGCAGCCAATGTGGTCCCAGATGGAATTACATCATAAAGACAATCCATTTCAGATTATTTCCAAGTAACAATAATAATGCATACTAAAGACATAGTAAATAATCTCTATATTCAGAGACAGAAGCTTTATGACCACTGTTTTGGGTTTAATAAAACATTTTCATATATCTTTTTATGGGGACTACAAAAGTTACAGAATTCTAAAATCAGTCTTTTCCATTTTTTATCATAAACGGATCCCAATCTCCCAACAACAAGAACGACAAAACATTGCCTTTGTAACATTTAACAATAGTGTTTTATATTTGGTATTTACAGTATATTTTGTGTTGTGTTTTATAGCTGTACAATGAGATGCTAAAAGATGCAAACAGTGTGTAGAGAAAGTCCGTCAAAATGACTGAGTAATGTCCCTTGTGTTACAATCATTTTGGATATTTGAACAGTAATTAAGATAGCTGCACAAAACATCATATAATGGCTGTTATGAGTAGTATACATGTTTATCACTCAAGGGTTCACTATCTTTCGGCTGATTTCTTTGACCTTTCTGCCTGGCCTAATACTTCCACTGGACTTTTTATACAGCATTTCCAAGCAATCAATAATTGAATATGCAGTGCTCCAAGAAATTTCATGTCTTACCATATTATGCGGTATGGTGGAGAAAGGGCTGTGGACCATTGACCTTCACTGTCTGTGTGTAGGTGGCTGTGTGTGTGCAGGGGAGTGTGTGGCACTTCCTCCACACAGCTCATTTCTGTCGGCCCGGCACCAGCTGGGTCCACTGCCCGGCTCCTCCCCGCTCCATGTTCCCCCCTCTCACGTCGGCCGTCCCTCCTGATCGCAGGGAGATTAATATCAAGTGATTGGCAGCCGTGTTCTCACTTAGCACTCCAGTCATGGTGCCCTGGGGCCTCCGCCAGTCATAAAGCAATGGTGGAAGTGCCATTTTGGCTCTTACTGTCATTTAGCCAGTACCCAGCCCCAGCAGACGGAGGATGAAAAGTACCAACGACTGCATTGAATTATGAGCTCGACTCAGCCCCGGCCATATATACACCCCGGCACCGGGAGCTATTTCCTGCTGAAATGCCTCTTGCTGCAGATTACTGAGGTAATATTTTCTGCGCTGCAACTAGAGTGGTTATGGTCCGTGGGCAATTTACCTGATGCAGCTTTTGGCCACGACTGGCGTGAAAGGCGAGGCATTGACTCCGGCTGGAATTGCCCTTTTTATCACACAGTATACACACATGCCAGCTAAGGTCAGAAGAGCTTTATTTAACAGCTGGTCTTATGTTTGTGACCCCTGTTGTTAATTGATAACATTACATTACATTAATTGATAAGCCTGAAACATGCACTTGTCAAGGTTCAGAGGCAAATTTTGCAAATATGGCAGTAGCCATCGATCAGCTTAAAA
The DNA here is from genome assembly GCA_902827135.1 of Harpagifer antarcticus. Classification (NCBI taxonomy): domain Eukaryota; kingdom Metazoa; phylum Chordata; class Actinopteri; order Perciformes; family Harpagiferidae; genus Harpagifer; species Harpagifer antarcticus. Next base: position 17,333,708 of record CADEHL010001005.1, read on the forward strand.
TAAGATATACTTTATTGATACCAAGTTGGAACATTTGCGTTACATCAGCATGTGTAACAGTTGTAAATATGCAGTGGTGTTTATTTACATCATTTAGTATAATCACACAAATTCTGTGTTTTATATTTAACAATTCTGTGTTCTTTATTTATTGATTGTTCAATACCTGACAAGGCCGGAGATGAAATATCTACATACATCTTATAAGACATATGTATAATATCAGTTAAAATAAGTGCTTCAACATAGTTAACATTGCTGGAGGTATGCACAAATATTGATAGATGTCTTGTAATGCACTATTGAGGAACCTGCGACCCAAGTTTTTCATTCAATGCATAACTACGCCATAGTTGTGTAGGCCTATATGATTTGTCAATAAACCTTAGAAAATCTTGAAATCTTGAAAGGGATGTGCAAAATAGTCATTATATACAGTCTTTAATTAACTATTAGTAGAGAATAACGAGTAATGAATATACTTTATAGGGATCCTATTAATATCTAATAATAAAAATAATGAAATTCAATAACATGCTTTAACCACTAGGTGTCCCTTTATATCAGCTGTGCACCTTTATGGTATAAATACAGCCTATCTACCAATTGGATCAAACATAAAAGTCAGCCGAATTAGTGTTGATACTGCAAGGAGACGTATTGTGTGAAAAGAAATGTAAGATGTTGTTTAATGGCTGATATATTTATGATCCACGTCACGTTTTCAGTTCCTCATGTTTGTCTAGAAGTCTTCTCATCAGGGCTCTATAAATACAGAACTACGGCAGATATGTAATATTTAATGCAGCCGAACCGTGTATTACAATGCCGTTATGTGATGACTTTCAAAGAGAAAAGCAAGCACACTCGGAATAAAGTATTTTTTAAAAATGTTTTCGGTCTGGTTCCGGTATTTGTTAATGACGATGTGCTGTGAGATGTGAGACTGGAATTGCACAGGGGAAAATAACGTAGGCTATCTTTAGATGCGGATTTTGTTAAACTAATATGTTTGCGCTGTGGACCAACACTATACATTGACGGGGAAGGGGGTAGCAATAAAGATAACACCATTAAACAGTTACACAACATAACAGAAATAATATCGATAGCAACTTCCCTAGCAACCACCTTGGTAACAATGAAAACGTTCTATGGACGCAATTTACTGAAGTAATCTTCGTAATAACTAGCAAACTAAAGATCATGTACATCCACTGCACACATAATCTGAAATATTTCTCACATCAAATGACATCAAAACGCGTTTTAATGGCCAAACTAACTTTAAAATAGGCATTTTCCACCGTGAATAAAACGAAGTTCGGCCATGTTTTTTTTTTCTGCAGGGAGAAATTTGAAGATCGCCAGCCATTGGAATGAATGGTGAAAAAAAACGGGATTTATCAAACAGAGCACATGGTGTAGTCCAAACGATAGCTGGGGATTCTGGGTAGTGTAGTGTCTTCTGCCATCCTTTACTCCGAAAAAATATTTGTTTCTCCGAATCGAAGGGGAAAAATACAAAAGCGTTGCACACAATTTAAACCAATCAATGTTGTGTAATTAACAAGGATAATCTGGTGTTTTTTAGTCGATGAGTAGTGCAGATATCACTGTAAAATCAATCGACAGTAAGGGGAATACTTACTTCTGGGTGTACAATTCTCCGTTATCCAATGAGAATGGACGCTCACATTGCCTTTAAGGGCAGCCGACACAAATGAATGCCTTGCTTCCATGAGCGTCAAATCGCGCCACAGATGGGAATACATTGCAATCAGTTGAAAGCTATTTGCGTCCCTTTATGAAGCTGAAGGAGCCTAGGAGCGTCAGAACTGCACGCCATGGACACTGACCAAACGTCGCTCCTGGACGATTATGGAGTGAGAGTGTGTTGTAAATATGTGTCCCCGGTGTGTCAGAAAATAAAACCCTCTCTTTTCCTCTGTACCCAAATCTCTAAAAACGGAGCTGATCCAGATTTGCCATCCACTATGACGTTATTTACGTCATAGCGGATGGCACCCACGTGGTGGACCCACGGCCCTATCAGAAAGTTGCTATCAGAAACAATGCCCGACGTGTTTTCGATGTAATATGGCCTTTGTTTACATTAGCAAGCATCGCTAACACTCAGAGCTAACCTGTACTGTAGAGCACATGTGTAAATAAGCAGGAAATAAAAAGGAACTCACCTTGTGGTAAACCATCAGAAATAATCCTTGATAATCCATGATATGGCGTTTCATCACCGCAGTATTTAGTTTAGACAGTAGCTTCCCGTCCCGCATGAGCTCAGCCCCCTCCTTTTTTTTTTTTTTAAAGCTTTATACCCCAAATCATTACTTTTGAAACAGGAAGTGAAATAGAGGGATATGAGGCATGGCTAGAATGGGTGATCTGTTTTGTATTTTTGAGCAAAAAACTTCATAGAGATGTTTTTTATATATTTTTATTCAATTCAAAACCTTTATTTATCCAGGTGAAATTCCATTGAGATCATTGATCTCTTTTTAAGGAAGACCTGCAGCAGTAGGATCCACATGAAGACATACAAACATAAACAACAGAACAACAAAAGGACATCATACAGCAAAAATTACAGGGATTACAATTTACATATTTAACCACATGTACAGGTACCAACAGCATCTGATTGTCTAGCATCCAACCGAGCTTTAAAAACATGTAGTGGTACCAGATTGGTAATGTTCCATTCTTTTTGCAGACTGTTCCAAGTTAGTGGAGCTGCACATCTAAAAGCTAAGTAAGTCCTAGCACTTGGCACATTTAATAAAACCACAGCATGCGATCTCAGGCAATAACTACTTTCAATTCGCCGGGAGATCAGGGAGCAGATATAAGATGGTAGTTTATCCAACATGGCTTTGTAAATGAAAATGTACCAGTGACTGAGCCTCCGTACAGTAAGTGATGGCAAAACCTAGCATGATTGGTCCACTTTAAGCTAACGTTAGTGAATGTTTAGAGTTGGGTTAGCATTTGAGCAATCGGTAGCTACATCTGTGCTAACAATGCTATGCGTAGCATCCAAGTTAAAACGTAATAGAGAAGTGTAAAACATTAATTGGGATGCTATTGTATACCAAAAGGCTTCTGTGTGAGGTTGGTAAAATAAGGTCATCCTTGTACGTTAGATAGTTAGTTTGCTAGTTAGGTATGCATTGACTTGTTAAAGGTGGGGTATGTAATTTTGGAGAAACCAGCTCGAGTGCGCTAGAATTTGAAAATACAAAACCGGAAAAAATCTGCCACTTCCTTACAGAGCCCCTCCTCCAACACACACGAACGTGCACATGACCAATGAGGGCACGAGATAAGTTTGTGCACAGATGGAAGGCTGACAGGCAGGTAGGCCATCCAGTTATTTTAGCCGGGCCGGCTAAAATGATTGGTCGTGCTTTTTACAGTACTACGACTTCCACAGATAAATTTTTGTATGTATTTATTGTCAAAGCATTTAAGATATTCATTGCTATCGGGATGTTAAGAGCATTCCATGGAATATAATAAAAAGTGTTTCTGAAATAAATTACATACCCCACCTTTAAGGTTCATTTAAATTTGCTATGCTCTACTATAGCATAAAATAGACTAGCTAACGTCAACGTATTGTTGAAGAGAGGCTTAGTGTTTATTAAATTAACCTCACAATAAAATGTGTGTATCTTTAAAATATGAACGTCACATTTCAAGATGGTCCAGAAGTAACGCTCACTTAGATATTGTAATATGGTTTGTTGAACTGGAGTTATTTATTGCAGCTAACCGCCTATCCGACGAACGAACCCAAACATCGTTGTTTTTATTAATATTATTACCAATGCCTCTTTATATTTTATTATCATCACACTTGAGAAACAGACTTATTGTGGCTATAGAACGGAACGGCTGGAACCTTGCTTAAAGTGAGAAAGAAGGCATGGATCATACGAGGAATAAAACTTGCTCAAAAGGTTGTTAATGACTGCATAAACTGCAGAAAAGCCAAGGCAAAAATATGTCAACAAATGATGGGAGACCTGCCAACAGAAAGAACAGAGCCTGCCTGTCCATTTCAGTTTGCAACAGACCCTTTGGACTCTATCATGTGAAAGATGACGTCAAGAAAAGAACAACACTGAAGGTCTGGGGAGTTGTGTTCTGTTGCATGGCCAGCAGAGCAATCCACACAGAGCTAGTAAGCACAGTGTCGACTGAAGGGTTCCTCAGGGCATATCAAAGATTTACTGCAATCAGAGGGCACCCAAAGAAAATCTGGTCAGACCCAGGAACCAACTTCATTGGAGCAAAGCCGATCTTGGAAGAGTTGTATAGGTTCCTTGACAGCCAGAACAAAGTTGCCCTGGAAGAAACGGCTGCAGGAAATGGAACGGAATGGATGTGGAAAATCCATCCGGCTGACTTGCCACACAGGAATGGTGCCGCAGAAGCTGCTTTAAAGACTGTGAAGAGGGCACTCCAGAGTCTTGGAGGGGGAGCTGGGCTCACCTATAGTGAGTTTCAAACAACCCTTAGTATAGCGGCTAACTTGGCGAATGAGCGCCCGATCGACGCCAGAGTACAGAGCAGAGAAGACTTTATCCGCTATGTCACCCCAAATACTCTCCTCCTGGGCCGAGGATCTCAAAGCGGGGACTTCAGGACCTTCGACTTCTCAAGCTATCTCTACAAGAGACTCCGAGCAATGCAAGAAGAGGTAGCCAAATTCTGGCGGAGCTGGAGCCAGCTAGCTGGTCCAAACCTCTTTATCAGGAACAAATGGCACACTTCACAGAGAAATGTCACTGTTGGGGACATAGTCTGGCTGTGTGACCAGAACGCGCTAAGAGGACAGTTTAAGCTTGGCCGAGTCATCGGCCAAGCAAAGGAATAGTGAGAGATGGCAAAGGAATAGTGAGAGATGTCAACATCAGGATTTTCCCAAGCTATCCTGTCCCTGTGACAAGAGCCCAGCAGAAGACACTAAATCCGACCTCTAAGAGAAGTGAAAAGATCCCTGCCACCATTCTTCACAGAGACGTCCGGCGGCTGGTCGCCTTGTTACCTGCTGAAGAACAGAAAGTGTGACTGGGGTTTATTGTTTGCCTCAAAGCAAGCGATTTCCCAGCGTTGGAAAAGAGACAGGAAGATTGAGTGTGAGGTGTAAAGTCAAACAGAGCCTAGGGCTTTAATAAATATAAAATAAAAAAACAGATTAGAAGTAGTCGAATATTAATAGATATGGATACATAGAATAACAAAATATCTTAACTTTATTCAAAATTTAAATCATAAACGCTACAAATATGTTTCATTTAAAGACAAACCACCAATTAATAGGATAGACAACAGGTGTAATGATCGCAGGCAGTCCTTTCTCCTCTGGCAAGCTAGGTGTAATCACCCTAATTACAGAGCCCAGCGCTGCATCCTCAAGGAGGGTTTAAATAGTAGCTGTGTGCGATCCTAGTAGACGGAAGCGGGTACACGGGATGCACCTCTACTGAGTCAGGACAGGCAGCCGGTAAGAACATCCATCATGCTGTGAGAGCTCCGCAGAGCCGCTGGCGAATGTTCTGTTGAATTGTTTGCGTGTATGCACGTGTCTTGTTAGATCGCGAGCGGCGCTGTGCAGCATTGTTTGTGTGGTTTAAATGTGCTGCGTTAATGGTGCGGCACAGAGAGAGTTTAGACGCACTGTTTATTTAGCTTAGAAGGAAGCTTTCTTGTTTAGAAGTAATACATGTCTTATAAAGAATCCAGTGTTGTAGTCAAGTCACCAATTCACGAGTCCAAGTCACTCTCGAGTCCCCACTCTTCGAGTCCGAGTCCAAGTCCGAGTCACCTAGGGAGAGTCGTAGTCGAGTCCGAGTCCAAGTCCGAGTCACCCAAGGAGTGTCCGAGTCGAGTCCGAGTCATCATTACCTGTGTTCGAGTCCGAGTCCAAGTCCGAGTCACCCAAGGAGTGTTCGAGTCCGAGTCACCATTACCTGTGTTCGAGTCCAAGTCCGAGTCACCTAAGAAGAGTCCAAGTCAAGTCCGAGTCACAAGTCTTCATGTATTAATCTTAGTGGATATATGTGTTGAAATGTAGCTGTAGCTCCTCTACATTGCTTTTATCCTGTCATGGTATACTAATGTGTCTATTGAACTGCTGTGAAGCGAGTGTGCCTACAATTGTTGTATTCAAAAAGGTGCTATACAAATATAAAGCTTATTACTAATAATAATAATTATTATTATTATTATCATCAAGGTTGAGTCCAGTTCCAATATTGCCTCCAGTGCTCCGTTCTGGCATCTTCAAAGAGCTGCTTTACAAATGGAAATGGTATACATTAAACACAATGACACAATGTCACAATTGAACTTATTTAATGGTTTGAAAACCCACAGAAACTGAAAATACATTATTAAGAACAATAGAACATGAGAAAGCATGCAGGGCTTTCTACGCAATATAAGTAACATTTTCATTCAATTTCCAATTTGAATCTGGCTCGAATTACAAAGTCATAGAACCAATTCCTCTCTATATTAGTGAAGTGATGGGGTCCCCTCTCTTACCATAATGTGGCCCTATTGGACAGACACCCAGTTGAAATTATGCATTTAGAATACTTAAAAAGCATCTTACAGGTGTACGGAAAACCACAAACAACACCAGCAGAGCCGAATGAGGCCAATTCCAATAGAGAGCCACAGTGACGCGTCCTAAAACCCGGAAGTAAACTTCTTCCGGTTCCTTCGTCAAAGAAGCAATGCTTTTTCTCCATAGGATTTTGGAAAATAGCTCGAAATAAGGTCTGTGGTTGAGACACATTTAAGAGACAGATCACGTGGAGATTATCCAAAACGTGATCTGTCTCTTAAATGTGTCTCAACCACAGACCTTATTTCGAGCTATTTTCCAAAATCCTATGGAGAAAAAGCATTGCTTCTTTGACGAAGGAACCGGAAGAAGTTTACTTCCGGGTTTTAGGACGCGTCACTGTGGCACTCTAGTCTGGCAGGGAACTTTAGTCTGGCATAACAATATGTTTTTAGCTGCTAGCGTCAGGAGCAGATGAGCACCCACTCAGGCACACACACTTAAACATCCTTGTTGCATTTTAAAAGCATCAGATTTGACAACATCGAACAACTCAACCTTGCACGTGAGGCCTCATAAAAATGCCTCCATGACTGAATACCCTTTCAATGGGTGCACTGGAAGCAGGGATGGAGAATACCTGTGTGGCAACCTGATGGAGGACAGGGAACTGGGATTTATTTTGTTGCCAAAACTTGAAGCATGGTTCTGAGGCCTGGTTGTCGATCAAGTCGAGGTATGCAGTCAGCTGAGCCTGGACAGACCGACTGTGGGTGGAGGAGGGAGTCTTGCTGTAGTGGGAGAACATTCTCAGCTTCCTCTGAGGAGCTTCAGGAGCAGGAGGAGACACTGGAACATCACCTTGTTCTGGTCCTGCTGTTGAGATCATTTGCTTCTCACCCTCTGCCTTGATACAATCTGAAATGAGAGGGTATACTTTTATGAATAAATCTGCTACTGATCTTATTATTTTGTTTGTGATACCATTTATAGATTATGTTAATTTGTTTTACTTGAAAAGGCTAATGTGTAAAAATGGCCTTATAATTCTTTCCATAAGGATTGAGTATTCTTATTTTGGCTACACACACCCCAATATCTACAAACAGATAAACCACTTCTAGACATTCATGTACACATATAACTATAATTAATAATGGCTAGTATAAGTTAGAGCCTGCATACATATATAACAAGTGAACATGTCTCACCAATGATCTGAGTCATTAGCTGATCTTTGTCATCACTGTCCAGCTGCACATCATGTTTTAGCCGCTGGAAACCAAACGATGGGTCCAACACAGATGCTATGAAGTAAGCAGTCGTGAAAGGAAATTTGGTGGGACCTCTTCCTTCAGCTGGCTCGCATCCTGGCATCTTCACTGCTTGGAAGATCTCTGTGAACCTTGTTTTCAAGGAGCTTGTTGTGCCTAGGGGAAGAAAGAATACACACTTCAGCAAAAAATCTTTCTTATTGCTAAATAAATTGTATGGTTAAAATTAGGGCTACCCCAACTACTAATCCTCAACCATTGCAAACTAGTTGTGGCATGTTTATGATAATAATTTAAATACATTTTTGGACCATCCAAATATGGTTTGAGTTCAAGGATTGAGAAACAATGTTAAAAGTAACATTGTTATCAGTGTGCTATATAACAGTGACATAAAAAACCATAATCCTGAGCCTTAAAAAATGGAATGTTCAAGCACAAACCAAGCAAGCCACTAATGGTAAAAATGGATATTTAATCGTTTATTTAGCAGGGACAATGCACATCAATGAACACTTAAAACAATAACATGTGTCAAGTGTAAATATGTAATATGATTCTAAATGTGTTGCAATGAACGAATATTTTGTTAATTTATTTCAACACAGTCGGCAAAACATCACAACACAAAGCGAATATAATAAATATAATATCACAATGTCCAACAACCAATAAGTGAACGTTTAAATTATATCAATAAAGATTAAGCCCCAGAAAGCACATTGCTACTTGACGACATTCTGCATGTTAAGTAGCCAGGTGCTTTCATGTTATCGGCTGAATCTTTACTTATTGTATTGATCACATTACTCTGATGATAGTGTTCAATACAGCCTACCTATATATATATATGAACTCCATCCTTAGAGTAATGTGTTATGGAGCCTCCGTGACGGAGATCATTTTCAGTCTCTAATTTTCACGTTCATTGTAGGCTAGGGCTAGGCTACTCATCATCTGCAGTATCACCAAGGACATGTATAGCTTTTTAACAGTATCTATCTAGACAATAAAACTGCACTTGGTCCCTAGGATCTGATATCAACCCCTACCTCCATCTAACCCGACATCTTAAAACCTTTGTGGAGTCAATTTAGTGGCTAACGTTAACGTGGGTTAGCAAGCTAACAATAGCATTTCTACTTACTTTTCTGGGTGCCGCCGTGAAAGGTGTCGATTGAAATTCGACGTTGTCCCAGTCTTATCTTCTATCTTCTGTCCACATAATGTGCATTTTGCGCTGCTCTTTCCCAATATGGAAACGAAATCTTTAAAAGCATACAGCACGATGCGGGGTGTGTCTCTGGACATCTTTAGACTGGTATAGCAGCGGGGGCGCGCCCAGTACGTGAACTCGCCTCGCAGGTGCACACGCCAGGACACAGAGGACATCAGACTCCAGAGAAAACTTGCTCGAGTCCGAGTCCAAGTCATCGTGCGTGAGAATTCACGAGTCCGAGTCCGAGTCATCCCAAGGAGTGCCCGAGCCGAGTCCGAGTCCAAGTCATCGTGCGTGAGAATTCACGAGTCCGAGTCCGAGTCGCGTCAATCAGTGTGCGAGTCCGAGTCAAGTCACGAGTCCCGAAAATCAGCACTCGAGTCCGACTCGAGTCCGAGTCCAGGACTCGAGTACTCCATCTCTGAAAGAATCCATTTGATTTAGAAGCGTAAATAGTAAAGTCTTATTTTATTCATTGAATACCTCTGTGAAAGAAGGGGAAATAATAGTTTCTAGTTTAAAAATAATAATTAACTTGATTTGTTAACATTTCCACAAAAGTCAAGTTAAAAGAATCCGCTTTATTTACATGGTTACAAATTCTAAAATATTCTTTTTTGTTTCAAAGGTTTTTCACCTGCACAGAGTAACTGCACAGAGTGACTGCATAAAGTGAACTTCTACATCAAAATAAAAAATATTGAAAAGAAGCTTTGTCACTGGAGTGAAATCCTGTTCCCAAAGTGCGGTAGACGCCTCATCCCTTTTCAAGTGGGGAATACACCCAAAAAACCCAGGAAACTTGACAGTGTCTTACGCTTACGTGTGTGATGCATATGAATATGGCATATGAAAACAAATTAATTTGACTGACTCGTGAAAAACTCATCCAAAGTAACCGTAAAATAAAAAGGACCTACATAATAATACTCAAACTGATACAGTATAAGGACTGTGATATCCAGCAATTTCTTAAGTATAACAATAAGATTATGACCTGTTTTTAAAAGATAAAATGTTGTTTGCATGTAAAGAAGTCTGTAAGCCACACATGTAACTTTACATCTGTTTGTTCAAAGTGTCCTTAAGGTGATCCAGACAGGCTGGACCAGAGGAGGAGAGACAGATCTGGACTCCTAGCAGCAGAGAACTTCAGCACGGATTCCAAGGTACACCTTTTTCATACTTTACAAAGAATGCATAAAGTAATGACTCAAATACACTGATAGATATGCCATTAAACATTACTAAATACTAGATCACCTACACATCAGTGATGTTGAGTTTACTTTCTTAGCAAAAGGTTACATTTACATTTTACCAGGCAACAAGCAACTTTTTTTTCAACTTTCACATTTCAATGTATTGAAGGCAAATATTACTGAACATAGTGAGAGCTGCGACCCTTTGTCTCTGCATACTGACTGTAAAACATCATGTTAAAGTGATTCTTTCAATGAGACAACCGGACAGAGCAAGCTTCTACAGTTGCCCTAAGTTTTGATAACAGTTAAATATTATTTTAATAATACATGTATTTCAATGTTGATGATTTTAGAACGATTTATTCATAACCTGATTATCTTTGTAGTACACTGTTGAATTTAAAAAAATTAAAAAATCATTATATCTATAGCCCCTGAACAAACAAATACACCTCTTTCTTAAATAACACACTAGCTTTGCAATAATATGTTTTATGTTTTTTGATATTTCTGTTAAGGAAAGGACAGGCCTGAGAGACAGGACTGCTTCACCATTTTCTCTTTCTCAAAGACTTGAACCTGAACACTCCCATGCACATGTGCAATATGTGGTGTAACAACAGGATTGCGGTTATGAATGCATTATAAGTTAGTTATGATGTAGTTAAAACAATATTGGATGATAGTCATTATATTTGACTGTTTTGGACTGAGAAAAATCATGGGTCAAAATGTACCCGTGAACAACATGAACGGTAACAGCTTTCCAACACAAAGGTCCTCACATGCTTTTTAGGTTTTTATTTGTAGTGTGTTTTCTTTGCATGTAAATTGTCTGCAAAGGCTAAAATCCTAAAGTTCCCATGCACCAGTATTTAGTTTCAGATAGGGTGAAAAGACGTTCTGCAGTACGAAAAAGAAAAAAAGCACTTTTTGAACATAAAATGTATCAACATGAGTAGAACCTGAACATTTGCATTATACGTCCTCTTTAACACCCAGTTTCACTTTTTCGGTGCTTGGCTACGATGCATTATGTCCAGCAACTCCAAATATCTGGCTGTAACATAAGGCTACATTTTCAAAGTGTAAAATAAGTGTAGCATTATCAGAGAACTATGTTCTGTCAACATGAGCAGAGGAAGGTTTGCAGAAAACAGCTGTAGCTGCCTTTTGTGTGTGGCGCACGCAGCTAACATTACTGAAATAACAACGGCGCTGGTTCGGAACAGCAACTTGTCTCAGGAGCTTCATCTATACTGTCAGGTAGTGTAGCAAGCTTAAAGTATGCTAATTCTAAAGTTCTATTACCAGAAAGTGGTGTTGTGTTCATGCTTGTTGTCATAAACCTTGTGTATGCATTTCATTTGATCATTCTAAATCCAGATCGTTTGATGTTGTATAATGTAAGCAATAAGTAACCTGCTTTATTAGCATATTAGCCTGGCATCCTCATATTACATTACATTACATCTCACTTGTTAGACACTTTTATCCAAAGAGACTTACATACATTCAGTACTGGCAATCCCCACAGGAGAAATTTGGGGTGAAGTGTCTTGCCCAGGGACACAACGACATGCTGACTGCAGTGGGACTTGAACTTGCTACCCCCTGATTTGAGGTTCAGCGCACTTTCCACTGAGCCACAGCCTCCTCATATCTCATTTTATTTTTGTATTAACAACCCAGCCCTCATTAGCTCCTGTGCTGTGCTTTATTGTTGGTCATATGGTGCATAAAATGAACGTTATAAACAGAATGATGTCTTTGGTGGTGTTTAAAAAAAAGTGAGAGAGAGAGAGAGCGCACCTGTAAACCCATCTAATGAGCGCTCATGGATTTTCATTCCGCTTAATTGGGTAGAGGTTGGAGAAAGGCGAGTGCACTTGCTTTGTTTCCGGTTCGTTGTACATGCCAAAGCTATAGTAACGCACACACATTCTGCAACCAACACTCACTCTCTACAATCACACATCCTGGATTGATGTTAGCAAGAAAGGATGACATCCAAAGTCCTCCATTAGACTTTATATGAATATCCAATGTTGGGGCAAAATGGCTTCTTGATTTAATGAGAACTGGTGACTATGATCCTTCATTTTCTACATTGCCATGTTTTCTTAGAAACTCTCAGAACATATTCATTTGAATCTGTACATGAATTCGGTTTAATTTATGCATCACAATTGAAAGTGGTTTTAACATTAAATAATTATAGGAGTCATAATTTCATGTCCCAAGTTCAGTTCAGTGAGAGCTTAAAAATAAAACTTCAATTTATTATTATTTGAATTCTTAAATAACACTTGGGTTTGTTTTCATCTGTGGATGTAATGTGTCAGGACCAAGCGGCAAACTCTGGGGAACAGCCGGGATGCCAATACGGAAGTGCCACACACTGCAGTTAATACATGGGCCGCTAGGGACTGGCTGCAGAAAGGAGCAATTTCCATAGACCCCCATGTTAAAATGCCCAACCTTACAGCATAAAAAAAACATGTTTCTACCCATGGATGCAATAAATAGTATGATTGATATAGTTAGATTCCACCTTCATGATTATGAATATGTGAGTGAATTGTTTTCTAACACGACCCTTTTATTTATATTAGGTCTTAAAGTTTTTGCATAAATTAGGGCGTGGTCACTTTGATGGACACGTACATGCCTCACTGTCAGCTAACAGCAACTTGTCCACTCTGCTAGGCTACAACCATAGAGGCTACATAGTTAGTTGTAGTTACTGTACTTGACCCTTTAGCTTTAGCCGTGTTCGTGATGATTGTGCCTTTTAGGGAATATTGTTACAAATACCAGACAATTAAAATGTCGTGCTGTGCGCTTGAATGTACTAACAGAACCTCCAAGAAGTCTAAAATGATAATATTATACATGTTAACCCCGTTTGCAGGTGTTTGTGTGCTTGGTAGCTTAGCGTGTTACTTATTAGCCAGCTAAGGACGTAACCCTTTTGCATACATATACATTTTAGTTTATGATTCAGCCTTGGGTAAGACTTTTATAGTCTATGGCTGTGATGCCCATAATGCTAAATGGGAGCAAATGTTAATAGGGGACCCAATTATCCCAGTGGTGGCCGCCGGAGCTAACGGAGCCGCAGGGGGCTAGCTCCAGCCAGTGTCCCGGAGCTAGCCCACTGCGGCTCCGTTAGGTCCGGGCGGTGGACTCCATCTTTTCTCAACGTGTGAATGACTAGCATTAAGAATAACAAAATATAGCTAATTCTCTTGCAGATTGTCTCATTTGATTATGAATGTAATGTTCATATACAGATGTAGCGCTTCATCTCAGACGCCTACCCATGCGGGTCCGTGATCGGCACGGGGTGGGCCCCTGCTGAAAAGGAAAACCCCCCGCAGGACTTGAAACTCCCCCTTGATAAATACATTTAATTATAATGAAACCAGCTGCAATGGATCATGGATCCACCAGGGGGAGCCGTGATTAAAAAGCTGCCACACTGGAACTCATGTGAAATAAACAGCTGATCTACAGGTATCTGATATAGCGGATATTTGTTAAGATCCATATGTCACGGATAGGATCATATTCTGTGCTAAATAAGAGACATGTAATCATTTGCTAAACATCACCATGTTTTTATTTAACAAAATAAGGTTTAATTCACGTTGGCGTAAGTACAAAACCATCGCTATGTTTTTAGATCAGGAAATGCAGGCTCAAACAAACTATTTTCAATCATCATCCTCACGATCATTAATGTATCATATGTTGAATTTAATGCACTAAATTTAATCCACGTGAGTTTACAACAACAAAAATAATCGCTTTGTTTTTATATCACAAACCGGAGGAAAATGAAACACGGCTCTCACTACCGATCATCCTAATCCCACGGGCAAACAATAATATGTAAAGTGTTAATAGTTTACTGTATTATTAGTGTCTAATATTACTGGGGATTTCGGAATGGTACTGGATTTTGATTCATATCGCAATATATTCCCGTAGTCTGAAATGCAAAAATGTCCCACATTAGGGCAATTCACCCTACATTTAATCATTCAAACAAAATCATATTTCGTTTCTTTTTAACGAAATAAATGTGGTTTAATCCACAATTTACTGTGTTAATTGTTTACTGTAGTATTGTGCACATTACTTTTCGCTGCTTGTTGCACCCCTGGTTAGAAGCTAAACTGCATTTCGTTGTCTCAGTACCTGCAATATGTGCAATAACAATAAAGTTGAATCTAATCTTGAGCAGGAACAAATGTATTTAGGCTATTTAGTACATATCTGACATTAACGATTAAACACATTTGTGCATTCTTTAAACCGAGTCAAGCCGACTCCGGAGGTGGCGGCACATTAAAGTGTGCACCTGATTGTTTAACTTGAAGGTGCCTGATGACATTTAATCATTCAAACAAAATCATATTTCGTTTATTTTAAACGAAATAAATGTGGTTTAATCCACATAATCTACTGTTAATTGGTTACTGTAGTATTGTTTTAACTTGAAGGTGCCTGATGTGAACATTTCCAGAAGAACTATAGCTTGAATGGCCTTTGTCTACAGTAGGCCTACAGTATAGCCCAACCATTTACACCTTCCTTTTTTCCCGTCCAAAGTTTGAATTGGATAAAGGTAATGGTTATCGATGGTGCTTTTATATCCTATTGTATAATAACTAGGGCTGTCAGTCGATTAAAATATTTAATCGCATGATTGTCCATAGTTAATCGCAAATTAATCGCATATTTTTTATCTGTTCTAAATTTACCTTAGAGGAATATTTTTCAAGTTTTTAATACTCTTATCAACATATGAGTGGACAAATATGCTTTATGCTAATGTTTATTTTCATTTGAACAATGACAAATACAGGACTGTCTCAGAAAATTAGAATATTGTGATAAAGTTCTTTATTTTCTGTAATGCAATTAAAAAAACAAAAATGTCATACATTCTGGATTCATTACAAATCAACTGAAATATTGCAAGCCTTTTATTATTTTAATATTGCTGATTATGGCATACAGCTTAAGAAAACTCAAATATCCTATCTCTAAATATTAGAATATCATGAAAAAGTATACTAGTAGGGTGTTCAACGAATCACTTGAATCGTCTAATTAACTCGAAACACCTGCAAGGGTTTCCTGAGCCTTGAAAAACACTCAGCTTGGTTCAGTAAACTAAATCACAAGTATGGGGAAGACTGCTGATCTGACTGCTGTCCAGAGGACCGTCATTGACACCCTCCATCAGGAGGGTAAGACACAAAAAGAAATTTCTCAAAGAGCAAGCTGTTCACAGAGTGCAGTTTCAAAGCACATCCACAAAAAGTCTGTTGGAAGGGGGAAATGTGGCAGGAAACGCTGCACAACCAAGAGAGATGACCGCAGCCTTAACAGCATTGTGAAGAAGAGTCGCTTCCAGAATTTGGGGGAGCTTCAAAGACAGTGGACAGAAGCTGGAGTCCAGGTATCAAAAGTCACTGTTCACAGACGTGTCCGGGAAATGGGCTACAATAGCCGTATTCCCATGGTCAAGCCACTTCTGAAATCAAGACAACGGAAGAGGCGTCTGACTTGGGCTAAGGAAAAGAAGCACTGGACAGTTGCACAGTGGTCCAAAGTCCTCTTTTCAGACGAAAGCAAGTTTTGTATTTCATTTGGAAGTCAAGGCGCCAGAGTCTGGAGAAAGGCTGGAGAGGAGCAAAATCCAAGTTGCTTGAAATCCAGTGTGAAGTTCCCACAGTCAGCGATGGTTTGGGGAGCCATGTCAGCTGCTGGTGTTGGTCCACTGTGTTTCATCAAGCCCAGAGTAAATGCAGCTGTGTACCAAGAGATTTTAGAGCACTACATGCTTCCGTCTGCTGAAAAGCTCTATGGAGATGAGGAATTCATTTTCCAGCATGATCTGGCACCTGCCCACAGTGCCAAAACCACCAGTAACTGGTGTACTGACCATGGCATTACTGTCCTCGATTGGCCTGCAAATTCCCCTGACCTGAACCCCATAGAGAATATGTGGGGTATTGTGAAGAAGAAGCTGAAAGACACCAAACCCAACAATG
This sequence comes from Harpagifer antarcticus, assembly GCA_902827135.1. NCBI lineage: Eukaryota > Metazoa > Chordata > Actinopteri > Perciformes > Harpagiferidae > Harpagifer > Harpagifer antarcticus. The sequence continues at coordinate 17,350,075 of CADEHL010001005.1, forward strand.
CTAATGAGCTAAAGGCCGCTATTGAAGCATCCTGGGCATCCATAACACCTCAGCAATGCCACAGGCTGATTGCCTCCATGCCACGCCGCATTGATGCAGTAATCCGTGCAAAAGGATTCCCAACCAAGTACTGAGTGCATTAATGGACATTTTCAAATGTTTGATTGTGTTTTGCTGTTATAAATCTTTTTTTTTTACTTGGTCTGAGGAACTATTCTAATTTTTTGAAATAGGATTTTTGAGTTTTCTTAAGCTGTATGCCATAATCAGCAATATTAAAATAATAAAAGGCTTGCAATATTTCAGTTGATTTGTAATGAATCCAGAATGTATGACATTTTTGTTTTTTAATTGCATTACAGAAAAATAGAACTTTATCACAATATTCTAATTTTCTGAGACAGTCCTGTATTGTCATGAATATTAAACACAACAACCTCTGAACATTACAAATATTCGCCTCAATTCAATCTGGAACCTCTCTCATTCAATAATACAATACAAATTGTGTGTTTGTGTGTGTGTGGCAACTCAAGGCATATGCTCGAACGGGAGCTGCCTGGACGCTGCAATCATGTTGCGCACTATCCGTGCTGAGTGTGCTGACTTTTCGTACAATGTCCCACTGTCTGGCTTCCTGCATAAAGTCAAGTGCTCGGCGTAGTTGTGGCGAAATGTCGCTCCTCTGTTTTCATTTAAACAGCTCCTTATATCCGTTAGCGCAGCTAGCTAGCACCAGATGCTAACAACAACAATGCACGTAAGGTCTCTCTCTCGCTCGCTCGGGCCACACATACACACACCCTCCCGGTCCTCCCGATAGCCAGTCGGTGCCTGCCGGTGAGCGTGAAAGTGTGGTCTGCCACAAGTGGGCGGCAGGAGCGGGGCTGTCAGCATCAGCTTGTAGATGGTATTTTAAACTCGATGCGCTCTGAAACTACGGGGCGGCCGAGGAAAAAAAATACACATGCGTTAATCGCGTTAAAATAATTAGTGGCGTTAATTTTGACAGCCCTAATAATAACTGATTTATATCGCTTTTCAAATGCACATGGCCACCCATTTACACTGCTCTTCCCGTCAATAATATGAATAGAACTTAGTTAGATCACTTTACATTTCTGCAAATTAATTTTTAATCACACACGTCTCCCCGTCCCGAAAATAATAAATAAAATAAAAAGAGGAAACAATTTTCAAGTTCAGTTTTCACCGTTTTATTTAAAATAACTGCCATAACAGACACCATACTGTAGGCCTATCTGCAGCGGAAACCAGGACGAGCTATTTCGGGATCTGTTTTTCGGGATCTGTTTTTCGGGGCTCCTCAGTCTCTCATTTACCCGGCTCCTGATCTTATGCCACTGGTCAATGTTCAGATTTGGGAACCAATTGGAAACATAGGATTCAATCTTTTTCAACCTCTTGACGGAAAAAAAGGAAGGTGTAAATGGTTGAATGATGAATAAACAGTGAGGAGGGGTACAGTATGAATACACTAGATATACACAGCAGCCCAGCCTGTGAGCAGTATGAACACCAATGAGCGCTCAGCTCGAGATACCAGCTAGTCGAGAGAGAGAATGATATCTGCATTTTCTCTTTTGGTTTGATTAGGACACATCCTGAGGATTGTGTTTACAAACATTGACCAGACCATTCACCAGCCCCCACCCCCCATGTTGCCTATGCTGTCCTGTGTTGCAAACTCTTTGTTTAAAACGAATTGGCCATCGGAATGTGTGGAGGAATTCTCCCAAGGGTCACATTCCACAGCTCTCCCCGCCCCCCCACTCCTGTGATCTCCCAACCCCCAGTCTGTAGGTTTGTGTTGTCACTCACACATTCATGCATTTTAATATGTTGTGCATATTTCTATGCCGTAATTCATACTGGTCCTCTCACGCACATACATTCTCCTTACAGTATACATACATAGGCTATATGAGTCCGTGTATCTACGGACCATTTGTTTTTCTTTATTAAAAAAGTAAACGGAAGAGCGTCTGAGAGGCGTTTTTGCCCTTTTGCTTTTACCTTACTTAATGGTCAGTGGAGCGAGGGGGTAGGCCCGTGAAACTCGCGGAAGTGATTTCAAAACAAAAAGCACTCGTTTGCTTGGAACAAAGAAAACGGCCAAGACACACATTGAGTCCAGAAAATGTTATTAAGGGCTGTAAATATAATAAGCCTGTGTCTAAAATTGACAACAGGCTTATTATATTTACAGCCCTTAAGATACACTTTTGTAGCTGACCACTACCATGACATACTTTGTTTTAGTAGATTTCGCATGAGAGCAAAATGTATAAATATGAGCATTAAAATATATGAATATGAGAACAAAATGTATGAATGTGTGAGTGACAATATATGAATGTGTGCATTGAAATATGATAATATGAGAGCAAAATGTGAGTGTAAATATATACGTGAGAGTGAAAATGTATGTAGTAAAAGGAGAATATATGTGTGCAAGAGTGAAAATGTATGTATGTAAAAGGAGAATATATGTGTGTAAGAGTGAAAATGTATGTATGTAAAAGGAGAATATATGTGTGTGTGTAAGAGTGAAAATATGCTGCATTTTGAATGTCCGATACTCCACCATTTCCACCGGAAATATCAAACATTTAATAAAAGTGAAAAACAATGAACAAGACTTAACGTATTAATAATTAATTCTATTTATTCCGTTTGGATGTAGGATTTTTGACTTTGTTTAGAGCAGTGATCTTCTCTACAGCAGAGAGCTAAGCGCTGTCAGACCGGACCTAACCCTGAAAAGTATTATCATCTGAAATTAATCATTATGTTATTAATATTAAATACATATAAGTATTGTTACAACTTGTATTTAGAAATACTCTGTTGTAATTATTGATGCATAAATGAGTTCATCCATTCAATGTGGCATCTGCTATAATGGGGTTAATGTATGATATTACTTAATAATACAATACATTAGAATATATGATATGATAATTATATTTAAGTTTTATTCATTTCTTATTTCATAGTTTCTCATTTTTATTTTTATCGCTCATTTTATTTTTGATTTTATTAATCTGTGCTATCCTGTTTTTCACTCTCACTGTGTAAAAACACCCCAACAATATTACAAAAAATATACTGCATAAAGCAAACTATATACTTTATTTGATCCAAAACTGATGTTTTTTCATTATAGTAGCCTGTGAAAACCATAACAAATAAGTGATTAAATGCTACAGTATTCAGCAAACACAACTGCAGAGCTGCAAACATTGCAAACAGACTAAGTTCTACAACACCCAGTTCTCTTTGTGTATTTGTGAATGAAGCGCCATCTTATGGTTAAATCCTGTAATTGAACAAATGGAGAACTTTGGCAATGCCCTCTAGCAATTTGGCAACACCCCCAGCCACTGGGATCCGCTGGGTTTTTGACTGGGACACACCCATGTGAGTCCTATCTGGAGTGCTACATCTGTAGGGGAACTACACTGTTGGCAGTAACTTGGTATGCATGTATTTCATGTTAGCTTAGCTTCTTAGCCTGAGCTAGCTCTGTTTACTTCCAGTTCGGAGGCAGCAGGTCCCGCCTCGGCTCCGCCTCTTTGCCCTTATTTGGAGCAGGCGGGATTAGACTCCGACGTCACAGTCGAGCCGTTAGTGGCCGACTCCGCCTACTAAGGGCTTCATGGCAACTCTGCAGAATCCTATGGGTGACGTCACGGACACTACGTCCATTTATATATACAGTCTATGGTCAGGACTCAGGAGTCTGAATCATCATCATCATAAATTGTAACAATGTATATTTAAATTATTATTATTTATTTTTTTATTTGCAGTGAAATGGGTTTTCAGGACCACCGTACAAAACCTGAATTTGATATATAACAAGTGTATGTATATATATATATATATATATATATATATATATATATATATATGTGCCCGCACAGATCACTAGATTGAACTGCTGATGTCCAGACATTGAGGCTCCACAACCGTCAAGACATTTAGGTTAAAATAAAAAAGTGCATTTGTCGGAGGGATGAACTCCAAACCAATGTTCTACTCTTAATAAAATAATTCAAAATAACAATATTCATTTATTTTATTAGATTATTTTTTAGAATTTCAGCCTTTGATTCTATCAGATGGTCAGGACAAACAAACATATTGTGAATTTGTTTAGTATATCAGGTTGTTATTATTATGGTCTGATCTTTGAATAATGTTGGCCATTTGAAGGCAGTCTGACATATTATGTATGGCCTGATAAAATGTTCTGGACAGCATGAGTGCAAATCCATCTATTAAGGAACCCAGCAACATTTGGATTTGGTTGCAGTACTGTTCACAGACACATTTTTAAATCCCTAACAGACTTTGATGTGTCTCGGGTAGAGCAAAAACCGGATAAGTGTATAATTAATTACTGTTGATTTATATCCGAAACCCAAGCTTAAGTCCACTGATGTGTCCGTATTTCATCAGCCGTACAATTCTCACCAGTGAAACCCAATTTAAAGTAAAACAAAAATCCCTGTCTTTTTTGATAACAGTTACCTACATGAGAAAGTACTGAAGGTTTAGGATATGAAGTGTTATTCACAGCTCCTTCACAGAGCAAGAGCTGATTACTGTGCAAGATCAAGTGCTCACAATAAGGAACATTACTCTTTCAAGCCAAATCCGGTCTTTTTCCACAAACAGAGTATGCTTTTGATTCCTGACAGCCCTGACATTTTCTTAAATTCAGCAGCAGCTCCTCCTGTCAATAGCAGCTTTGTTGCTATTTCTCACTCTGAGATCTTACCGGGAATGAATCGGGCATGTTCAAAGGCTCCCTGCAGAGCAACATCATTTTAAAAGGTGCTCAAAAATCTCATGCGAGGGCCGATCAAAGTAAAATATATTTCATTTGCTCTCAATGACGTGACAAAGATGAAGGGAAGCATTTTACAACATTGTACTCTCTATTATGCTCTGCAAGAACACAATGTTCTCTGCACTTGCCATTCATACTTTTTGTATAATATATTATTGTAAGTCAATGGCACATTTTCATGGTCTGCTGCAATGATCATAAATTGAAATTAACTAAATACTTTTACACTCGATATAATTCCTCATGAAGGAAACCATGTTATTCACCAGCATACGGAAGCCTTGGTTGGAAGCAAAGATGTATATCTGGTGCGGAACTGATGAAGTTAACCAATGAGGTGTTTAAAGGGGGGAATCCGTGGTCTTATGTCTCCATTCGGGGGTTTACGGATACGTAGCTGGATGTAAATGAAAAATAATTGCTGTGTGAAATACAAAGCATAACGCAACCTGAACATGGACATACATTAATTAGTAAAGTGTACTATCCATAAGTTGATCCCAATACATCTGAACATGTTTAACAATGTAATAAGATCCACAAGGATGCCATTTACTCCTTGGTTCCAGTATAAAAACAGATTTAGTAATCGTAGTTTTTCTCATACACACAGTGGGGTTTTATGATCAAGACTGTCCTCATAAGAAAAATATCAGACATACGTTAACATTCAAATCACAAAGCCCTATAGTGGTCATAGAATTGATCACCACTGAGAGCAAAGAGGGAGATAATGAGGCGTTATTATAGAGGCACACAGTTTGTAGAAGAGAGAGGTCAGGGTGGAAGGATGGGTCAACGTTGGTTTCTTTTATCACCATAATTGCCTCTTAACCTTAAATGGACAGTTCAGTCCAAAATAAAAAAATACAATATATTTCCTCTTAACTGCATTGCTATTCTTCAATCTAATTGTTTTGTGTTAGTTACCAAGTTCACCTCACCTGAGAAAAACCCCATTATTGTTTTCATCATGCTGTCACAAGCTTCTTAACCATAAGTAGATGTGTTACGGTTGGTGGTTGTATTTCAGCAGAAAGAAAATAGTTCCTGAAACTCCAAACCCAAGGTCTGCTGGTTATTTGAGTAACCGGGTCATAATTCCTGGAAAGAGGCAATTCTATTGAGTTATTTTAATGTTCTTTTTTGTGCTTTGAGTTACACATATAGGATTGTTTTATTGTTCCATTATATGAAAGAGAAGGTAGAGATATATAATGCTGATATCTCGAAAACACTCGACAACTCACACCAAAAAATAAATCTAGATTGGTTTATAGTACTATACAGTTACCGTTTTCGGTTGAACTGTCCCTTTTAAAGGGGGCTTTCTAAATATTGCTGCTAGTTATGGCTGCTGGATTTGGCACCCCCCCCTGTTACTTTGGTCAGGATGGTCAAAAGCTCACCAAAATCACACTGGTGTTAGTTATTCCCCTGTAGCAAAGAAAAGCAATTTCCTCTGAGCCTACAGTATCAGGTTAAATATCAACAAAGTAGTCATTATAACCATAACCAAGTAGTTTTGTGGCTAAAACTAACCAACTTTCACCTTATCGATAATTTACAAAAGGCGTTGTCATGTCGATAGGGTGGTCCGTACCAGAGGGCATACAAAGGGTGGGACTGTCTGAACATATAAGGGCAGCCCACTGAGACTTAAATCTCATAAATAAACATTTATAGGAAGTGGTTAAATCCTTTAGCAATTCATTGCATTTAGCCTGTATATGGAGTTCTTACTCCCCCCACCCTCATACTTATTTCTCCCTCACTCGTATTCTTTTGACACCTGCCTGGACTCGATTTCTCGGGGGATCAAATATAAAAATGTATGAGAACTGTCACTCAGCTGAAGCAAACATTCTGGGTGTCATTCTTATCCCATATTAATTTGTTGTTGTGCCTCTCCACCTCTGTTTCTTACTTCTTACTTGCTACCCCTTTCCCTCAACCTATCCTAAGGGAGTCCATGTACGTAGACACGTTAGTTTTGCTGCTATGGGCTTAGACTGTCGGGGGACATTACTTCTTCCTTCTCTCTGTCTGTACCTGTGTACTCATGTTCCGAATAACCCAGCTTCCCCCAAATTTCTTTTTGGTGTCTATCCATGCTGGGATCCTGAGTCGTGGCTGATCCTGTTGCTGCGGTCCAGTGTCCTGGATCTAGGGCTGCAACAAACAACTAATTTGATAATCGATTAATTTATCGATTAATGAAACGATTAATCGACTATTCGGACTATTACTGTATGCCTTGCACAATTTCTCAAACGCTCTTATTTAGCCATCAACTTTTAGATTTAGCTTGAGGTTGTTTTAGGCATGTGGAAACTAACAATGAAGACAATAAAGATGAATACTTGATTAAAAAATACATATATTATTAAATTAACTAAACACATTTTGAACAAAATTAACATTTATTTTTATTTAAATTAAATAAATAATATTTCACATCAAAAGAAACAACAGTGTTTTAACAAATCGTATTAAATAATGTGATAACAGAACTGTAAACAGAATAGCTGAATCTTTAACAAAATAAATAACTCTGTTACCTCTAATCATTAACCCATGTTTGTATAATTGAGTTAACTCCGTGTGTTGCTGCTAGCATACATAACACCTGACGTGGAAACGTTACTCGTGGATGGGGCTACAGAGCTACTAGAAAGACAGTCGAACCCGGTGCATTCCTCCGTCTGCATGTGGAACACTTTTGATAAATGTTTAGACAAATTGCTCGTGTTAGCGCCCTTACATGCTAAACTCTTATTGCACTTTTGGCAACGAGCATCGAGACGGGTAAAGTTAATTCGCACCTCGGAGCGCGTTCTCTCCGCCATCCCCGCAGTGTGTTGCTGCATGTAGCAGCTGCGTGTGTGTAAACTGCCCCGCCCCCTCGCATACAGACAGGGGAGAGAGATCTCGTCTGATCGAAAATACATCAGACGCATTTGTTTGTCTTTTTGCATATTATAAACGAGTTGGCGAAACTAAGACTGCGATATAATGTTTTTGTAGCAATAATACATGACATATATGTTTTAAATGTCTCCAGTACCAATAACGAACAACAAGACCAAACAAAAGACCAATAACGTTGGAGCTTAACGGAAAACACACGTGATGACGTCACCAACGTTGACGTCACCAACCAAAAAATTGGGTAGGTGTGTCAGGGCCTTTAGACTAAAATTAACTATCTAAACACTGAGTGAGTCCTTTACCTCACCGAGCCTCTCAGTCTGACAGGAGAGCTCTCCTCCATCCTGGTTGTAGAAACATCTACTTCTTATATCCGTTAGCACAGCTAGCACTAGATTCTAATAACAGTGCCGGTACCGGTGCGCCCTCTCTCTTTCTCCCTCGCTCGCACTCTCGCTCCCACGCTCGCACTTTAGCTGTGAGCTGCGGGCGCCTGATAAGCCAACATCCCCCACTTTCATCACTTACAGCGCCCATCATACAGGGCAAATGAAGTGTAACCGGGGTGAAAAGGGTGTTACATTTACATAATTATGAATGTTGTTACATCAAGGCCGAAAATTAGGATGAGTGCCAACAGTCAAAAATGTTTTTCCCCTCCCAAAGCTACCAACCCAGTCTCACAAAAAAACGTGTAATAACTACGTTGGTCCACAACTTGCCGTTTTTTTTCACCATTCATTCCACTGGCTGGCGTCTTTGTTATGTGATCTTTAAATTTGTCCCTGCAGAAAAAAAAAACATGGCCGAACTTCGTTTTATTCTCGGTAGAAAATGCCTAGTTTGGCCATTAAAATGCGTTTTGATGTAATTTGATGCGAGAAATATGAGTTGTTATTTCAGATTGTGTGCAGTGGATGTACATGATCTTTTTGTTTGCTAGTTATTACGAAGATTACTTCAGGAAATTGTGTCTATACAACATTTTCATTGTTACCAAGGTGGTTGCTAGGGACGCTGCTGTCGATATTATTTCTGTTATATTGTGTAACTGTTTAATGTGGTGTCATCTTTATTGCTACTCCCTTCCCCGTGAATGTATTGTGTTGGTCCACAGCGCAAACGTATTAGTTTAACAAAATCCGCATCTAAAATTGTGGCATAGATACGTTATTTTCCCTTGTGCAATTCTCCATTTACTCAACAATAACACATCATTATCCTTGTGTTTATTTGTTTTGATTAATAAACACAACTTGGAGTCAGTCATGACCGAGGGTTGGAGCAACTAATTTGCTTTAGAGAATATTACACCCAGAAGTAAGTATTCTCTCCGCTTCGCTTGACAAACCCTGTGATAGTCCTCAAGCTCTGTGATTGGATGTTTGAGTGTGCTCCGAGGGTTACGCCGAGCGTCGAACAGCACTTTGAAATGGGATGGAACCACGGCAGACTGTCCAAAACTGGATTTGAATGGGTCCACCCCGTCCCCCCCCCTCCCCCACTCCGTCCCCAGGACTACACATGCTGGATATTGTGTTTTGCAACATGTTCTCTATGGCACGTCTCTACTGGGAATTTTTGTTTTAAAAGACGTTTTCGTATTTCCCATAATAGGAAATTGCCAGTATTAAACTGTGTACATCCCTGGAGGTTTAGGGGATTGGAAACACTCAAATTTAAAACATATAATTAATAAATGGGTGAAAATTGCTTGTGCCCATAATGGGCAGCATTAATAGATACCCACATGACAGCTAAGGTCAGAAGAGCTTTATTTAACAGCTGGTCTTATGTCTGTGACCCCTCCTGTTAATTGATGAGCCTGAAACATGCACTTGTCAAGGTTCAGAGGCACATTTTGCAACTATGGCAGTAGCCATCGATCATCTTAAGATATGATATACTTTATTGATCCCAAGTTGGAAACATTTGCGTTAAATCATTTAGTATAATCACACAAATATCAAAACAGCGGCCCGGGGTGCAAAACGCATCAATGACAGCGACCCTCTACCACACAAAACAACATCATTTATATAAACACCTATCATGACAGGGCACCCACAGCCAAGTAACAATTACAAATGAATTAAGTCGGCACGGCGTCCCACATTGAAAATGACTTAGGCCTACCTTTGATGATCAAATCACTTGAACACAAAGTCCATCCTTCTGTCCTTTTGGATGAAGCACTTGATGGTGGGTCATGCAGCTGATCCTTTGCCACTCCAGTTTATCATTGTAACTCAATCTTGAAAATGACTCGGTTAATAATTTCGCAAAGATGTCATCACTATCACTGAAGTGAGCCATCATGATCTAACTTATGCTAATCATAAATTTATCGATTAGATTTATCATTAGAAAATAATAAAAGTAGGGTAGACATGTGGATATTATCCGGCTGAACAAAACGTGCATTTATCTAACAGGTTCGTTCCACAGACCTTATTTCGAGCTATTTTCCAAAATCCTATGGAGTAATCCCATTGCTTTCTGTCGAAGGAATCCGAGCGAAGCTTACTTCCGGGTTTTAGGACGCGTCACTGCACCACTTGCATAGACTTCACATGGCCCATTCCTCCATGCAGATCTCCTCTAGAGCAGTGATGTTTTGGGGCTGTCGCTGGGCAACACAGACTTTCAACTCCCTCTAAAGATTTTCTATGGGGTTGAGATCTGGAGACTTGCTAGGCCACTCCAAGACCTTGAAATGCTTCTTACGAAGCCACTCCTTCGTTGCCCGGGCGGTGTGTTTGGGATCATTGTCATGCTGAAAGACCCAGCCACGTTTCATCTTCAATGCCCTTGCTGATGGAAGGAGGTTGTCACTCTAAATCTCACGATACATGGCCCCATTCATTCTTTCCTTTACACGGATCAGTCGTCCTGGTCCCTTTGCAGAAAAACAGCCCCAAAGCATGATGTTTCCACCCCCATGTTTCACAGTAGGTATGGTGTTCTTTGGATGCAACTCAGCATTCGTTCTCCTCCACACACGTCTAGTTGAGTTTTTACCAAAAATATCTATTTTGGTTTCATCTGACCATATGACATTCTCCCAATCCTCTTCTGGATCATCTAAATGCTCTCTAGCAAACTTCAGACGGGCCTGGACATGTACTGGCTTAAACAGGGGGACACATCAGTAGTTATAACCATGCCACTTTCGTCTCATTAGTATGCATAACAAAGTGACAGGTGACACGCCCCCAATTATGCAAATGAACGAAGTCCCGCCTCCCATTGTTCGAGACCCTTTGATGTGAGGGGGTGAGGTGTTATAACGGGTAGGTGTGAAAAGCCCCCCTGTAGAGTGCTTTTGTTGTCTAATCCTTTGATGTATTGATTAAGGCAGTCTCTTTGAAGTTATGTTGACTGGCCCCTGTCCCCTCACCCTTTGTTGTCTAAGCCTTTGATGTGTTGATTAGGTAGTCTCTTTGAAGTTATGCTGTCTGGTCCCTGTCCCCTCAGGGTTATCTAATCTAATTAGCCTTTGATGTTTTGCCCTTTGATGTGGTGTGTTATAAGCCTTTGATGTTAATCGAGGTGTCTCTATGAGTGAGACGGTCTAGCCCCCTCCCAGCCCAGGCCTCTCCCCCCTTTCTCAACCCTCTTCCTTTGGCTATGAGGCTGGCAGATTTTGGGGGGTGGAATTAGATGAAAATAGAAATATGCTCAAAACTAAATATAAGACAGTAATTTCCACTTACCAAGTCACCTTTCAAAAAGAAAAAATGACCAAGAGATGCCTGTGACAACTTACCGCCATCCGTTCGGATGCACTTATCTCGTGCCCTCTTTTGGTCATGCGCGTTCATGTGTACTGGAGGAGGGGCTCTGTGAGGAAGTGGCAGATTTTCCCCCCGGTTGTGTATTTTCTAATTCTAGCTCACTCGAGCTGGTTTCTCCAAAATGACCTCCCCCTAGCTTTAAGAACAATTAACACACACACACACACACACACACATGTTAGAGTTGGCCTTTGATGTGAGGGTTAGAGATAAGCCTGGGATGTTAATCTATATGTTGATTAAGACACTCTCTGTGAGGTGAGAAGCGAGGGGATGGAGTTAGTTTTTAAAAAAGAAATACGCTCAAACTAAATAAAACAGCCATTCATTTTCACTCACTAAGACACCTAAAAACGTCAGGGTTTGTTTTAAATGATTTGTGCTTGCTAAGAATGTTTCTTTTTAAGTGTTTGTGAAACTGTTAACTACAAGGAAGTATCTGTTTTGCAAAGAGGTTATTCATACTCATTTAAAAAGATCTTATTTAGGTTTTTAATAGTGATACCTAAGGATATTCTCTTTAGTTTGTATGGATTGTGAACTAATGTGTAATTACTTTATTAACTATAAGAAAGTCTCTCTGAAGAGGGAAATAATAAATATCCTATTCCTCCCATGATCTTTGTCTTTTTATAATTACTTTACACAACTATAAGGAAACCCCCTATGAAGTTATATGAGGGTGTAATATTAGATTTTGCTGTATCCATAAAAGAGAAGTTTTCCTTTTTAAAATGTGTTTCTGCTCCATTCACTCCAGGACCGGCTCCAGTGGGGCTGATCAGAACAAAGAAAAAGCTGTAAACACTTAAAATACATAGAATCAACAGTCTGAGGGTAAATTAAATTAGTCAGTTACAAAACACACAAGGCTTTTCTGCCTACTGAAGACCAATGCAGGGGGGAGAGTCTCACTCTGTGGGGGGCAAAAGACGCATAGTTAATCACCTGGATAAGGTCTCTTTTTAAAGTAGTTGGTTCTAAGGATTAAATCGATTGGTCGTTTTTTTTGGAGGCAATGACCGGGGCATTGTTATTTGAGGGTTCATAAGGCGATCTGATCTCTACAGTTGGAGAAACCATACGATGAACTATCATGGCATTCCTGCTCTGCGCTTTATTGATTTAGACCTCATCACAAGCCATTGTGGCAAATACTTTTTTCTTATTTTTATAATATCATGTAATTATTAGATGTTGTTTATATATATAATGTGCATAGTATATTATTAGATACTTAAAACAATGTTATGTTTTTCTGTTTGCAGTAGAGATCCTGTATGATGAAAACCCTATTGTGTGGGGTCATAGGATTATTGAAATACTAGGTGAGTTTCTGTTTTTTTATTTTTATTTTACTTTAACATGTTTTTTACTAGAAAAAGTATAAAATAAAATGCGGTGTAGATTCTAATCAAATCTTTTTTTTTTTGTATGTATCTCGGCTCAAGATACTCTGAGCCAAATAAGGCCGTTAGTATTAGAAAGGATCTGCTATGTACTTGGAGCCTACCTTAATTCACCCCCTGTGGAGTATATTTAAACTAGTTGTATTTGACTTTGAAATCAAATATGTTTTTTTATGTGCAAAGTACCCCAAATTAATGTTTTTTTCTTTTTTACTCTTTTATTAAAAAAGGTGATGACCCGCGCACAGACCCTTCATCAGTGTACCAAAACTTTCCGAATGTGGAGTATACACTCAGCCTACCTTTTGAGACAACTGCAGATCTCCTAGGGGCAGCCATCACCCTCCCCCGTGCCTCAGATAACCAGGCAGACTCGCCCCTTTTCAACGCCCCCCTGCAACCGCTTGGGTCTGAAACCGTCATACAGATCCCGTCAGAGCTTCAGGCCGATTTTGACGCTTGCAGTGCCTATTTGGACGATTTTGAGTTACAACCCGTCCCAGACACGCTCCTATCGAGTCAGACAGACTCAGCCCCTCATCATCAGGCCGAGGGCGAACTATCAGCACAGACTCTACGCGAGATTCAGGTCGATATTGCTCTTCTGACAGATCCCTTCCTGACGAGATATCACCCCGGTTAATGAGTTTTATGGTTATTTTATAAGATGTTCGATAAATGAATAGTTGTTAAATGTATAATCCTATGTTTTTCAAATACTTATCCTTCTTTTTTCTCTGTCTTTTTTCTGTATAGAACAACTAAACTATTATCAAGAGGACCCCCACTGCTGCTACTGCCAACTTTATGGTCACACCAACTGAATAAGCTGGAGGGGGGTCTCATGTAAATTGGTGCAGATGTAACCGAACGGTATGTTTCTTCAGCTGTGACAAATGTATTTTTGATTTTGATTTGGTTTCATAAATGGTCAAACATGGATGATTTAGCAGATAGAGAAATTTCTTTCCTTCATTCTATAAATGAACTTAGCAGTGATGAGGAATTCATGTATGGTGATATGCCATTTCCTCGGTGTTCCGACAATATCAGTGAGTTAAACGACGAAGAAGCAGTTGCAAACGAACCTTCCACCTTATCACAAACAAACCCATGCCCATCATCAACCTTAGATAGTGCTTTGGAGTGGGTATTAGACTGTTACCAAAACTCTGACACTTACCCCGGTCTCGGGCTTTTAAATCAGCTCGCAGACGGAGTACTCCATCTGAATGGAGCAAATAGCATAACTTCAACCAATGTTGAATCACCAGTTTCCACCGTGCAGAATGGTGGATATGCTAGGGACACCCCTAGGGACTCGGAATCACCAGTTTCCTCCGTGCGCAATGGCGGGAGCGCTACCCAAAATGACACCCCGATTGCTTCAGAATCACCAGGCCCCTCGCTACAGAATGGTGGAGGAGCTAATCAGAATGCTTCACCAGGTGTTTTGCCTCGACCTGTTTTCAATAACACAGAACTGCGTCAGTCTCTAGTCATAACTCCGCCTAACGATGAGGCAGACTTTACAGCTTATTATGGGGTTCTGATGAACAATGTACATGATATGCTAAGGGATGCTTTTTCACGGGCAGAGAGGGAAGATATTGTTCAAATTGAGCTACAGGGCGAGCAGCTGCAGGCTAATGTCTCAGCCATTTTAAATGCCAATGGTGATAATCTGAATGATTTTGAGGACGCGCTGTTCAACGCGGTGCAGTCAAATTTGGAGGTAATGGCAGACAGCAACCTTGAGTTAGTGGTGCAAATTGTACAATCCCCCCGTGGTGGTGGTGCTAAAAGATTGGCTAGTAAAATGTTGGACAATGAGATTGTTAAAAAGAAGAGGCGTTTTCTTTACGTTGTACAGAACCCATCCAACCAGCTGTGTTTTCCTATTAATTTAGCACTGTTGTTGCATGACAACTTCACTGATAATGAAGGTTTTGAACGTGGTAAAGAGATTCAGAGGGGGGTGGGTTTGACAGATTAGACAGCTGTGACATTCAACGACATTGATAAATTCGAAGAGAGTTTAAAATGCAAGATTGTGGTGTTTTACAGAGGCGATGAAGATCGTGCTCACTGTAAATTCCAGACAGACGGTCTCAAACGAGACAAAACTGTGTTTTTGTTTCTCTTCCAGAACCATTACTATGGGATTAAAAACTTGAAGGGGTTTTTAGGCTCTGCATTTGTCTGCGAACATTGTTACACAGGCTACAGCTCTCAATGGATTCATTCTTGTACTGGTCATTGTTATGTCTGCCTTGATCCCTCATGTACTCTGGATGAGTTTAAACCCATCTTTTGTAAAGACTGTAACAAAACGTGCCGCACAGTCGGCTGTCATTCTCGACATAAAAAACAGACACAGAGATCATCAGACATTGCCAGTAACTGCGATTTACACAAAGTGTGTAGATTGTCAACTTTCTTACTACACTCCCAAGAGTAGTGCAGATAAAACACAAGTGTGCTGTGAAATTTGGGTCGCGGAGGGAACCGACTGTGCACTGCAGTTTCTGGCACACTTTAGGCGCCCAAAGTTCAAAAATGCAACCTTCATCGCTCACAATGCTAAGGGTTTTGACAGCTATCTCATTATTAATGCAATGATCGAGCAAGGGTTAAAACCCTCTTTGATAATGCAAGGAAGTACATAGACTCACTGTCTTATCTCTCTATGCGTTTAGCAGCAATGCCAAAAGCTTTGGGATTTGAAGATAAAATTAAGGGGTACTTCCCTCACAGTTTCAGCTCTAAGGCCAATCTGAGTTATATCGGACCTTACCCTCCAGCACATTGTTATGGGGTAGGACGCATGACAACTGATGAAAAGAGTGACTTTTTCACCTGGTATGAGACGGTACGCACGGGTACTTTTGATTTTCGAAAGCAGGCATTGCTTTACTGTAAAAACGATGTGGATATTCTTGCTCAGGGGGCCACTTTATTTCGAAAAGGGTTTCTCGGAGAGACAGGAGTTGATCCTTTTAGTCGTGCGACCATAGCCTCTGAAAGTTTTTACCACAAACTTTCTACAGCCAAAAACCCTGGCAATACCCCCACCCGACGACTACCGCCGTGAAAACAAGACGTACTCAGACGCTGGTGTTCAATGGATAGAGTGGGTAGCCCAAACTGAAGGTGTATTCATACAACACGCGTTGAATGAAGGAGAAAAACGAGCGGGACGTTTTGTCGTGGATGGTTTTGCTGAAGTAGCCGGGGCCAAGATTGTTTGGGAATTTCTTGGTTGCTTCTATCACGGGTGCCCATCTTGCTACAAGGGCCCCTTGACAGGTGACCCATTTCAGCAGCTCCATGCTGCTAGTGAGGAAAAGCTGCATGAGCTACAGTCTGTTCACGGGGCCAAAGTGATCGTTATGTGTGAGCATACATGGGTTGAGATGAAAAATCCAATCAAGATTTGCAGGCTTTCCTCAGGGAATACAAAGCGCCAGAACCATTGGCCCCCCGCGATGCTCTATACGGGGGAAGGACATGTGCTGTAA
This sequence comes from Harpagifer antarcticus, assembly GCA_902827135.1. Lineage (NCBI taxonomy): Eukaryota > Metazoa > Chordata > Actinopteri > Perciformes > Harpagiferidae > Harpagifer > Harpagifer antarcticus. The sequence continues at coordinate 17,366,615 of CADEHL010001005.1, forward strand.
AGCTGAGGCACACGACAGCGGCAGATGAACTGGTTCATTATTGTGATTTCACCTCACTCTACCCTTTTGTAAACTGTACAGGCCTATATCCACTTGGACACCCCCAGATCATATTCAGAGATTTTAAAGACCCTCACAGTTATTTTGGGTTAATCAGAGCCACAGTAAACCCTCCCAGGGGTCTTTACTTTCCTGTCCTGCCCTACCGAACTGCAGCGGGTAAGCTAGTGTTCACCCTATGCCGTACATGCGCTGAGCTTAACAACCAACAGGGGCCCTGCCCTGCAGAATTCACCAAAGCCCTGGACATGGGGTACAAGATGACTCAGATCAGAGGTGTGGCATTTTGAGAAGAAAAGTGACAGCATTTTTGTAGACTATATACACACATTTTTGAAGGGTAAACAAGAAGCATCAGGTTATCCTTCAGAGGCCACAGATGATGAGAGCAGACAAAGGTATGTGGCAGACTATGATGCTAAGCAGGGTATCTTGCTGGATGCAGATAAAATCAAATCAAATCCTGCCAAAAGACAAGTGGCAAAACTATGTCTCAACAGTTTCTGGGGTAAATTTGCCCAGAGAAACAATCTGACTCAGACTAAGATTGTGACCAAAACAGAAGAATTTCTTAACCTCTTGTTTTCAGCTAAACATAAGGTTAAGTATTTGTCATTCCTCAATGACAGAACGGCTCTTGTTCAGTGGTGTTACGGTGAAAAATGATACTCTCCTCCCAACAAGGTAGATAACATATTCATTGCTGCGTTTACCACGGCGTATGCCAGGTTGAAACTGTACAGTGAATTGGAGAAATTACAGCACAGTCTTCTACTACGACACAGATGGTATCTATGTGACGAGACAGGGGGAGACTCCGCTGCCCATGAGGGTTTATCTGGGGGATCTTACAGATCAGCTGGGGGGCGACACGATTGAAGAGTTTGTCTCAGCAGGCCCTAAAAGTTATGCTTACCAGACCAAAAATTAAAAAAAGGTGATTATGCGAGTGAAAGGCATTACGCAGACGCACGAATGTTGTGAACGAGTGAACTTTGACAGTCTGGCAGATCTGGTGGAAGGCTACGTTCAAAACTCAGAGAGGGGGAGGGTAATTGAGGCCCCGCAACACAACATTGTACGGAATAAAAAGGGTTTCGTTTTGAGAAATGTGTCATTCACCAAAAAGTTCCGAGTTGTGTTTGATAAGAGACGTCTGCTAGACGGAGGAAATACTTTGCCTTTTGGGTATTGAGAAATAATAAGAAGAGACAAAATGTTTTCACCCCGTCAAATTGATTTTGAGCCCAGACTACGTGTTCCTTTTTCCTGTTTAGTAGTTGGCCCCAGTGGGTGTGGAAACACTTTTTTTGTCAAGAATGTATTGCTAAATTGTATTCATGTAATGGATGTACAGCCTCAAAATATTGTGTGGATTTGTACTTCTTTCCAGCCCATGTATGCTGAACTGCAGGAAAATATAAAGTTCATCAAAGATTTGCATGAATCATTTGAAGATGAATCTCTATTTCCTCCTGATCAAAGTCATTTGATTATATTGGACGATGTTATATTTCAGGCCTCAGAACATCCTGAAGTAGTCAGACTTTTCACCCAATACCGTCATCATAGAAATATGAGTGTTATGATGCTTACCCAAAATGTTTTTCATCAGGATAAAAACAGTCGTACCATTAGTTTGAATACTAATTACATGGTCTTGTTTAAAAACCCCAGAGACAGATTACAAATGAACATACTGGCTCAACAAATACACCCGGGTAATAAATCATTTTTCCTACAAAGTTTTGAGGACGCAACCACGGATCCTCACGGTTATTTAATCGTAGACATGACCCCTAGCTGTCCAGACATCTACAGACTTAGATCGGGAGCACTACCTAATCAGTGGCCAGTTGTTTATGTACCGAAAACTTGAATCAGTATGTCGGCCCGTTTAAAAAGAAACATGCCTCTGCTGAAGGCCTTGTGTAACGCCAAGCCATCGAAGCGTAAGGATATTCTCAAGAACTGCTCCACGGATTTTCTTCAATCACTCTGTGAGCTGTCTCTAAATCTTCTAAAGGGTAACATTCCACTATCAAGCGCTCAGTATAAGAAACTCAAGAAACAAAAGAACATTTTCAAACTCTTGGCCAATAAAAGGACCAACTTAAAAACCAAATTCACCGCCTTAAGAAAACAATCTGGAGGTCTTCTTTTGCCGCTGCTTGGTGCGGTGATCCCCATTTTAGGACAACTTTTAGGAGGGCTCACTCGATCATGAGTCAAAAGATGTTTTTGTTATCACCTCACCAGTTTAATCAACTCAATCAGACTGGTGTAACTAACCCCCATAGTAAGGAAACAATGAGACGCACTGCCGAAGATGTTCTGGATGAAAAAATGAGAGCAGTGCTAAACGAAACAGGATTACCCCCTTATGAAAAAAGAAGAAAATACAACACCTTGCTACAGAGATATCTCACCTTACTCAAACAAGACGGGGAGGAGGAGCGACATATTACTTTAACTCTACCTGAAGACACGGGGTTGGTAAAAGGAGAAGAAAAGGATGGCATGTCCATTGATAAAATAAAGAACGAGGTACTTCAAAACCTCCCTATGCGTTACCGTAAGAATGCCGAGTACATTATGAGTAAATTAATCACGAGTACAGCTGGATGGACACCGACTGGGGAATTTGTAGAAAAGGGTACAGCTGTAAAAGGTTCACAGGTTAGATTTATTTAAACATTTATCCTGCTCGTATAAAACAAATGCCCGGGAGCCTAAAGGCTGGCAGGGTTTTTTAAATAGTCTGAATGAGCTCAACATTCCTTTAACAGCTTTTCAAAACCTGCACGCTCTTGAACAATATCGTATAATCAAAGAGGGCGAGCCAAATGGAGAAAATATACCCAGAAAAATAATAAGAAGAAATAATAAATCATCTACGACCCTCAGCTGGAAGGTGGCAGGAACCCCAGACACCGCAGAAGAACCTCCGAGTGCCTCGCTTAAGAAGAAAAGAAAAAGTAAAGATAGAATATTAAGCCCCAGCTGGTTACATTTTACCCCCTAAAGTTGTAGTATATTTTGTTTTCCTAATAAAGACAGTCACCTGAATTAATTTTGTCTTCAGACCTTTTTTATTTTCTACATTTTGTAACAATCTTTAAACCTTTGTAGAGAACAAACACTGTGGTTAAAATGAGTGTCTTTATGACGTCTCTCACACCGTTGGTATATTTTCACAAAATTCGTTACAGCAGCATCATTTTTTATCACATCATCTTGATACAGAGATAACACATTTTCGTAAGACAACCCCGACGCTCTTTTACATAGGTAGAAAACACAATGCTGACCACAGGCTGTAGACATGACATTCTGCAATTGCTGATTGTGGTATAAAATAGTTTTACATTGTTTTTCTAGAAAATGTAGGATGCTTTTCAGGTAATGACTAAAATCGGGAGGAAATCCGAAAGAATCAAAGAAAGTTCCAACCCCATCCTCTTCCTCTAAAGTCACTGCTAGTCAGTGTTCTCCGGGCATGTGGGAGGGGTGGGTGTTTACAATCATGTATAATGGGTATCTAAATAATTGTTTTACTCGGGGTAGCTGATCTGACGCCTACACTCCACCAAAAGATTCCCCCACAATGTGGCGCAGGAGATTGTCCAATTGATGATTATTCATGTTCTAGTCTTCTTAGTAATAATCTACCAACACTTGACGTTTTTAATTAATATCCAGAATCGAATCAAAACAAGAATATGTGGTGACCACCTATTAATACACTGGTTCATAATCCACACATGGAACTACAGGTTGGGGGTATTGTTCCCACACGGACATGTTGTGTTGCTACCTATATATATTGTGTGCCCTCCTTGTTTCTTCCTCTTGTCGACCCGGGCTGCGACCCGACAACATGTCCTGTGCAGCTCCTCATTAAAGTACCCTTTTGCACCTTCGATGCACCGCCTCCGACTCCCATATCTCCTGGCACTACACTGGTGACTCTGACACGTCTGGAGAAGTTTCCGGGACGAAGCCGAACACGGCAAAAGGAACTCAGGTTCCTTTCTCGAAATGCCGGGGATTTTTTGGAGACGTCCGTGGCTGCCACCGGCACGCGGACTGAGGCTCGGTGCGTGCTCCGCAGAAGGCTGGAGACGTTGCTCGCCGTTCCCGCATCGGGGGGACGATGCACGACCTGCTGGGTCGACCAGCAACCCCATGGCTACCTCATGGGGCTGTTTCTTCGGGGCGTGCGGCTGCACGTCCCAGCGGCGCTAGCTAACCACGACTAGCAGCTATCCACGTGGGGCTAACGACGGCTAGCAGCTACCGATGGCTGCCAGCTAACGGCCTCAGCTAACGGCTAGCTGCTAACGGCTAGCTGCTAACGGCTATCGACCTTTTTGAGCTTTTTCTGGTGCCTGAGAGGAGGTTTGACCATGTCTGGTTGGCCTCGTGTGAATCCTCTCACTATTTCGCCCACCTGTTTTTTGACCGTGGACAGTACGGCCCTTTTTGAGCTTTTTCTGGTGCCTGAGAGGAGGTTCGACCATGTCTGGTCGGCCTCGTGTGGACACTCTCACCTGTTTCACCACCTCGACGGCGGCTCCAGACGCCACTCACGTTCATCGACGCCTGGGTGGTGCACTCCTGGACCCCGTCTCGCCTCGACGGTTTCGGACGTGCCCATGCCTTCATCGGCCCGTGGGTGGCGCGCTCCGGAGCCTGTCTGGCCTCTTCCTTCGCCTCGGCGGTTTCGGACGTCCCCATGCCTTCATCGGCCCGTTTGGTGGCGCGCTCCGGGACCCTGCCTGGCCTCTCCCCTGTCCCCCGGGGACCGTGCTCCTGCCCCCCGGGGACCCGGCTCCTTCCTCCCGGGGATGCTGCTCCTGCCCCCCGGGGACCCGGCTCTTTCCCCCCGAGGACTTTGTGCCCGCTGCCGTTGTGCCCTCGCCTGCGGCCGGGCAGCGCTCCTCCCTGCTGGGGACCACCGGGATATTCACGCCGTCCCCACGTCGCAGCACTGCGGCCCCCTTACGACGCCTACTGCGGCCCCGTTCCGGCCCGTCTCCCACCCCCGGTGAGGATGCCCTCGCCCTCGTTAAAGCCCCTACCCTCTCCTGCGGCCCCCTTCCGACGGCCCGTTCCATGGCCCGGCCCCACCCTCCTCGGCCCCTGTGGTGCTTCCTCCACGGACGTGGGGATATATTTTTCTTTCCATGTTTGAATTCTGGGGGGGCTTGTGTGGTGACCACCTATTAATACACTGGTTCATAATCCACACATGGAACTACAGGTTGGGGGTATTGTTCCCACACGGACATGTGATGTTTCTTCTATTGTGCCATCGACTACTCTCTGTGATAAGTTTCTTAAATTTTTTATTGAAAAGGTATCTGCTCTTAGGCTAGCTCACACTAGTGCTACCCCAGATCCTGCTCCCTTTCTGTGCCCTGCTGTCCTCGACCACTTTGAGCCTGTATCCTTCTCTTCTCTCTCGGATGTGATCAAGCACCTGCGGCCGACAAACTGCACCTTAGATAGCATTCCCTCTCGCCTTCTCAGAGACGTTTTAGATTCAGTTGGAGCAAGTATTTTATTAATTGTAAACACCTCCCTTAGCTCAGGATGTGTCCCTGCTGCCTTCAAACATGCCGTGGTTAAGCCATTACTTAAAAAGAAACATCTCGACCCCTCCTTTCTCGAAAATTTTAGGCCCATTTCCCAGCTACCTTTTTTATCAAAAGCCCTGGAGAGAGTGGTCTACGCCCAGCTGCAGTCTTTTTTAACCACGCATGGAATCCACGAAAAGTTTCAGTCTGGCTTCAAACCCATGCACAGCACTGAAACAGCCCTTTTAAGAGTTTTTAATGATCTGCTCCTAGCCGCCGACTCAGGTAGCCCAGCTGTCTTGGTGCTGTTAGACCTGACAGCTGCTTTTGACACTGTGGACCATAGCATCCTGTTGTCACGGCTTGAACAGTCCGCTGGCATCACAGGCTCTGCCCTTGCATGGTTCAGGTCCTACCTGACAGACCGTAGCTTCGCTGTGCAGCTAGGTGCCTTCTCCTCTGCAAAAGCCCCTCTTACCTGTGGGGTTCCCCAAGGCTCGATTCTGGGCCCCATCCTTTTCCTACTGTACTTACTACCCCTAGGCTCAATTCTCACAAAACATAATATTCCCTTCCACTGCTACGCCGACGATGTACAGATTTATCTCCCTCTCGAAGCAAGTGTCACACACTCATTACAACAGTTGATGGACTGCTTAACTGAGATAAAATCCTGGCTGAGCAAAAACTTTCTTAACCTCAACGAAAGCAAGACTGAGGTCATCTTTTTTGGACCCCAACCTCCAGCAACCCAGGTTGATATTCTAGGCTCCCTCCAACAGAACATCCTCCCCTCAGTCACGAACCTTGGGGTAACCTTCTCCAGTACTTTTAAATTCGACAAGCAGGTCAGCAGCGTAGTCAAATCCTGCTTTTTTAAAATAAGACTTTTGGCCAAAACCAAGTCGTATTTATCTTTTAAAGACCTGGAAAGGGTTATTAACGCCTTTGTGACCTCGAGACTCGACTACTGCAACGCTCTGTACATGGGTATGGACCAGGCCTCAATTAAACGCCTGCAGCTAGTCCAGAACGCAGCTGCACGTTTGCTGACTGGCCATAAAAAACGTGACCACATCACCCCAATTCTGGCCTCACTGCACTGGCTTCCAGTTCGGTTCAGAATTGATTTTAAAATCCTTTTATTTGTTTTTAAAGCACTAAATGGGCTGGCTCCGGCCTATATAGCTGAACTCCTCCAGCGCTACACCCCAGCCAGAGCTTTAAGGTCTGCTGACCATCTGCTGCTGGTAGTGCCCAAGACCAGGCTCATAACCCGAGGGCACCGAGCCTTCGCAGCAGCTGGCCCCAGGCTCTGGAACACTCTGCCCCTCCACGTGAGGTCGGCCCAGACCCTAGGGGTTTTTAAAGCCACACTAAAAACTCACTTCTTCTCTCAGGCCTTCTAGTCAGAGTGGAGCACGACTCCTCACTATTCCCTGTGTTTGTTTTATATCTGTTGTAAATTATTGTCTTTTATTGTGATTATATGTGTTTTTAATGCATGTACAGCACTTTGGCTCGACCAAAAATCGCTTTTAAATGTGCTTTATAAATAAAATTTGATTTGATTTTGATTTGATGTTGTGTTGCTACCTATATATATTGTGTGCCCTCCTTGTTTCTTCCTCTTGTCGACCCGGGCTGCGACCCGACAACATGTCCTGTGCAGCTCCTCATTAAAGTACCCTTTTGCACCTTCGATGCACCGCCTCCGACTCCCATATCTCCTGGCACTACAAATATACGATTAAAGTGGTAGTCTGTGGTAGCGGTACTCTGAATCTCATTTCCAGTCTTAAACTACCGCTTGTAATGGGAGACAGTGCATCAGCATCTTCCGCAGCAGTGAGATTAAAGACAAATAATGAGTATCCTTGTTCGAAATCCTCTCTGTCAATACTCGGAGGTAAGTCTTTCATGTGTCTCCCTGTAGCAGTGAACATGTTGTAAAACTCTCGCGGACCCGCGGTTAAATTGAGGATGGAATGCTTTGGCCGGGACTTGTCTACCGTCCTGACACAAAGCCAGATATTCCATATCATTATGAAGGAAAAGGTGAAAGCGTTCTCCTTCCGGTGAAGGCTTCGTGATTTACCATACCCAATACTATGTATTTAGGCATATTACCCAGAAAGAGATTTTCTTGGTTGCATATTCTGGAATTCACATGGATACTATATGTTTTAATGTTTACCCTAGATAAAGGGTAGAGGGCGTTACCTCTCATCAGAGCCACAGCATGACCTAACCGCACGGCAGGGGAGATGGTGGCTTTCTTGATAAAAAGTGAAGCCCCCAGTATTTTTAGACGGTATGTAGTCATTTGCACACATGAGAGTAAAGGCATCGTTAGATCTGGTGAGTTTGATTCTCAAATCTACAGCGTTCAGGAGAAGCCTCTCACTGAAAAATATATCTGTGTGTAGGGCCCCCATCAGATGAAGCTCTCGAGATTCTGCTGTGAATATAGCTCTCTTTACTAGACCCTTGTTTGTCCCATTAGCGATCACTACAGAGTCCATAGCCCCGCGGTGTCTTTATAAAATAAGCCGGCAGTGAACTGAGTTTTTAAAGTAGAATCAGAGTAATTCAATAGCGTTTCAATCATCGCTCTGTAAGGACTGAGAAATCAGCCTATCCCCTAGAATAACGTCGCATTGACTAAAAATTGTATTCAGAGGATAATTAACGAGGGCCACGGGGGCATCAGCTGCCAGATTAGTCCCATCGGCGTTGGTTATTTTGATCCTGAGATGCATCAAGGTGTCATTCATATCTAGGTATTTATCCCCGTCCCCGGGAATGAAAAATTAAATCGGTCCGTCCTCTGTAATGGCAGACAACGGAAGGACCTCTGTGTAGTGTTTTTCATCGATAGAAAGCTGTGTCATGGGAGCAGAAAATAAATCCAGCTCTACCATGCTGCATTCAGCAGATTTGTGATGTAAAAGAGCCATATTTAGCACTCTAAAATATATCTCTCCCCAATACGTTCCTTCTCCGAGGGTGTTTTTTCCCTAATGATTTTCTTTTGACTGAGTGCTTTCCTTTTTTAACACCTGCCGGAACCCATTTGCCTGGAGGTCTCTTCCTGGCCCTTCTTGCCAAAACCATCAGACCACCGGCTCCTTCCTGGGACCCCTGATCTGATTGCCGGCTAAATGTATGGACCGCCTTACTGATAACGTCTGATGCAATATTTTTGGCCGCCGATTTCAGATGAGGTTTAGCTATGGCGAACCGTTTTCTCACCAGGGGTGCGACAAAACGAAATAATCTCAAATATAGAGCCAATGCCTCGGCCGTACATCACCGGTGCACCATAAAAACCCGGTAATGAGCCTCCCGCTTGATTTTCATAGTAACTCACAGAACGTTGGGGGTCGTGATGAATCATCGTTTTGCAAAAGATTGTCCGGCTTTTGAAGGTTGGAAATGAAGTTTCACTACACTCTTACCGTAGGTAAACTTTATTGGTTCGTTCTGATCGTTTTTTATCTCTATCTGTATATTCTCGATGTGTGTTTTTGTTACCGGCAAGTAATACGCAGGACTAAAATATTGGGTGATGGTGTCGCCGAATGTTCCTTTTATATCTACGGTTCTCAGGAGAGGAGCAAAAGCGTCACCTACCCTCTGGTGACTGACCACGTTACTATAGCAGTATAGATGAGTTACGCCTGCATTTATATCCGCTGGGTAGGCTGCTGATTTATCATCAAATTTGAGCCATTGGTCTGGTTTTATTCCAAGCATATAAGCGACGGGTTTTGGAAAGCAAAAACGATTTTGCCCCCCGCCCTGAAATTCAATTTTCTGTGAATTGGACTATAGTACAAACTGACATCAGAGTCAATTTTTCTGAAGCAGGACTCGAGTTCCTCCTTGAGCTGAGTTATGCTACTATAGTAACCACCTCGAAACATCTGTAGCTTTAACTTGCTCGCTATCGCGGGGGGTTTTGGTTTCTTTATCCATTCAAAACAGGCTACTTCCATAGGTATGTTATACCAGGTGTGTGGGTATGACATTTCTGTCATGGCGACCTGCCACGAACCATCCAAGTGTAAATGTTGTGCCAGGTTCACCTGATGACTAGAGCTTGTATTGTTTTGAAATACATCAAGGCTGGCATTGGACGGCAGCGTAATGTAGAACCCTTCATTTATCTCCATGGCTGTAATGAAGGACTGAGCGTTGAGTCTGTTTGTTTTTATACATCTTTGATTTCGCCAGCATCAACCCAGCTGTTGAATTTATCGGGCCAGTTATTCCAAGATACAAACATTTGTTTTTTCCCTCTCACCACACGCCTTTTCAGAATTTTCTCGACTTGAAAAGCCTTGTCACTGGATATCTTCACTTTTTGTAACTCTTTCTCATAAAAAGTCCCCTTGATCTCTTCTCCATCATAATCTTTGAGTTTGTAAACAGGTGGCTGCCGTGGTAGGCCTTCAGACACCGTAAATAATTTGTCCGTATAACTCTGCTCATATTTTTTATCAAATACCCCTCTCAATTTGGATATCCTTACAAGCTCCCCCTCCTTAAAGTTCATTTTGGCAGCAGCTTTTTTAGGAAGGCCAGAGGGGGTATATAGGTTCCGAAACACTTGAGCCGCATTTTCCTTGGTCACCTACATTGGTGTCATTTTAATACTTCGATGATAACTATTATTGTAACTTTCAATTAGTTCAGGTAAGACGTCTATATATCTACGAGTGTTTTTAGCTGTAAAATACCGCCACATTTTAGTTTTCAGCGTACGGTTAAATCTCTCTACCACACATGCCTTCATATCACTGGCTGTTGCATAATGTGCAATACCTCGTTTCTTCAATAAGGTTTGAAAAACTTTGTTAAAGAATTCTTTCCCTGCGTCTGTTTGTATCTTTTTAGGAATCTGACTGTGTTAAAATTGTATCAAAGGCTTTGGTAACCTCTGTACCCGTCTTCTTCTTTAATGCCTGAGCATAGGCTTTTTTCCAAAATACATCTACGACTGTTAACAAATAATTAAAACATCATTATATTTCGAGAGCGACTGCATATCGCAAAGATCTGCTTGAAATTGTTGTAGCGGTCTGAGTACGAAAACTCTGTTTCTTACAAAATGCACAGTTTTTCTTTTTTACGCATTTTATTGATATGTCACATATGAAAAAAAACATTTTCGCCAAGCAGAGAATAATAAACATGATTTTTAGGCAGGACACACTAGATCAAGTAACATAAAAAATAAAACAGATAAAATAAAAAAACATACTTTAACGGTAAAGTATCAAAAACTCTTCCTATTGCTGCCAAAAGTCCCAAGCTGTTCTTATGTTCTTCAGCTGGGTTTCGTCGTTCTCTATAAGCTGGACGTAAAGCTTCTCGATTTTAGCCTCAAAGAGTCTGGTGTTTCTGGGATTGTGCAGAATCGCCTCGGTAGCTCCAAAGACTCTCCTCTCCGAGACATGAAGGTGGCCCTGGTGTAGAGTGTCTCGAATGGCTGGAATGAAACCACTTCATCATAGTTACGATCCAGATAGTATTCTTCGGTCGGAAACAAACACTCGTGTTGCATTTGACTGGGGTGGTCGACTTGACATCCATAACATTTTTCCTTTCTGTACAGATGCAGGACCCTATCCAACAGATGAACCACGACAGCTTTTACCGTATGCAGAAATGACGATGTCCTAACACGTTCTGCAGCATCACCCTCTGGAGCACAAGGAAAGCATGGCGAATCAGCGCCTGCTGCTGCTGCGGGATAAGTTGCTGATTCCCCTGGAGACTCGGATGGCGTAGATGGAGGTTGATATATATCCACCCAGTCAGTAGTATCAATGCCCGCCATATAGCTGTCGAGATCGGTTGTCCAGATTGTTGGAGAGGATGGTGGTCCCCCAAGCGTTTGCTCCAGGGTGCAACTCGCGGGGAGAGATTTGTTTTTTCTCAGATCCATGGTTAGTGTTCAACGAATGTCCTTGAGGGGTTCTCACTTTTAAATGATCTGGGGGGAGGGCGGGACTTGTTATGTTGAGTGGGAGGCGGAGCCCTCTGTAAAAGTGAGAGTCCTTTTCAACAGTCAAAACCTTTTTTTGATGCATACAGCAAAATCTAATATTACACCCTCATATAACTTCATAGGGGGTTTCCTTATAGTTGTGTAAAGTCATTATAAAAAGACAAAGATCATGGGAGGAATAGGATATTTATTATTTCCCTCTTCAGAGAGACTTTCTTATAGTTAATAAAGTAATTACACATTAGTTCACAATCCATACAAACTAAAGAGAATATCCTTGGGTATCACTATTAAAAACATAAATAAGATCTTTTTAAATGATAATGAATAACCTCTTTGCAAAACAGATACTTCCTTGTAGTTAACAGTTTCACAAAAACTTGAAAAGAAACATCCTTAGCAAGCACAAATCATTTAAAACAAACCCTGAATCAGATCTAGAGAGGACAATTGTGTGTGTGTGTGTGTGTGTGTGTGTGTGTGTGTGTGTGTGTGTGTGTGTGTGTGTGTGTGTGTGTGTGTGTGTGTGTGTGTGTGTGTGTGTGTGTGTGTGTGTGTGTGTGTGTGTGTGTGTGTGTGTGTGTGTGTGTGTGTGTGTGTGTGTGTGTGTGTGTGTGTGTGTGTGTGTGTGTGTGTGTGTGTGTGTGGTCATTTTGGAGAAACCAGCTCGAGTGAGCTAGAATTATAAAATACACAACCGGGGGGTGCAGGTCTACAATTTTGTTTATGGTGTCCTTTGACAGCTCTTTGGTCTTGGCCATAGTGGAGTTTGTAGGTGACCAAATACTTATTTTACTGAGGAATTTACCAATTAATTCATTAAAAATCCTACAATGTGATTTCCTGGATTCTTTCCCCCCATTCTGTCTCTCATAGTTGAAGTGTACCTAGGATGAAAATTACAGGCCTCTCATCTTTTTAAGTGGGAGAACTTGCACAATTGGTGGCTGACTAAATACTTTTTTGCCCCACTGCAAGTGAGGGTCTGAGCTCTCTTAATTCCATCGTGTCACCGGGCCCGGGTACAGGAGTAATATGGTTCTTATTATACATCCATGGGTAATATGAGCGTTGTGGTTCAACCGATCTGAATCGCTTCCTGAAGCAGTCACGTGGTATCGACAGGCAGCGAGGCTTCGTTTGTCATCGATGACGTCACTGGCCCAAAACGATACATGCTTCACAAAAAGCTTCAGGGATTACTCGACACACGCTCCGAAGCCTCGGCACAATACGTAACATCACTAGTTATTACACGTTTTTTTGTGAGACTGGGTTGGAGCTACCAGCGCAGCGCCCCCCAGATCTGGCGCCAGGCACGTGCACACATAGACATCAAAGTGGGCTTGAGCCACTGCCCTTTTTCTTCCTCCAGAAAAAGTTATTTTATTTTTTTAAATGAATATATATCTACTCCTGTTTGCGCAGAGTTTCCCTTTCCAAAAATATATTGATTGAATAAAAAATTAAAATATCAGGTCGGGAGATTAGACTGTCAAGTTCCGATGCTCTCTCTACCCTCCCCCCTCCACGTCTCGCACCTCAGACAGACCTCCCACCTCACAGTCCCATGTTATACCGGCTTTTCTTGACTTGTTTGAAGGTGAGTGGTGATGAACAAATGACTAAACTTCCAGTGCCTCAAGTTTACAGAGCTTAGCCAAAAAACAAATAGTGAACTAAGGTGTTGGCTAATGGATAAGTTAGCTCAAGGTTTAGCTATGGCAATTTATCATGGGCGTAGGCTAATGTACTGTACTTAAGGGGAGACACAACAGGTGAATACAGTAAAATGTGTATCTAATATTGCAAATTAGGCGTTACATATAATTAAATTGCGCCAATTTGCATGCCGTTACAAAGGCATTGCAGGGGAAAAGGATACAAAAATAAAATATATACATATCACCTCACGACACCCCCAGATAGTAAAGTCAGTATTTTCCCCAGAAATGTTATGTTTAAATATGCAGATTAGCTTTAAATCTATAGCTGAATTCAGACAGGTAGTAAAACGAACACCATTTATATGTGTTTTTTGGAAGTTTTCTTTCCATTAGTGAAAGAAGACATGAAAAAACGAAATGTTTGCCTGTAATGTCCTTAAACAGTAACTTCATAGTTGTGATTGTTGTCTGCTCTTGTGCGTAGTGTTAGTAGAATTATGTTGAGCATTAAACAATTGTGTGAGGGTATTAAAATAAATGTGTCAGTAAGTCTTTTATAAATTATTATGGAAAGTCCCCTTTTTCCTCAATTGAGCTTCTGCCCCGCAAAATGTCTGTGCACGTCCCTGTCTGGCGCCCTAGGCGACCACCTATGTCGCCAATGCCAAAAATCGACCCTGCCTAGTACATACAGTGGCAATGTCTCAAGATTTAGCAAAAATACACCTTTATTGAACATACAGTAACACAAATACTACAAATCCACATAAAAAACAATCAAAAATGAAAAAGGGTCGCCACTTATTATTATTTTAATAAAAAAGTGAACTACCTGGCTGGCTGGCTGGCCCCTAGAAGCGGCGCGCATATTTCAGCAGCGGCGCTGCGCTGCCACTATTTGTATATAGGGGAAACACTGTTGTGGATTCAGCTTCTTATTATAGACACATGCATTTCCAAACATTTGGTCTACCTATGCTGTGAAATGTATTCTATCTTCGATTTACACACGGCATCTATTGCACGTCTTCCCCTTTAAACTGTGGGGTTTCTTTGGAAGTTGTTCCTTGTACGATGTGAGGGTCTAAGGACAGAGGGTGTCGTATTGTCATACTGATATTCTGTACAAACTGTGAAGTCCACTGAGACAAATGTAACATTTGTGATATTGGGCTATATAAATAAACTGATTGATTGATTTGCTCTATATATATTTATTTTATTGTCCTTCATCTGCCTTCCTCGTTGCCTTCACACACGATCATTCCATGCAATGTACAGACATTTTTATTTCTTATATCACATCTGATCAAACTATGCTTTTTAGATCAGTCCCAATATTAATGAACGCTCACATAAGGATGCACACATGTACTTGGTAAGTGATATATACAGTAATTGGCTCCATCAAAAAAAATAAGTGTTATCTTGCGTCTTAGCAACAAAGTAAATAAATAACATGTTTATTATTATAGTTGTTATTATTATTATCACCAGGCAAACAAACACATAGCTAATGTTAGCTACGATTTGCCAGGTGTCATATTATCAAACAAATACTGGCTGGTAACTATTCCTCTGCCAAATAGTTAAATGTAAAATATACACTGCAAGCAAAGGCATTGAACCCTTATCACAATTTTAGCTAGGAAATACATGTTGTGTCAATTTAACTTATGAGAAACATTAAAATGCTGCGGGTCATTACTATTGGGATTCATGGTAATGCCCTGTTCCTAGCTCCCTCACAGTACATGATGTATTAAATCATACCTGAGGCCTGTACTACGAAGCCGGTTCAACATAACCTGGATATGTTTGAGTTAGCCGGTTGGCCTAATCCAAAACATACGCGCTCTCGCTAAGCGGTCCTACGACGCTGGTTATCAAGTGGATCGCTCAAGCTAGCCGTGCCCTATCTAGTTAGGTGCGCGTTCACATGAAAGGGGTGGTATCTGGAGCATTCGACCAATCACAAACATGGAGAAGCGTACTGACAGCGCAGCGTCATACTTCCTGAATGAAAAGTGAACTTTAATATTAGTTAAATATGAAGAAGTTAAACTTTAAACATCCATGACTTAAACACTTTATCCAGGATAAAAGCCACATAGCTGCACCTGCAAGGTGAATACAGCTGGTAAAAGAAAAAGTGTTTGAATTTATAATATCACTGCCCCGTCTAAGACACGATTTGGCTTTAATTACATTTGACTCGAGTGTTTCGTCAACTTAATGTGTTGCTTAACATAATACTTCTGCATACAGTATGTGACACTGAGTGTTGCACGGCCAGATACGGCTCAGCTGACTCAGATAAGGAAATATATGATATATAATATACATTATGATGTGATATGAACATATATGCACATATTTTAACACATTTCAGGAATCGAAATCTGAACTTTGGATAAAGCCAGGTTCCAAATTCTTGTTTCATTTTGTAGTCATATTAGTATCTAAGGCTTTTACAGAAGGGATATTGGATATCTCTTTTTATCACTCAATAAATCAGAAAATACTGTCAACAGCCCTAAAATATCCATTTTCGCCATGTTTTTAGGTATACAATGTTGTATAATTCAGGCTATGAATTATATATGAACAAACCCTTCTGTAAAAGCCTTCATAATATTGATAGGAATATAACTGGAAAGTTTGGTGTCTCTACGTGCTTCTGAAGTTGAAATTTCGAACTCAGAGTAGGAGAAAAAACTCATTTTGAGAAAACGACCTTTAAAGATTGCAGTGAGGCGCTAGCTAAACCCTCCTGTTCTCTGGATGACAGCTTGCGCATCGACGCACTCCGTGAAGGTGTTTCATGTTCGGGGTCATTTGTTTTTTGTATAACCTTGCTTCGTGCAAGAGACAATTGTTGTCGTCTTCTCTGTGAACGTTTTTTTTCGCCGTTCTTTTGCGATTTTGAGATTTCAATTTCTAGCGGAAAGCTAAACAGGAAGTGTTTTAGCACACCACGTGACGCATCTGAACGAATCACGTTGTCAGAAATTGACACCAGCCAATGAGATTTCGTTTCTTGGTTTAAGACCCCTTTGTGCTTTCACGATTGGTTGCTGATACAAAGGAAATGACCATATAGAGAGGCGAAGTCCCTCCCCTTCCGGGAGCCTCCATGGGACCCCGGAAGCGGAAAAATATACATTGAAGTCAATGGAGAGAGAAAGGTTATCTTTTGATCCCGTTTGAATTGTGCCACGAATGACACATATGATGTTTGTCAATTTAAAAGAACATTTTGAAAGTCAAAAAAATAAAAATGTGTCGTAAAACTGTGAAGTTACACATTTGTTTGTGTGAAACCGCTCAGTGAACTACAGGTCTCTGGTCTCGCACAACACGCGTCACCATCACAAAGACGGCCGTCACGTTAGCAAATTCCACCTGCTTCTTTCAGAACGAGGCGAAAAGTATAAAACGAGGTGAACATCACTCCAAGTCTGGGCACGTTGAGAGCTGTACATACACGAAAGGGGAGTTAGTCGGTTCTGTAAGAGCAGCGGGACCGGCTTTACAAGGTTTCGGTGAGTAATATGTGTGCAATGTGTAACGTTAATGTCAGCTAGCTAACATTAGCTAACAAGGTACACTAACGTGTTTTGTTTTAGTAACTAGTTTTCTCCTTAAGAACTTTGTGGTCTCTGTGTATGCTGTGGATAACATTAGTGTTCACAAGAACAAGGTACACTCCCGTGTCTTGTTTGAGTTGCTCTTCAGATTGAAGCGGCCAGTTTTATATCGACTATACTGTATGTGTCATCTCCTTTTACATCTCGTTGTGTCATTTGAGTTTATTTGCTGTGTGTAGATTCAAGGGTTTTGGTTATCTAGGCCCAGCTGTGTGTGACTCCCTCTGGTACACTGGTATGTGTGTTCCTAATGTAGAGAGCATTGATTAATTAATAAACTACACACTGAGTATAGTTCCTGACCAAATCCTTTTTTATTGTTGATCAAATGTTTTTCAAAAATGTATTCAGACACATTTAGAAAAGTACAATCACAACCAATACAACAATCAGACAAGAGGACAACACTATGGAAAAATAAACCCTCCCCCCCCAGATCCGGACCATCCTTGTATTATTGCTCATTCAATCTATTATAGCATGCTAACAAATGGTACTTACTTTATTTGTACAGATCTGCATGGGAGACGATGGCGCGATGCAGAGCGCTGTCTGTGATTGTGCACAGGGGATGTACAAATGCAGCCACGCTGCAGCATTGGCAATATTTGCCATGTGGCAGATCAGCTCCACAGATGTTGAGTGCCAGTGGAGGAAGCCTGGCACTTCCAAAGTAGTCCAGCCGGTGTCTCAACTTTACCAACAGCGAGAGGAGACATACAACCCACTGGCCAGAGACATCGCTAACTGCCAACTGGGGGGTTGTAAACGAGGCCGAAGGGGTGAAGGCTTTGTGCAGGACTATCGGGTGACAGTGAGTCTGGTCTCTTTGTGAGTGAGTCGGTGTTTTGGGAGCATCACCCGATGGACTTGTGCAGCCATCTGCCCTGCTGGAGGTGAAGTGTCCACACAGCCAGAGGAACATGACCATCGCAGAGGCAGTCCAGTTACCATCCTTCTGTCTCCGTGAGGAGGGTGGGTCAATCACCCATACTGGCACCAGGTCCAAGGGCAGCTGCACATCACAGACCGGAGTCTCTGCTACTTTGTTGTGTGGACCACGAAGGAGGCGATCATCATCCCCAAAGACCCTGCATGGCATGGCAATCTCCTCCTCCTGGAGAACTTCTACACCCAGCATGCTCCCTGTGTTGGCCAGTAGAGAGGAGGACATTTAAATAAACATACTCTTAACACCCTCGGACTCTGCGTTGTTTCCTATGTGTGATGGGGTGTTATGCAGAGGGGAGGAAAACAGGACACAGCAGATTGGGATTGTGGTGGAGATGCTGAGCAGTTATTTAATTGTTGCATGTAATTATTATTATACTGCGTGCTTCTTAGTTATTCCATCTTTTGCAGTAACATGGATCTGTATGTAACTCTATTTACTTGTTATCTACCACATTTCCTTCATTATACATGATGGTGTATATAGGATATATATATTTGTATACATATCTGTAAATTATATAATTTTATTTTTCGTATTTGGGATTGTTGGAAACGTCTTTTTGATCTCTGTCTATAAACACAAACTGAGTAAGATTGACAATAAAGTTGACTTTGAAAAATATATATATTCTTTATGAAAATAGTGACTGTTGGAGAAATGAATCCAAATGAAAAGTTGGACTGAACTACAGCCACGCCTTTAAATCTCTACGGACTGTTTTTCAGTGGGATGGCTAGTTCCTGAATCTTTAAACATTTATTAGTTTTTTCTCAGAACAGATTTGATTTTCTGAAGTTAATTTAACTTTGCCGACCATGTAAGGTCATTATTAAAAGGTACAATCAATTTGTTTAGGGTTGACTAAAATAATGAAAAACATTTCATTTGGATAATTTACTGACAGAATAAGAAACTCAATGATGCTCTACTCACCTGTTCCCTTTTTATAAAGTGAAACAGTTGAAACGATAGATTTTAGTAAACTTAAAAACAACCTTCTCCAAAAGCTATCAAGGAATATACCGAATACTTGTTTGAGAACTTTATTACATATTTTTTATATAAATAGTTTGATCTATAATTGACAGAAGCGTGTGTTTACACTGACCTGTTACTCATATATTAATGTCTTTGTAACTTCAGTAAACCACTACCTCACTAATTTCTTTCATTCATCACGGTTCAGTAAACTAAGTGATACATGAACCAGTTTAATCATAATAACGTAGGATTGCAACTCTTTGAAACTGTAGGTGGCTCTTAAGAGAGCCGTTGTGTTTGGGTGTGCTGGTCTCAGGTCAGTCTAAGCCCTCTCTCAGCTGGATGTCCTTGGGCATGATGGTGACCCTCTTTGCTTGGTGCATCTTACTGGGGGCAGCTACATGGATGTCGGTGCAGTCCACAGTCATTGTGCAGTTGAAGGCAGAATGAATTTATTATTGACTCAGAATGAAGCACAACTTCATGTCATACAATACATTGACTTTATTTGTAATTGTGTAAAAAAATATGAGCATTGATTAGCAAGCAGGACCTGCAGGGACAGAGCGGTGATGGATGGAGCTGGGAAGAGAGAAGAAGAAAACAGATCAACTTTATCAGATATTAAAAATTTAATTTCAAAACAAGTTGCCGCTCCTACAGTTTTCTAGTATGTAAAGATGATTTCACATGACCTATGCAAAATATCACACTCAATACATGTGTGTCTCTGGGGGGTGCATTGTGCCTTTTGATGTATATAAATAATATACCATAACCAAATACTATTACGTACAGTGGAAGTCAGGTTGCCAGAGCAGGTCAGTGTGCATGTTCCTCAACGTCTCAGCAGTTACAGGTGAGGTAAGGGAAAAAAAAGAGAAAAAGGTCAGTAACAACACTTTAAAGTAACAACACTTTGAATAATTATCTCTTCTAACAATTTTCTCTCAGTAAGCACACAACGACTGTCTTTCCAACAAACAGATTGACTCCCCCTCACTGTCACTGTCACTGTCATCACAATTATCACCCCTGCCTGCCTTCCACTCTCCCTGAACTGCTTCCTTAGCACCCGGTGGAGGGAGCAGTAGGCTACTCTTCAAATGGTTCACAAAATACTTACCATCATGACTACTCTTACTGTTTAATATTTTGGTTTACTTCATGTAATAAAATAATAACTTCATGGTAAGGCTACTAAAACTGACAAGGCTAAGTAATGTAATGTAATGCTAACTAACGTGCTCGCTACTCATCGCTACTAGCTAGGTAGCTAACTTGACTATGTTCCATGCACAACATGTATCTATGATATTACCTAATATGTCTGATCCAGCGACTCCTGGTCCTTTCATCAGACGGGAAGCGATAGAACGAGCAAGTGGTGTGATCACTTGTGTGATTACAACCTGGTACAAAGCACACAGGCATCTTGTAAAAGTGAACCAACCACTTGGAGCAACTTGGAGCATTATCGCCTATGACATCACTTACGCGACCCAGAATGGGATTTGGGATTTGTAGTCTTTGTAGTCGCGTATTTTTCATAGTCTTATATTTCAACAGTTGTACGACAAAATGTGACTTTTTTGACATGGAAATGATTGTTTAAGATTGACAAACATCATATGTGTAGTTCGTGGCACAATTCAAACGGGATCAAAAGATACGTTTTCTCTCTCCATTGAATTCAATGTATTATTTTTCGCTTCCGGGGTCCCATGGGCCGGAAGTAGATGGGCGTGACTTCGCCTCTCTATTTGGATCCGATGAGATTGTGCAGGAGAGACGGAGCTTTCCAACGATATCTCTGTTGACATGGTGCACACAGCGGTCGCGGTACTTTATGTTACGTTAGAATGCTAACTTTTGGTGAATTTAGGAGAAATCTACAGACGCAAATAGACAAACTATAGTAAAATAAACACTTAAATGTGTATTTTGTACGTTTTCCTTCCAAAAGCCTGAAAGAAAACATGTTATGGAATCAAAATAGCACAAAATCTCAAAATTGACCAGTACTTGAAAAACGATGTTTTTGCCTGCCGTGTCTCGCCTTAAGTAAGCTTTCTTAACGCTAATGTTATAATAGTCAGATTGCTCTGAAGATGGGAGGTGATATTCTATTCATTTTCACGTTCACACAGTCGTTGATTTTTGCCGGCCATCTTTCCTGCAATGGCAGTTTTTCTGTATTTCCTCTATCCTATAATATGACTTGATCGTACACGGAGCTCTGATTGGTCAGCAGGCAGTGCTTTCACTGAGTTGATATCTTAGCCTGCAACCTAACCTGGGGGGTATACTACGAAGCAGGATTTTTGTTTAGCAAGATAACTTCTGGGATTTCCGGTACTACGATGTTGGTTCACTTTTTAGCGGGCTAGATCTCCATCGTGACATATCCTTGAACCTATGCCTCATCCCAATACCCCTCCTCGACTCCTCCTTTCCCTCACTCGCTTCCCTTCCTTGCGTCTTAGCTCCGCCTCCGTAAGATGCGAGCGAGAGACAGGAGGTGACGCAAGGACAGAGGATTCCTCAGGTATTAATTGGGATTGTCACTACCCGATCCGTCCCCCTGCCCGATCGGTACTGCGCATGTGCGAGATGGTCCGCTATATTGGACAACTCCGGACGGCAACCCAAGATGGACCCTTGACACAGTGGCTTTTAGCAAAGCTCAAAAAGAAAACTCGAGAGAGATGAGTTATTTTTATTACAATGTGACTTCACTATTATTTAACAACTCTTTTATTTATTTTATTTGGGGTTAAGTACATTGTCAGAATAAGTGAGGAATGAATTTAACTTCTGTTAGACAGCCATATGCCATACATTTTTGCATACATTCACAGTAAATATTTATTCAGTATGATAGCTGTCTAACAGAAGTTAAATCCATTACTCACTTATTCTGACAATGTACTTAACCCCAAATAAAAGAACCCAATAAAAGGAGTTGTTAAATAATAGTGAAGTCACGTTGTAATAACAATAACTCATCTATCTCTCTCTCTCTCTCTCTCTCTCTCTCTCTCTCTCTCTCTCTCTCTCTCTCTCTCTCTCTCTCTCTCTCTCTCTCTCTCTCTCTCTCTCTCTCTCTCTCTCTCTCTCTCTCTCTCGTTTTCTCTTTGAGCTTTGCTAAAAGCCACAGTGTCAAGTGTCCATCTTGGGTTGCCGTCCGGAGTTGTCCAATATGGCGGACCATCTCGCACATGGGCAGTACCGATCGGGCAGGGGGACGGATCGGGTAGTGACAGGGATGTCCTCGTTCACTCAAACGTCACTTTTAAACGACGTCTGTTAATGATGACATGTGCACAGCTGTATCCCCTCTCATCAGGCTTAACTGGATAACCCCTTAGAACTGGCCCATTTGTTGTTAAATATTTATATTAATGAATGGATCTTTCTATTGTTAGTCAAGGAATTCAATGTATGATGGTTGGTCTTTGGTTTTTATTTCCTCACTCCTCGGTCTCACCGGAAGTTGATTTGTCTGCGCCATCTTGAGTACTGTCCCATGGCTCTTATTTCTGCCGGAGGAGCGAGGAGCGATAAAGGAGGAGCGATAATCGAGGAACCACCGATCCATCCTCCGATGAAATCCTCAGATACTCGCCCCGCCCCCTTACTGTGTATCGCTCAGTGATTGGACGATGCAGTGCATGCACTGATCTGATGCTTCTTGACATGAGAGCAGTTTCCCAGAGGAGTGAAGAAGTTTGAAAGCCCTGCCTCCAGCATGCAGCTGGCACATTTGAAAGACATGGCGGCAGAGAAACTACACATGTAAGTACCTATTACTTAATGTTATTTGTATGCCTACAACGATACCGTTACGATAATACAACATCTGTTCACATTTATTTAACCCACTACTCATATATTTCTGTTATTGAACGCTTTATATTTTCTCAACAATGTTCATGTGAAATGCCCAACTAAAGGCAAGATTTGCAATACATAACGTACATAACACACGCAGCATTCGTTATTTATCGGACATATTTCGGTTGGAAACCACCTGTTTCTTCATTTAACTAGGCTACCTGCCACATACAGACGTAACTAAGGTACCATCATTCATTTGGCTGGCAGTCACAATGTATTTGTAATAAATAATTCAATACATTCAAATCGGCTCAATTCAATAATTAAGCTGTCATTTATATGCAGCATTATGTGAGTGAAATGTTAATGGCTTAAGGTTTCCTTTTGCTGATGTATATAACATATTTCTCCTTAAACAGGGACGGAGGCCCAAACCAGAGCCCTCCTTAAACAAAGGACTGAGAATGAGCACCTGTTCACAGGAAAGAGGTACACAGCCAAGAAGGCCTGGGGGTGAGCTACAGTTCTACATGAGTTGTTTGACAATGTTGTTTTGGTGCATGGTATGATAATCAATGTAACCACTACTGTGAGTGAACCTGAGTGTGTCATGGAATTATTATGCATGAAGCATATTGTCGGAAGTAATCAGACTTTGCATGCCTGGATGCTATGGTTTACAAATTGTTTACTCCACAGAGAGGTTCTGCAGAAGATGGAGTTGGAGGAGTTGCTCACTCCCACCCAACTGGCAAAAAAGTGGGACAACTTCAAACGCAAATATAAGGTGAGATATTGTATTTCTAGATGCATACAATGCAGCTATTTCTATTGTGTCTTCATCTGACTCATACATTCCTTGTTCTCACTCAGGAGCTGAAAATGCCCCCTACAGGGACGGGGACAGATGCGGGGGAGGCCACGGCAGCCACATGGCCGTGGTTTTCCCTGATGCATGAAGCCATCGGGAGTCGGCCCTCCATGGGGCCTCCAGTCCTGATGGACTCAGCTGATGTGACCCCCAGTGGGATTGGCTCTTCATCCAGTGGAGCTGGGGCCGCTCCTTGTGGCCAGGCAATGGAGGAAGAGGAGGATCCTGGGCAGCCTGGCAATGCTTTGAGGCCAATCAGGCTAACACGAAAAATTATTTGGATTTATTTGAGAAATTAGTTAATAAATGATTTTGTTTCTAAGTTTTTGCAACGTTGTTATTGTTCCATTGAGATACACTTTGTTTGTCAAAACATTGTTCCTGTATTTGTTAAATTATAAACATCACAACGCAATAAACCGCGAATGAAGGCACACAGCTTTTCACACAGTGTGGTGTCCAAGGCTTTCGTGTCCCCAAGTCCTACAAATAATCATGTTCTTGTAGTTCAACTGGGTGCACACATGGAGCAGAGAGCAGCCCTGCCAGTCGGTCTCGCTGGCCATGTCCGCCACGATCCCCCCACTCCAGACGTGGTGGAACCACACCAATGTCTCCAAAATCCTCTTCAGGCTCCAGGATGTCCCCCGCTGTGAGGCAGATGTTATGGAGCACTGCACAGGCGGTGATGACTGAGGGGACAAAGGTGTGGTGGACCTCCAGAGCCTTGAAGAACAGCGATCTCCACCTGGTTTTCATCATGCCAAAGGCCCGCTCTACGATGGAGCGAGCCCTAGCATGATGCTGGTTGAAGCGGCTCTGCACCCTCCCTTGCAGTGGTTCTCTATATGGGGTGATGAGGGCCACATATGGGCATAGATATGTCTCATAATTATTTGTGTGAACACAAAAATAATTTGTGTGTAAATATGTGATTTGTAAATGTAAAACACCATTCACAAATGCATTTAAAAGATTTGCAAACTCACAAGTACATTTGCAAGTGTAAAACGGATCTGCAAATACGCTAAATATGTTCACAAATAAAAAAAAGATCTGTGAATATCTCTTTAACATTTACAACTTTCAATCAGGCATTTGTGAATCCATTTTGTATTTGCCGACCAAAAATGCGCTTGCGGATCTCAAATCTCTGCTCGTGGATCTCATATTTCTGCTTGTGGATCGTCTTTTTACACACACGGAATTTTGAGACATATTTTCCGCCGGTCTCCGCTAAAATCTACTCGTGTCACTCGGTTATTTTCGGAAACCACGTGATGGCCTGCTGATGACGACATTTCCGCATGATTTCAAAGTAAGAGCATGATGGTTTGTTTAATGCTCTGTTTTTATATTATAATGTACAGCGGAACGTTAGATGCATTCTTTATCACCATCATCATCAATATCATCATCATCATGTTATAGTGATACAGTTAGTTTGTGTTAGTTTGGTTCAATACAGCATATATCGAGCACTTTCGTTGATGTTGAAGTACGCAGGCTATGCGCCACTTTCGGATCCAGGGGGGAGCAGCAGGCAGCCCAGATAAAACTATTTGTTCATGGTTTGTTTTGTATTCAGTCAAGTGGGTCAAAGTTACAATGTAAAATTGTAAGTACAATGTAAAGTACTGTACTCTGCAGGTGCCGGTAAAGAGCAATACAATGACAAAACCTTTCAGTCAGACAGACAGACAGACGGGTAGATAGACAGATTGACGGACAGATAGATGGATATCATATATAGATACTTAATTCATCCCAAATAGTGAAATGTGTGGAAACAAGAATAAATACAATAACATTAAATACAAATGAAAGCAATAGACAGGAATATATGAATATACAGTAGAAAGGACACGATGAATATTATAACATTGTCACAAACGAGCTGAGGACCAAAATGCAGAACACGGGAAACCAGAGATAGTCGGTAACCAGCTTTATTAGAGTCTATAGGCCGGTAGGAGACAACACGGCAAATAGTAGGCAAAGGGCTGGTCGGGGACAGGCGAGGGTTCCAGGAGACAGCAGGACGGGAGTCGTAGGCACAGAACGGGTCAGGGAGCAGGCGAGGCAGGCTGGTCAGGGACAGGCAGGGTCGAAACCGGGAGAGCAATCTGAGGAGTAGTGCGGGAAAGACAAGCATGCTGCGAAGTACGATCTGGCACTGAGGTGAAGGTGAAGTGGGCCTAAATACTAATGGAGCTGATGGGTGTAACAGAGTGAGAGAGAGACAGGGTGTGACTACCAGGTGACTAAGGAATGATAATGCAGAAAATAGGTGAGTGAGAAAGCAGACTGTGACAGAACCCCCCTCTTAATGGACGGCTCCAGACGTCTAAACAATACAAAAAAAAACAACAAAAGAGACCCAAGAAAAAAAAACCTACAGATACCGGGTGGAAGGTGGAGGTATGGGAAAGGTTAGTACTCATCTGAGACTGCTCTCTCGGCCTCTCCCTCCTGGAAATCCTCGTCCTCCTCGCCCGATGACGACTCCCCCTCCTCCTCGACGAAGCCTCTGGTCCGTAGCGGACGAGTACTCCCTGGCTTAACGCCTGGTCGAGCGTGGGTCCTAGACGGCTGCTCCGGGTAACGCAGGTGGAAGTCTCGGATGAGCTGAGGGTTGAGGATATGACGAGCCGGGACCCACTGCCTCTCCTCAGGACCATAGCCCTCCCAGTCCACCAAATATTGAACCCCTCTTCCTCTGAGACGGGAACGGAGTAAACGACGAAGGGTGTAGGTAGGGCCCCCATCGATCATCCTAGGGGGTGGTGGTGGAGGGGCGGCGGAAACCATAGGGCTCTCCCGGACAGGTTTAATCCTAGAGACGTGGAAGGTGGGATGGATCTTCATGTTCCGGGGCAAACTCAGTCGAACTGCTGCAGGATTAATGACCTTGACAATCTCGAAGGGTCCAATAAACCTGGGCGCTAACTTCTTAGACTCCACCCGAAGGGGAATGTTCTGGGTGGAAAGCCACACCCTCTGGCCTACCTGGTACACAGGTGCCTTGGTTCGTCGGCGGTTCGCTGATGTGGCGTACCGGTTAGCAGACTGAAGCAGAGTTGTACGAGCCTGCCTCCAAGTCCTCCGACAACGTCGGATGAAAGCCTGGACAGACGGACAGGTAACCTCCTTCTCCAATGCAGAGAACAATGGGGGTTGAAAACCGTATGCACACTGAAAAGGGGAAAGACCAGTAGCGGAACTGATGAGGGTGTTGTGGGCATACTCCACCCACAGGAGTTGTTTTGACCAGGTCGTGGGATGATCGGAAGCCATGCAGCGGAGAGTGGTCTCCATCTCCTGATTCTTCCGTTCGGACTGGCCATTGGCCTGTGGGTGGAAACCGGAGGTGAGACTAACCGTCACCCCGATGAGCTCACAAAACTCCCTCCAAAACACAGAGGTGAATTGGGGCCCCCGGTCGGAAACCACATCAGTCGCCAGTCCGTGAATGCGAAACACGTGGAGCAGAATCAGTTCTGCCGTCTCCTTAGCTGACGGGATCTTAGGCAGGGGTATGAAATGAGCCATCTTACTAAACCGATCTACCACCGTCAAGATGGCAGTATGTCCGTGGGACGGTGGTAGACCAGTCACAAAGTCCAATGAAATATGTGACCAAGGGCGACGTGGGACCGGTAATGGATGAAGGAGGCCAGCTGGCGCTTGGTGAGATGGTTTGTGCCGATTGCACACAGGACAGGCGTTCACAAACTCCCGGGTGTCAGCCTCCAGCGTGGCCCACCAGAACCGTTGTAGGACCATCCCCTTGGTACGTTGAATTCCAGGGTGGCAGGAAAGTCTGGAGCTATGAGCCCACTGAAGCACCTCAGCCCTCAAAACCTGAGGCACAAACAAGCGGTTAAGAGGACAAGAACTAGGACCGGGTTGGTCCACCAAAGCGGTCTTAACCCTCTCCTCAATCTCCCAAGCGAGGACGCCGATCACTCGAGGAGCAGGAAGAATGGTGTCCGGAATACCCCGGGTGTCTCCCTCCCTCCCGAACTGCCGGGACAAAGCGTCGGCCTTCACGTTGCGGGAGCCCGGGCGGTAGGAGAGAAAAAAATTAAACCGGGTGAAAAATAACGACCATCTGGCTTGCCGAGAATTCAGTCTCTGTGCCGACCTGATGTATTCCAGGTTCTTATGGTCGGTCCATACCTGAAATGGTTGTTCTGTCCCCTCAAGCCAGTGTCGCCACTCCTCCAACGCCAACTTGACTGCTAGAAGCTCCCGATTCCCCACGTCATAGTTTCTCTCCGCCG
Organism: Harpagifer antarcticus; assembly: GCA_902827135.1. Taxonomy (NCBI): domain Eukaryota; kingdom Metazoa; phylum Chordata; class Actinopteri; order Perciformes; family Harpagiferidae; genus Harpagifer; species Harpagifer antarcticus. The sequence continues at coordinate 17,394,526 of CADEHL010001005.1, forward strand.
GACTCAATCTCCTCGAAAAGAAAGCACAGGGGTGGAGCTTCTGGTTCTCACCAGAACGTTGCGACAGGATGGCCCCCACCCCTACGTCAGAAGCATCCACCTCCACCACCAACTGACCAGCGGTGTCTGGTACTTGAAGGATAGGAGCTGACGTAAACCGGCCCTTGAGGTCCTGAAAAGCCTCCTCGGCTGCAGGGGACCATCGGAACGTCACCTTGGATGAGGTCAGGGCGGTGAGCGGGGCGGCCACGGTGCTGTAGCCACGGATGAACCGTCTGTAAAAGTTGGCGAATCCCAGGAAACGCTGCAGCTCCCTCCGGGAATCAGGAACCCGCCACGAGGTAACTGCTGAGACCTTAGAAGGATCCATCTCCACACTTCCTTGACCCACGATGTAGCCAAGAAAGGCGACCGAAGAAGTGTGAAACTCGCACTTCTCCGTCTTGACGAACAGTGAGTTCTCCAGAAGTCTCTGGAGGACTGTCTGGACATGATGGACGTGCTCCTTGAGGTTCTTAGAAAAAATCAAGATGTCGTCCAGATAGACAAAAACATAACGATCCAACATGTCTCGGAGTACGTCGTTCACCAACGCCTGGAAAACTGCAGGGGCGTTGGTAAGTCCAAATGGCATCACCAGGTACTCGTAATGTCCCGAAGAGGTGTTGAAGGCGGTCTTCCATTCGTCCCCCTCCCGGATTCGTACCAGGTGATAAGCGTTTCTTAGATCCAGCTTAGTGAAGATTGTAGCCCCCTGTAGTAACTCAAATGCTGACGAGATGAGTGGCAAGGGATAACGATTCTTCACCGTGACGTCGTTCAGACCCCGATAGTCAATGCAGGGTCTCAGGGTCTTGTCCTTCTTCGCCACAAAAAAAACCCTGCTCCTGCGGGTGATGTGGAAGGACGAATAATTCCCGCAGCCAGAGAGTCATTGACGTAGGTCTCCATGGCCTTCCTCTCCGGTGCCGAAAGCGAGTACAAACCGGGCCTTGGGTGGGACTGCGCCTGGATGTAGCTCAATGGCGCAGTCATAGGGCCGATGAGGTGGGAGAGATGTCGCCTTAGCCTTGCTAAACACCTCCTTAAAGTCCAAATACTCCGCCGGAACCCCTGTGACATCCGGAACCAGGTTCATATCCACAGATAGTTGAGGTGCGGCGGCCTGCTTGAGACAAACCTGATGACAGGAAGAACTCCAACCTAGGATGGACCCAGTTGCCCAGTCAATGTTCGGGTTGTGGCGGCGGAGCCACGGATAACCCAAAATCAGAGGGATTTGGGGGGACCGTAGCACATGAAACCGGATTGTCTCATGGTGGTTCCCCGACATGAGCATACGGACCGGTGTCGTCTGGTGTGTCACTGTTCCCAGCAGGTGACCATCCAAAGCATTAGCCGGTACCGGCTGGGGCAGCCGAACCTGTTGGATGCCCAGCTGTCGTGCGAGCTCCTCGTCAATGATGCTAACATCTGATCCGGAGTCAATAAAAACAGCCAGAGCCTGAGATTTGCCTGTCAGGAGGAGTCGAGCATGGCACAAGGGTCTTAGATTGGGGATCAGCTCAGAGGTTTGGCCCACCAGTATACTCCCCATTACTGATGAGCTCTGTCTTTTACCTCTTCGACGTACTTCCCTCTCCTCAGAGGTAAGACTGGTACGACCCACTTGCATGGGCTCGACCTCGTACCGTGAGTCAGAGTAGGAGTGGGAACTCTCCGCCGAACCCGGAAGTCGAAATCTCCCGGAAACCGGAAGTTGTTGTCGCGAGCAGCGGCCCGCCGCTCGCGTCTGTTGCTCTCCTCTCCGAGTCTGGATTCGTCCGTCAATCCGAGAGGTGAGCTCTATCAACCCATCCAAGGAAGCAGGGAGATCATAGGAAACCAGCTCATCTCTCATATAATCCGCTAATCCTCTCAGATATGCGTCACACTGCGCCGGCTCATTCCAGCTGCTGCGACGGCTACTGGTGCGGAAGTCAATAGCGTAATCCACCACCGTGCCGGAACCCTGGCACAAACTCAGCAGGCCTCCAGCAGCGTCGGGACCCAGACGAACGGGACCGAACACCTTCCGCATCTCCGCGGAAAAGGCAGCAAACGAGGCGCAGGCTGGTGTCTGCTGCTCCCACTCTGCAGTTCCCCATAAACGTGCTCTCCCCGTCAGATGATTGACGGTGAAAGCTACACGAGCCGCCTCGGAGGCGAAGGTGTGTGGCTGCAGTGAAAACAATATGGAACAGTTTGTGAGAAAAGGCCTGCATCCCTCCGGCTCACCAGCGTAGCGTTCCGGCGTTCCCACACGAGGCTCCGGAGCGTATCCCGTCGGGCCAGGGGCTGGAGCGAGCATCGGAGCTGCGGGCGGAGGGACGGTAGCAGCCATGGTAGCGGCTAGCTGTTGAACGGTGGCGGCCATCTGTTGCATCTGGGAGGTAAGGTAAGCCAGCGTTTGTCCCTGGGTTGAGGTTGCCTGGTGGGTCTCGATAGCTAAGGTAGCTATTGTGACCTCCTGTCTTTGGATGGCATCCTCAACCCTCTCAAAGCGGTCTCTAGGAGACCCGGTGTTTGCTTGGTCCATTTCTGGCCAGATCGTTCTGTCACAAACGAGCTGAGGACCAAAATGCAGAACACGGGAAACCAGAGATAGTCGGTAACCAGCTTTATTAGAGTCTATAGGCCGGTAGGAGACAACACGGCAAATAGTAGGCAAAGGGCTGGTCGGGGACAGGCGAGGGTTCCAGGAGACAGCAGGACGGGAGTCGTAGGCACAGAACGGGTCAGGGAGCAGGCGAGGCAGGCTGGTCAGGGACAGGCAGGGTCGAAACCGGGAGAGCAATCTGAGGAGTAGTGCGGGAAAGACAAGCATGCTGCGAAGTACGATCTGGCACTGAGGTGAAGGTGAAGTGGGCCTAAATACTAATGGAGCTGATGGGTGTAACAGAGTGAGAGAGAGACAGGGTGTGACTACCAGGTGACTAAGGAATGATAATGCAGAAAATAGGTGAGTGAGAAAGCAGACTGTGACAAACATTTAATGTAGCCTTACTATGAAGGCTAACCTAAATACGGTGCTTTTCTACAGATTACTTTATTACTGCACTGGTAAAGTAAAATTAGGCCGATTAATAAGATGTGAAGTGCTTTGTAACTTCGACCCGCTTGACTGAATACACAACAAACAATGAAGAAAGAGTTTTATCTGGGCTGCTTCCAGGGCTGCCAACATTTGAGTTCAGCTTGGAGTGAGATTTTTTTTTTGGTGAACCGAAAAAAGAAACGTTCATGTGTACAGTGTTGCAAATGTATTGAACACTAGGGTTTCCCATTAATGTACCGGGCGCTACAGTGGAATACGCACAGACACAGTGTACCCGTGACTCTTACAATGAAGGCTCGATAATCAGCTCACAGCATATCAAATGGCATGTAGGCCTTGGTGTAAGCAGAGGTAAAGTGCTATTTTATAGGGGGGGGGGGGGTGGGTCCTCATCTCCTCTAGGTGGGTCCGGGAAGATTTTTTTTGTTAAATATTGAAGTTAAAAGCATCAATCTGGTGCATTTTGAGAGCAACATTAAGAGATCTATGGATACTCAACACCCATATGAAACATAACTGTAAACAGATTTTCTTTTTCTTTATGGATATTTTACAAATCACTCCCATTTTAAACAGTATTCTTGTTTTACTGTCATATAGTATTTCATAACTGTTTTTCATTTATTCTCATAAATGGTGACCAAAACGTTTGAGACCCACTGAGATAACTAGACTAAAGTTAACTATCTAAACCGAGTCCCTTACCTCACTGAGCTGTAGTTATCTCTCTCAGTCTGACAGGACAGAGCTCTCCCTTTCCTTGTTTTAGAAACAGCTTCCAATATCCGTTAGCGCAGCTAGCTAACCAGATGCTAACAACAATGCAAATAGTGAGTTTGGTAGAAATATACTGTATAGGCCTAATAGTACAGTTATTGAAGATGATGCCATATTTATTGAAGATATTACATTATAGATATTCCCCACAATTATTCAAAAGCATATTCTTCCAAACGCCTTGCTGTAGTATGACACACAGGAGACTATTGATGTGTGTAGTGAGTTTGGTAGTAATAAGCTGTATAATAGTGATTGAATATTATTGTATTCTCTTTTTTTGGAGTTGCACTTTGCAGACGGTCCCTGAGCACTCGTTTCTTCTCCGGCTGCGGATAGAGACCAATGTAATGTGTCCAGCTCGGAGGACGGCGCGTATTGGCTTTTTTTGATCAAAATAATAATAATAATAATAATGGATTCAATTTATAAAGCACTACATATCTGATCTCAGATCCCAAAGTGCTACAAGTAGTCAACAAGAACAGTAGAAATAAACATGACACAACACGGTAAAATTAAGAAAAAAGCGATACAAAAATAAAAAATAAATAAAAGGGATATAAAAGGGTCTAGGCAAAGGCTCTTTTGAAGAGAAGGGTCTTGAGGCCTTTTTTAAAAGCCTCCACGGTCTGTGGTGCTCTCATTTGGTCGGGGAGAGCATTCCACAGACTGGGAGCAGCCGAGCAGAAGGCCCGGTCTCCCATAGTACGGAGCTTAGTCCTGGGGGGTTTGAGGAAGTTGGAGTTGCTGGAGCGGGTGGTCCGTAAGGAAGTATGGGGGGTGAGGAGTTCCTTGAGGTAGGGAGGGGCAGTTCCATGGACACACTGGTGGGTGAGGACGGAGACCTTGAATTCAATCCTTAGTTTCACGGGTAGCCAGTGTAGTGATTTAAGGATGTGGGTGATGTGATCATACTTGCGCACTCTCATCAGGATCCTAGCAGCGCTGTTCTGCAAAATGTGATTGTAGTTCGTTGTCAACCTTACCACGGTACTTAGGAGACGTCATTTGTGTCTGAATAACATTTTGTTCATGAGTTATTCATCCATCCATCCATCTTCTTCCGCTTATCCGTGGTCGGGTCGCGGGGGTAGCAGTTCCAGCAGAGAGCCCCAAACTTCCTTTTCCCTGGCGACATCAACCAGCTCTGACTGGGGGATCCCAAGGCGCTCCCAGGCCAGCGAAGAGATATAATCCCTCCACCTGGTCCTAGGTCTACCCCTTGGTCTCTTCCCAGCTGGACGTGCCTGGAACACCTCCCTAGGGAGGCGCCCAGGTGGCATCCTAACTAGGTGCTCGAACCACCTCAACTGGCTCCTATCGACGCGAAGGAGGAGCGGCTCAACTCCGAGTCCCTCCCGGATGACCGAACTTCTCACCTTATCCCTAAGGGAGACACCAGCCACCCTGCGGAGAAAACCCATCTCGGCCGCTTGTATCCGCGATCTCGTTCTTTCGGTCATGACCCATCCTTCATGACCTTAGGTGAGGGTAGGAACGAAAATGGCCCGGTAGACAGAGAGCTTTGCCTTCTGGCTCAGCTCCCTTTTCGTCACAACGGTGCGGTAAAGCGACTGCAGTACCGCTCCCGCTGCTCCGATTCTCCGGCCCATCTCACGCTCCATTGTTCCCTCACTCGAGAACAAAACCCAGAGATACTTGAACTCCTTCACTTGGGGTAAGGACTCATTCCCTACTTGGAGTGGACAATCCATCGGTTTCCTGCTGAGAACCATGGCCTCATGAGTTATTGATCCATGAAATCCGAATCTCCCAATATCGTTCCAACTTTACTGAACTAAGCCAGAAGACCGTCTCATTTCGTAGACCGCTCGGTTTGCTGTTCCTTCACTTTATTTTTATATTTATATAAATTTCTTTTGGACGAAAACTTAGCGTGAGAAAAGGCATGTGTGGCGTGAGTGCGTGAGATATGGGTTAATTGCGTGACTCTCACGCTCAATGCGTGAGTGTTGGCAGCCCTGTGCTTCGCTGCCAGCTGCTCCCCCGGGACCCGAAAGTGGCGTAGGCTATAGCCTGTACTTCAACATCAACGAAAGTGCTCGATATGCTATATTGAACCAATAAACTAACACAAACTAACTGCATCACTATAACATGATGATGATGATGATGATGGTGATAAAGAATGCATCTAACGTTCCGCTGTTCATTATAATATAAAAACAGAGCATTAAACAAACCATCATGCTCTTACTTTGAAATCATGCGGAAATGTCGTCATCAGCAGGCCATCACGTGGTTTCCGAAAATCACCGAGTGACACGAGTAGATTTTAGCCGAGACCGGCGGAAAATATGTCTCAAAATTCCGTGTGTGTAAAAAAACGATCCACAAGCAGAAATGTGAGATCCACGAGCAGAGATTTGAGATCCGCAAGCGCATTTTTGGTCGGCAAATACAAAATGGATTCACAAATGCCGGATCGAAAGTTGTAAATGTTAAAGAGATATTCACAGATATTTATTTTATTTGTGAAAATATTTAGCGTATTTGCAGATCTGTTTTACATTTGCAAATGTATTTGTGAGTTTGCAAATCTTTTAAATGCATTTGTGGATGGTGTTTTACATTTACAAATCACATATTTACACACAAATTATTTTTATGTTCACACAAATAATTATGAGACATATCTATGCCCATAGCCACAGGTCCTTCTATGCAGGGGTAGCCACCATCACCCAAAAGGAAGAATCCTAAAAAGAGAGAGAACATCTTTAGTATACTAAAAGTCATTGATGGATTTTGATGTATTAACAAGAATATTTGGTGTCACCTGAGGGAGGATACAGAGCCTCTTTGTAAATTGCGCTGTTCTTCAGGACTCTGGTGTCATGGACTGAGCCAGGATACCCAACAAAGGTGTTGAGAAAGAAGCCCTTCCAATCACACACTGCCTGCAATTGTATGGATGGGAAGAGCTTTCTGTTGAGGTAATCCTGGCCCAGAGGTCCTGGGGGGGGTCTTTACGCGGACATGGCAGCCATCAATGGCCCCCACACACCTGGAGAATACTGGGCTGTTGGCCAGCCTTGCAAACCCTTGGCCAACCTCCTCCAGTTCTCCAGGGGGGGGCAGTTTGATGACCTCCTGGCGAAGAGCTGCAATTGTTTGTACTCCAGTGTGCACCAGTCTGCAGACGGTCAAATTGGGGACATCAAAGGCCCGGGACACCACACTGTATGACAAGCCATTGTTGTTCTCTACCGTCCGCCAGGCGCCTTGGGGGACTTCTTGGAGGAATTAGATCATCTTCTCTCACACATCCCTGAAACTGGCCCTCCGGCTGTACTTCTCGGAGACTTCAACCTCCAGACGGGGAAGATAGACGAACTAATATCTCTGTTAACCGCCTTCGCTTTCTCATTGTCTCCATCCCCACCAACTCATAAAGCTGGCAATGTCCTTGATCTCATATTCTCAAGGAATTGCACTACTTCTAACCTCTCTGTTAACCCGCTCCACACATCCGATCACTTCTTCCTTTCATTCTCTCTACCCCTTTCCAGACATAACAAAATAATCTCTTCTCAGCCTGCACCTGTCCGCCGTAACCTTCGTTCCCTCTCCCCCTCTACCTTTGCCTCATCGGTGCTCTCAGCCCTCCCTTCCTCTGATTCGTTTCAACTCCTGCCTCCAAACTCTGCTGCAGAAACTCTCCTCTCTACTCTCTCATCCTCTCTGGACTCTCTCTGTCCTCTCACATCTCGGCAGGCTCGTCAGTCCCCCCCTGCTCCCTGGCTAAATGACGCACTGCGTGCTAATAGAACCGTCCTTCGGGCAGCAGAGCGGAAATGGTGGAAATCCAGACACCGTGACGACCTCCTAACCTATCAGGCTCTCCTCTCCTCTTTCTCTGCCTCCATCTCTCAGGCAAAGAGCACTTTCTTTCAAGATAAGATCCAATCTTCCTATTCCAATCCCAAAAAACTATTTTCCATCTTCTCCACCCTCTTGGACCCTCCCAAAGCCCCTCCCCCCTCCTCACTTCTGTCAAGCGACTTTGTTAACCACTTCGAAAAAAAGGTTGATGATATTCGCTCTTCTTTTTCTGACTCACCTTTACTGACCGCTGGGTCACCAGACCCTCCTTTCAACCACTCACTAACCTCCTTTTCCCCTCTCTCTCCAAGTGAGGTTCTTACCCTCATTACCTCTGCCCGCCCTACCACCTGTTCTCTGGACCCCATCCCTTCAAACCTCCTTCAGACTATTGCTCCTGAAATTCTACCGTTTCTCACCCATTTCATCAACACTTCTCTAACTTCTGGTCACTTTCCAAACAGTCTCAAGGAGGCGAGAGTAAACCCTCTCCTAAAGAAACCCACTCTCAACCCGTCCGATGTTATAAACTACAGGCCTGTCTCTCTCCTCCCGTTCCTGTCTAAAACACTTTAACGCGCTGTCTTTAAACAACTCTCCTGTTATCTCCACCAGAACAACCTCCTGGATCCGCACCAGTCTGGTTTCAAGGCAGGTCACTCCACAGAAACGGCCCTCCTTGCTGTCACTGAGGAACTGCACACTGCTAAAGCTGCATCCCTCTCCTCTGTCATCATCATGTTGGACCTGTCAGCTGCATTCGACACGGTGAACCATCAGATCCTCCTTCGCACTCTCCAAGAACTTGGAGTTTCAGGCTCTGCACTCTCCCTCCTCGCCTCATACCTCAAAGACCGTACCTACAGGGTAACTTGGAGAGGGTCTGAGTCTGACCCTTGTCAATTAACTACAGGGGTCCCTCAGGGCTCTGTTCTTGGTCCCCTCCTTTTCTCTCTGTACACAAACTCGCTCGGATCGGTCATTAGCCCGCATGGTTTTTCTTACCACTGCTATGCTGACGACACCCAATTGATTCTGTCCTTTCCCCGCTCAGAGACCCAGGTTGTCGCACGCATCTCTGCTTGTCTAGCTGACATCTCTCAGTGGATGTCTGCTCATCACCTCAAGCTCAACCTTGACAAGACTGAACTGCTTTTCCTTCCGGGAAAAGATTGTCCTACTCTTGACCTGACGATCAACATCGGCACCTCTGTTGTTTCCCCGACTCTGACCGCAAGGAATCTGGGTGTGACCCTGGATAACAACCTCTCCTTCACTGCAAACATCGCTGCTACAACTCGTTGCTGCAGATATACGCTGTACAACATCAGGAAGATTCGTCCCCAGCTGACCCAGAAAGCCACCCAGGTTCTGGTCCAGGCTCTCGTCACCTCACGCCTAGACTATTGCAACTCCCTCCTGGCTGGTCTACCTGCTTGTGCCATCCGACCTCTTCAGCTCATCCAGAATGCAGCGGCTCGTCTGGTCTTCAACCTTCCAAAATGTTCCCACACCACTCCGCTCCTTCGCTCCCTTCACTGGCTCCCGGTAACTGCTAGAATCCACTTCAAGACACTAGTACTTGCATACCATGCTGCGAATGGATCTGGCCCTTCCTACATCCAGGACATGGTTAAACTGTACACCCCAGCGCGTGCACTCCGCTCGGCATCAGCCAAACGACTCGCTGCACCCTCGCTGCGAGGTGGAACCAAGTTCCCATCAGCAAAAACATGTGGGTTTGCTATCCTGGCTCCAAGATGGTGGAATGAGCTCCCCATTGACATCAGGACGGCAGAAAGCCTGCACATCTTCCGGCGCAGACTGAAAACTCATCTCTTTAGATTCCACTTCGAGCGATAGAATTACTAACAAAGCACTTATATACTAACATAGGACTGGCTTATCTATAGCCAGCTGACAAAGCACTTATATACTAACATAGGACTGGCCTATCTATAGCCAGCTGAGTAGCACTTGAAATGTGTGGCTCTATGATACCTGCTGTACTTATATGATTCTGTTTTTCTTCTGGGCTGTGTCTTCCTGGTCGTATGTACTTATTGTAAGTCGCTTTGGACAAAATCGTCTGCTAAATGCAATGTAATGTAATGTAATGTAACAAGCCGTGTGCCAACCAATAAAGAGTAATTAAAATATTCACCTCATGTGACCAGCCTTGTGTGTTCTTTCATGGCAGGATCCTCAGCAGGGCCTCCAGTGACTGGCACCCCAGTCTGTAGTCCTTCATGAGGTCCTTCTGGCCATCAAAGAACACAGCAAGGACTGGCACATGAGGGTTTAAAATGGCTATGGGATCAATATCCATCTGCAAAATAAAGCTACGTGTTACCTTCAGCACCTATCTTTTATTAAACTGACAATTAATTGATCTTACATGAAATTGCTGTTGGTGAAACCATTCATACTGCAACAGACTAGTGATGCTTACTTCCATGAAACCAATAGCCTGTTGTAGTCGTGCCCGACGGCGCCTGGACTGCTCTGACGCATTATATACATCAAGGCCTACTGCAATGCACGCAATGGCATCAGACATTTTGTGTTTGGAAAGGTTAAACCTCTTTCTATCCAACATGTATATTGGTACCTTCTTCCTAAATTACCTTAATGGGTTGAAACCATAGACTGTATATATAAATGGCCGTAGGGTCCGTGACGTCACCCATAGGATTCTGCAGAGTTGCCGTGAAGCCCTAAGTAGGCGGAGTCGGCTACTAACGGCTCAACAGTGACGTCAGAGTCTAACTCCCGCCTTCTCCAGCCTGCTCCAAATAAGGGCAAAGACGCGGAGCCGAGGCGGAACAGGGCGGGACCTGCTGCCAACGAGTGTGACGTTCCAGACCTAGCTCAGGCTAAGAAGCTAAGCTAACATGCTCTCAGTATTAAGCTAACAACCTATGCTAACAACACAGTCTATGCTAACAACCCAGCTTGCAGTCACCGCTCCTCCTGCACATTTCCTGCTGAAATACATGCATACCAAGTCACTGCGTGGCACTTTGGTTTTTGATAAAACAGTGTAGTTCCACTATATAAACGTTACATTCATAATCAAACGAGACAATCTGCAAGATAATTAGCTATTTGGTATTATTCTTAATGCTTGTCATTCACACGTTAATAAAATAAAATAAGTACCGATACATAGCAGAATAATTGTGGCGGTGTTCAGCTTAATAAACCTTGCTCAACATCATTTATTTAGCTAATACTACAGCGGGCTACAGGCGAACAAAGTCCGCGTTTCGATGCATTCCTTGATCTCCAGTTATAACGCCGGACTCCGCCGCTGGCCGAAGCTAACGGAGCTACAGGAGGCTAGCTACGGCCGCCGGGACCTATGGCCGGGAAGCGCTAGCGAGCTAGCCCCCTGCAGCCCCGGCGGCTTGGACTCCAGCGGCCCCACTAGGATATTTGGGTCCCCTTTTCACATTTGCTCCCGTTTAGCATTATGGGTGTCATAGCCCTATAGTATAAAAGTCTTACCCAAGGCTGAATCATAAACTAAACTGTATATATGTATATACGGACTCACCTCTGGGTAATTTGGGAACAATCAGTTCCATTTGAACTTTTTCACTGTAAAAATCATTTTATTACTTTGAATTATCACTATAGGTATTCATTCCATCCAAATACAACTGTTGTGAAAAAAAAATTAAAATAAAACATACTCCATTATCCTCTTAGGCCCCACGGACCCGTGGCCGAAACGACGTCTAAAGAACCTTAATATTTAATAAACTATGAATATGTTATATCCATATAACGGGAAAAAAGTCATTTAACTGATCTTTTTCATTTATTTTTTAAAAAAAAACACACAATGCTAACTGAGCCTCTGAATTAGCCCAGAGCGAAAAATGCTAACCTATTACTGCACCGAAAATCACTCCTAGCTCCCTTATTACTTATCCTAGCTGCACATCCAACACATCGTTTATGATCGTAAAGACACAGAATCTAACGGTGCCCACCTCAACACTGAAAGATACAAACTCGCGAGGTTATCAACAAAAACGTACATCAAAACAAGTGGCGCTAGGTACTAACATGCGCTAGGCTAATGGCTTACCTTCTTCTTACGTCTGGTCTAAACTGGTCTTCAATGGCATTACAAGGATAAAAACGATGATGTAGTTAATCCATAGGTTAATATCCAATGTGACTGTGTCACCTTTGAAATGTTCTGATAATCTATAAGCAATAAAACTGCAATTCCGTTATCTGCTGTCCGCTCTGTGCTCCGTGCGCTTTGAAATCAATTCAAATAAAAATGTGTTTACCTCAATTCTTTGGCGTTTCTGCATTGCCCGGCTCTTTCGTTCTTTCGGTTGTTTTTTGTGCTCAAATATGGAGGGGACGGCTCCGGGTTTCAGCCTCCGATGTACTTTAAATGCTTCTCCGCGATGGAAATACACCCGAGCAGATATGGTACCCCGAGCAGATATGGTACCCCGAGCAGATATGGTACCGACACCGTTCCAATTCTCTAAATGAAAGGAAAGGAGGTTTCAAACTTCCTTTATAACCTCCTTTAGCTTAAGAACCACTGGACCTCCCTTACCAAAAGGAGAGGAGAAAATGCTGCCCCACAATGCATTGCAGCCGCAGCATTTGCCGTCACACGACAGTCGGTCGTTCACGGAAACAACCGATTATGACCGAGAAATGATATCATGAAAGTTACGGTGCTTATTAAGCATTTTAAAACATATGTGGTAAGTTGCCAAAGTGCTTTTTTCTGAACGTTCATCTGTATTATAATCAAAAAGAGAAATATGAACGTTAGTTTTTACTGAAATTATCAAATAAAGTCAACATTTCACTGTCTTTACTGAGCTGTGTGGAGTTTGTTCAACTTTTTAAAGATGTTTGAATGGTGACACAGTGATAGATGTTAAGGACTAACATTTATAATAAATACATTTGTATTGATTTTAAGATATTTGCATAGTTCATACAATCATACGTATTGGGATCATTTGTATTAATGTGGACCGGAGGGAGAGGGTGACTACGAGCATAAGTTTCACATTCCTTTTTTATTTCAATTCCAACTTTGGTCATGAAGAATATGTTTCTCTGTTGTCCACGTTCATAAAGCAAAGCAACAGCATCAGAGCACGGTCCAGAGTCTCTAGATGAGTTTACAGTAGTCCCTCGTTCTTATTAACATCCATGTTGTAGTCCGCTGTATAGAAAAATGTAGTTTCCATAGTTTCCCCACAGCAGCAGACGCACATTCATGTCCGCTGGCGCATCATAAACACGTCGGATAGTGAAAGTGCAGTCGGATTCTCTAAAGCACCCCAGTCTCTTCTCCTAAGTCCTTTTGAATTCTCCTATCCACTATTCCTTAACCCCATGACGTTTCGCTCAGAGGTCAAGGAATAGGAGATAGGGTTAGAATTTAGGAGCTGATTTTTGGATTATCGGAACGCAACCTATGTTTCAGGATAAGAGATGATCAACTGTGCGGAGTTCTTCTTCTTCTTTGCTTTAATGGCGAATCGCTTCCGCTCGGAGCATATCGCCACTATACTGTTGATTTATTTAATGTATAAACTGCCCATATTGTTCATGTAGAACAGTGTTCACGTAAGCCTGCACATTGATTATTTTTCATTGAATGTAACCGTTTCAATAAGGATACATCTATTACAGGTTGAGGTAGAAACCATGGTGGAACAGTTGATAACAACAGTGTGCAGAGTTTAAAGCGATCAAGTCATATTACAGGATAAAGGAAATAAAATGTAAACTGCCGTTGCAGTTAAAATCACCGACTGTGTGAACGTGAACATTTTCACGTTCACACAGTCGTGATTCGTAGTATACCCCCCTGCTCCGGAGCAGGGGCCTATACTACGAATCTAGTTTTGAGTTATCCGGTTGAGTTAATCCAAAATAAACCCGCTCTCGCTAAACTGTCCTACGACGCTGGCTATCAACTCGATCGCTCAAGCTATCTAGTTAGGTGCGCATTCACATAAAATGGATGGTATCTGGAGCATTCGACCACACAAACATGGAGAAGCGTACTGACAGTGCAGCGTCATACTTCCTGAATGAAAAGTCAACAGTAATATTAGTCAAATATGAAGAAGTTAAACTTTAAACATCCATGACTTAAACACTTTATCCAGGATAAAAGCCACATAGCTGCACCTGCAAGGTGAATACAGCTGGTAAAAGAAAAAGTCTTTGAATGTGTACATTAACAGGTTTATGATATCACTGCGTGGATCTGACTTTAATTACATTTGACTCGAGTGTTTCGTCAACTTAATGTGTTGCTTAAAATAATACTTCTGCATACAGTATGTGACACTGAGTGTTGCACGGCCAGATACGGCTCAAGAAGCTGACTCAGTTAAGGAAATATATGATACATTATGATCATAGATTATGATGTGATATCATGTGATATGAATGATAATGGGACACATTGACGTCTGCACTCACATTGACGTCTGCACTCACAGTGCCGTGGACTGTAGGCTACTTTGATCCGGTTACTTATGTTGTGGCAGATATTTAAGTAGCCTAAGCTTTCTTAACGCTAATGTTATAATAGTCAGATTGCTGTGAAGATGGGAGGTGATATTCTATTTTTTTTCACGTTCACACAGTCGGTGATTTGAACTGCAACAGCAGTTTAGTTTACATTTTATTTCCTTTATCCTGTAATATGACTTGATCGCTTTAAACTCTGCACACTGTTGTTATCAGCTGTTCCACCATGGTTTCTACCTCAACCTGTAATATATTTATCCTTATTGAAATGGTTACATTCAATGAAAAATAAAATCAATGTGCAGGCTTACGTGAACACTGTTCTACATGAACAATATGGGCAGTTTATACATTAAATAAATCAACAGTAGGTGGCGATGCTGCAAGTGGTGGAAGCGATTCACCATTAAAGCAAAGAACAAGAAGAAGAACTCCACAGTTGATCTCTTATCCTGGAACCTAAACTGCTCCGGCGCAGGCTAGCCAATCAGAATAAGTTATCATAGCCCGCTAAAGTGAACCAGCTTCGTAGGACCGGAAATCCCAGAAGTTAGCTTGCTAAATGAAAATCTTGATTCGTAGTATAGGCCCCAGGGAAGCCGCTCAGGATAAGTTAGCATGGAGATCTAGCCCGCTAAAAAGAGAACCAGCGTCGTAGGACCGGAAACCCCAAGTTTTCCCTGAAGTTAGCCCGCTAAGCGAAAATCCTGCTTCATAGTACAGGCCTCTGGTGGGAGTGGGTTCTGTTACTGACTGTAAAGAAAGGAAATCTGATTGGCTACATATAATTATTATCATGCAACGTTTCAGTGTGGAGGTTCAACATGGACTCCAGGATACTCTGCAACTTCTACAGGTGCACCATAGAGAGTATCCTGACTGGCTGCATCACGGCCTGGTATACGGCAGCTGCACTGCCCTCAATTGTAAGGCTTTACAGAGCGTGGTGAAAACTGCACAGAACATCACCAGGATGGAGCTGCCATCCATGGAGGACCTTTACTCCCAGCGGCTCAGGAAGAAAGCCCTCAGGATTACAAAAGACCTCCATCACCCCAGCCACAAACTGCTCAGTCTGCTGCCGTCTGGCAGGCGTTACCGCAGCATCCGGACTAAAACCACCAGACTCAGGGACAGTTTCATCCCACAGGCCATAAGACTGTTATTTTTATATATTTGTCTTTATGTCTTGTATTTGCAGAGTTGAGGGATCTGCAATCGAAGTTGTTCATACATTACATACACCATAGTTGTGTATATGTTATGACAATAAACCTTGAATCTTGAGAACACTACATGCAAAAAGCAGTTTGTAGATGCAAGTTTGTAATAAATATAGTGTAACGTCCAAATTAACCTAATTTCTATGTTTTCTTTATTTCAATACAACAATAAACTATTCTTAAATATTGTAGAGTATAATAATATATTTAGAGTAATTTATATATAAGTCACAAATTTGTCATTTGTTAGTCCTTCTGTGTGCATTTTTTGATATTGAGAGTGATCTAACTCCATGTCAAACACACACTGTAGTTTTTTATTATTTCTGCCACAATAAAATTATATGAGATGTTATATAAGAAAGAAAAAAACCTTTCCACTTCATATCTTCGAGGTCTGGCACTCATAACAAGGAGCTGTGATTGCAGCCCGCACACCATGACAAAAATAATAGCTGACATTTTTATTTCACTCGCATAGGAATTGTTATAATTTATTTTCTTCCTTTCTACATACAGTGCTGCAAGTGCTCAATCCCTCCTATTCTACATTTTGCTATAGTTACCGATAACCCGCAGCACAGCATAGCAATACAAAAGGTGATTTGATATATACAGATTTTATTACACTACCCAATCATCATAATTTTACGAGTTTTCCGACACATTTGTTATGCAAATTGTTCGTCTGATGGCGGTGGCGAGCCTCTACACTGACATCCCAAATCCGTTTTGCCACGTGCTGTCACGATCCATCAGTTTAATTTGAAAGATCACAAGCGTACTTAGCCACAAGCATCAAAGCTTTTATTCAATAAACAGGCCATGTTTCATTCTTCATCTCTCATGGAACCAGGGAGAAATGTGCAACGGGAATGCATTCTGTTTTTCATCCTGAACACATTGGCAGCTAACTCATGTGCCCTGTCACTCAGAGATCTGTGGATGTGATGGGAATGACAATGACTTTTCTAAAGGTCAAAGGTCAACATCATGAAACTAATGCTCTTTGCTCCTTGCGCAATGAATGCTTTAAAGAATGGCATGTGAGATGAGAAGGAAATTTAGCTGACATTGATGGAAAATGATTGGCACCATACAGTATATATAGAGGAAATATTGCAAACACAAAGAAGAAAGAAATATCCGCTCCAGAACTGCACACACAGATAGTAACATAATTTAAACGCCTCGATTGGAGTCCTTTGGTTACTTTTGTTACCAAACAAACATATTGTATGTGACAGGCTAAGGGGCTGGACATCTACAAACGGTTGAACAATCACGACAGAGGGTGAAAAGAGGTGCTGCAGCACAGGTAGTATGAGACAAATAAAGAACTTTTTGAACATTAAAGCATGGAGACACAGTAGACGCACAAAATACAAAAATGAACTTGAAAATGATCAAAATAGGGTGTTACGCCCAGGCCTAGGGGAACCTAGGCGCAGCAAAAAGTTGCACTCTCCCCACTTTTCCCACCCCCAAGAACATGGACGCTAAGGCAGAGAAAATGTTTGGTAATTTAATTACCAAATCAGAATCACAAAAACATGCTGAAAGTCTGTTTACAAAAATAACAAACAGGAGTAACAAAACCACAAGACGAACTAATCTTTAACACAAAAATCTTACCTAACAAATGAGAAAAATAAACGTACAGGCTTCTTACCTACTCTAACATTAAACAGGAGAAAACAAATGAACCAAAGAAAAGGGCTTTGCACTCCTGAGTAAAAAATACAGGTTAAACAGCTTTTCTTCCACCGTCTCACAGCAGAAGAGAAGGACCGGTATACGGTAAAATGTCAGTACACAGCACAACAGGACAAAGATCTCAACACACGCAGAGTTGGGAGTAGGAGAAGTTGAGTAGGAGTAGGAGAAGTTGAGTCAGAGAGAGCGGCCGAGGAACTACACGGCTTCAACTTAAAATGCTCCCGTCTCCTCAGGTGGACCAATCAGCCTGACGAGGGTATCAGCTAACGGGCGCGCGCACACACACACACACACACACACACACACACACACACACACACACACACACACACACACACACACACACACACACACACACACACACACAGAAGGAGGGAAAAATATACACACAAATGACCTAACGACCCCGGGTCGTAACAAGGGCCCCTTTAAAACTTTTAAAGAAAAATAAGGTAGTAAGTTTTGTGGTCAAAACGTTTGAGACCCACTGAGATGACCTAAGGCCGCTACACACCAACCTGAGACCAAAGAACGCGTACCCAAGGCGTCCCGACTTTTACGTCCGCTACGTCGCCTGTTTTTTTCTTTTCTTGCTAAGGTAGTAAGAAAACTCCACAAGGAATCTTTAAGTAAAATCCCTTCGATGGATTGTATTAATGGGATATTTCTCTCTGATCTCTTACATAACTGAATCGATGTTCTGAAAGATTTCCTTTCATATTAACATGAGTTTGTAGGGCATTCTTGTGTTTCTGACCATACTGTATGCAAGGCTTGGCTCCATCAGGAAAACTATCTAATACATTTTCTTTTAACATTCTGGAAAGGGATTTGATTACAATTATTGTGCAGGCTTGTTGCTTGTTTTTTAAAACCAAATTAAGTATTTGTCTCCATAGAGTTTCAATCTACTGTAAACATTAAAAAACCTTTTTAAAAAAGAAAAGAAATCAAATGTAAGCTTTTATTTAGCAATGGAGTTATTCTACCTTTCCTTGGAAATCAGTAAAGTTGATTTCAGAATAGGCTATACTCATGCCTATTCTTAATCATGGCTGAGAAAGGCAATGCATGTTAATCTGGATTTAAAGACCACTTTATGTTAGTGCCAAGCCTAATCTCTGTTCTGGAAATTGGCCCAAAAATGAAGCCAACGAGAGTTCACATATCATTTGAATTCTGGCCCTGAACGGCAGCTTATTGGCTTATGCCTCAGGCCAACACAGTCTCACTCCCTGTGATAGTCCAATAGCAACGCTTGGTCAGGGTCCTTTGGCGTGCAGTTGTGACACGCCGAGTCTCTTTCGCTTCATAAACGGACGCAAAGAGCTTTCAACTGATTGCAATGTATTCCCATCGGCGGTGGTATTTGACGCTTAGGGAAGCACCACTGCCGTCCATGTCGGCGGCAGTTAAAGGCAATGTGAGCGTCCATTCCCATAGGATAACAGAGGATTTTATACCCGGAAGTAAGTATTCTCCTTACTGTCGATTGATTTTACAGTGATATATATATAGACAACTCAAAAACACCAGATTATCCTTGTTAATTACACAACATTGATTGGTTTAAATTGTGTACAATGCTTTTGTATTTTCCCCCTTCGATTCGGAGAAACAAATATTTTTTCGGAGTTTAGGATTGCCGAAGACACAAAACTACCCATAATCCTCAGCTATCGTTCCGCTTTGCTTGACAAACCCCGTGATTAGTCCTCAAGCTCTGTGATTGGTTGACCTCCAACTGCATTCCATATGAAAAAAAACGTTTCGTAAAAGATAAAATCATACTTTATTCAGCAGTGCTTGCTTTACTCTTTGAAAGTCATCACATAAATGCATTGTAATAAATGATTCAGCTGCATTACATATTAACTAGCTTAGTTCTTTATTTATCTACAGAGATTGGGCTTCAGAATTGACCGGAAACCATTCTTTTACCGTTCTGTTTTAATTTCACTATAAAGTTAGTAGTAATATTTTGTTTTGATATGATTGTTTTTTATTAACTAGACTGCTGGGTCTGTGTTGCTGTGGGTTTTTTCCATCGCTTTTGTGTTACAAATATCAAAACAATAACAAAATATATCCGTCGTAAATTAAACCGGAAACAGCAGTATAACTTATTATGTTAACACTGTAAACGTGACCGTTTTTTAACCCAAACCACCTACTGGTTAAAGCACGTTATTACACGTTTAGAGTAATTGCAATGAAGGTAGATTGTGTTGCTTTTTAATGACTGTTTTAAAATGCCTTTTTGTTAACCTCTTAAGCCCCACGGACCCGCCAAAGGGGCCAAAACCACAACATCTGCAAGCAACAGTGTCTGAGGGCTTCTTAAGATGTAATAAATTATGAATGTTTCATATCCATGTAACGGGAAGAAATTCAGCTAACTGATCATTTTTTTTTTTTTTAAAACCCACAAAGCTAATGCTGAGCCTCTAAATTTGCCAAGAGCAAAAAAATGCTAACGGTGGTTGGACAGAAAACACGGTATAACACCCTTATTACTTATCGTAACTGCACATCCAACCCATCGATTAGCATCGTGAGAAGACACAGAATCGATAGCTATATATATCATCACTCAATGATAAGAACTCGAAAACGTATTAACAAAAACAGACATCAAAACACGTGGCGCTCGGTAGCAAAAACGGCAATATGTCTTACCTCTGTTGTTGTCTCATCAAAAGTTGTCTTCAATGGCATTACAATGATAAAAACGCTGCTGAAGGTTAATCCAATGTGTCTGTGTCACTTTGAAATTATTTCTAATAATCCATAAGCAATAAAACTACTTTTCAGATTTCAGAGGATGAGACAGGTTTCGATTTGGGGAAACTGCATGCGCAAAGCCCCCACTTTTTTTTTGCAACATTGGTGTGTATGTGGAAATTCCCCTTCGATTCTATTGGCTCTAACGGTTAAAAAGAGATGTCAATCATAAAAATCGACCAATGGGTTCCAGAGAAACGGCAACAACGCCCATTTCCACCCAAATCACCCCAGAGGTGGAGTTTTGTTTGCTAAACCTCTCTAAAAAGGTCAAATGCCACTTGTTTTGCATCAATCTTGATACAGGGTACTTATTATATGTTGTACTTTGGATTCCTAAAGCTTTTAGTCAACCATCCCATCATCCAAGAGTAGTTTTCACTATAAGTACATAGGGGGAAATTAGAAGGTCAATGATAGAAATATAGAATAGAAAATATCAAGAAGATACTGTAACTTATATCTAGAATAAAACAATTTAGTGCCGGATGTACACAGATATTAATAGGAGGATCTGAAAAACAAACAAACTAGACTAATTGATATGTCAATAAACGTTTCTTGAGGTTTATCTTGAAATCTTAAAAGGGATGTGCAAAATAGCCATTATATACAGTCTTTAATGAACGATTAGAGAATAATGAGTAATGAATATGCTTTGTAGGGATCTGCAGATAAATATTTAGTCTTCTCAAGCACCCACTATAAAATATCTCGCCTGATTGTTGGCACTTGACAATCACCTTCCCTGTGTAACTAAAGTCTGATTTAAGGGTTGTTTATATTTCACATCATTAATGCAAATCTGTAAAGTAACAAAAATAAATCTAGTAAAAATAACGCAGCATCAGAACTAAAACCACCAGACTCAGAGACAGTTTCATCCCACAGGCCCTAAGACTGTTAAACACCTGAACTTTGAAACAACATCCATAACATTAATCTGGCTGCTTCTTAGAAATTATTTATCTAATATACCATATTCCAATCACTTGTATATAGACTCTTATTGCACTATTTCACTATTTTTCCAAATCCATGGGGGGGGGGGGGGGGTAGGACACGTTCGAGTCCTTTTTTGGATAGTGTACCGTCGATGGGTTTCAGTCCATTTCAAAGTGCTGTTTGACGCTCGGCGTAAACTTTGCGCACTGCCACTCCAACATCCAATCCAACAGAGCTTGAGGACTAATCACAGGGTTTGTCAAGCAAAACGCACGGTGTAGTCCGATAGCTGAGGATTATGGGTAGTGTAGTGTCTTGTGCCATCCTAAACTCTGAAAAAATATTTGTTTCTCTGAATTGAAGGGGAGAAATACAAAAGCATTGTACACAATTTAAACCAATCAATGTTGTGTAATTAACAAGGATAATCTGGTGTTTTTGAGTTGATGAGTAGTGCAGATATCACTGTAAAATCAATCGACAGTAAGGAGAATACTTACTTCCGGGTATAAAATCCTCCATTATCCAATGGGAATGGACGCTCACATTGCCTTTAACTGCCGCCGACATGGACGGCAGCGGTGCTTCCCTGAACGTCAAATACCGCTGCCGATGGGAATACATTGCAATCAGATGAAAGCTCTTTGCGTCCGTTTATGAAGCTGAAGGAGACTCTGCGTTTCACAACTGCACGCCAAAGGACCCTGACCAAGCATCGCTATTGGACTATCAGGGAGTGAGACTATGGCCGTTTCTCAATGTCGAGTAAATCTGCTGCAGAGCCACTATTTCAAGTATACTACGTCATCGAGTGGCGCCGAAGGACTGTTTAAATGCATGTTAAATGCCCTGCATTCAGCGCCATTCGATTACGTAGTATACTTCAAATAGTGGCTCTGCAGCAGGTATACTCGACATTGAGAAACGGCCAGTGGTGCTCAAGCGGCCTCTGCTGCCGACTTCATCAGTGAGGAAAGAGAAAAAAAAAGAAAACAAACTTGTTTTAAAAGTCCTTAAGCACGACATGCAGTTTCCCCAGTGTTTTATGACGTCCGATGACATTTAGTTTGGAGTCAAAGGGCTCTCCTTGAGTTTTTGATTTGAGTTCATTAAAACAAGTATGCAATACGCCGTGACGGCATATTATTTGAAGATATTCCCTCTAAAGGTCAAGTGGATCCAATGCAATTACTGAGTGTTGGGCCAAATCTAGAATGTGCCAAAATTCATTGAATATAGGAAGACCACATTTCATATTGATTAGTTTGTAAAAAGGTATCTGTTTTTCATACCAATGCTGCACAAGGCAGTATGTACCTACATATTCAACCATTTTAACATTATAGTCTTTTGAATAAGGACCTCTGTGGTGCTTATTTGTTATAGTTTCAATGTAAAACTGGGCAAAAATAGCACAAGCATAAACAACATGTTGAAATCCTGTCATGTCCTCACTCAACTAAGAATTAAGCTGAGAATGTTAAAGCCTGTATAGCTGTCTATTATGTCTATTATTTAAATATAACATAATTAAATCATATTATACTTACATATTGTACACAAATACAGTGCACAGAAAAATATTGGATCACTTTGATGGCAATGTTGGTTGTTTGGTCAGGCTACCACCTTGTTCAGGCCGCGATTGACAACATTTTTTATTCAGAAAATATATGAAAATCATTCATTATATATATATACAGTGGGGCAAACAAGTATTTAGTCAGCCACCAATTGTGCAAGTTCTCCCACTTAAAAAGATGAGAGAGGCCTGTAATTTTCATCCTAGGTACACTTCAACTATGAGAGACAGAATGGGGGGAAAGAATCCAGGAAATCACATTGTAGGATTTTTAATGAATGAATTGGTAAATTCCTCTGTAAAATAAGTATTTGGTCACCTACAAACAAGATTTCTGGCTCTCACAGACCTGTAACTTCTTCTTTAAGAGCCTCCTCTGTCCTCCACTCGTTAACTGTATTAATGGCACCTTTTTTAACTCGTTATCAGTATAAAAGACACCTGTCCACAACCTCAAACAGTCACACTCCAAACTCCACTTTGGCCAAGACCAAAGAGCTGTCAAAGGACACCAGAAACAAAATTGTAGACCTGTACCAGGCTGGAAAGACTGAATGTGCAATAGGTAAGCAGCTTGGTGTGAAGAAATCAACTGTGGGAGCAATTATTAGAAAATGAAAGACATACAAGACCACTGATAATCTCCCTCGATCTGGGGCTCCACGCAAGATCTCACCCCGTGGGGTCAAAATGATCACAAGAACGGTGAGCAAAAATCCCAGAACCACACGGGGGGACCTAGTCAATGACCTGCAGAGAGCTGGGACCAAAGTAACAAAGGCTACCATGAGTAACAAACTACGCCGCCAGGGACTCAAATCCTGCAGTGCCAGACGTGTCCCCCTGCTTAAGCCAGTGCATGTCCAGGCCCGTCTGAAGTTTGCTAGAGAGCATTTAGATGATCCAGAAGAGGATTGGGAGAATGTCATATGGTCAGATGAAACCAAAATGGTTTTGGTAAAAACTCAACTAGACGTGTTTGGAGGAGAAAGAATGCTGAGTTGCATCCAAAGAACACCATACCTACTGTGAAACATGGGGGTGGAAACTTCATGCTTTGGGGCTGTTTTTCTGCAAAGGGACCAGGACGACTGATCCGTGTAAAGGAAAGAATGAATGGGGCCATGTATCGTGAGATATTGAGTGACAACCTCCTTCCATCAGCAAGGGCATTGAAGATGAAACGTGGCTGGGTCTTTCAGCATGACAATGATCCCAAACACACCGCCCGGGCAATGAAGGAGTGGCTTCGTAAGAACCATTTCAAGGTCCTGGAGTGGCCGAGGCAGTCTCCAGATCTCAACCCCATAGAAAATCTTTGGAGGGAGTTGAAAGTCCGTGTTGCCCAGCGACAGCCCCAAAACATCACTGCTCTAGAGGAGATCTGCATGGAGAAATGGGCCAAAATACCAGTAACAGTGTGTGAACACCTTGTGAAGACTTACAGAAAACTTTGACCTCTGTCATTGCCAACAAAGGGTATATAACAAAGTATTGAGATTAACTTTTGTTATTGACCAAATACTTATTTTCCACCATAATTTGCAAAAAAATTATTTAAAAATCAGACAGTGATTTTCTAGATTTTTTTTTCTCATTTTGTCTCTAATAGTTGAAGTGTACCTCGGATGAAAATTACAGGCCTCTCATCTTTTTATGTGGGAGAACTTGCACAATTGGTGGCTGACTAGATACTTTTTTGCCCCACTGTATATATACATGAAACATTGACATCAGGGGTTCACAGTTACACATACCAAGTAAAAAAGAAAGAAAGTACCTGGGGCCTTAAGAGTTTTCCTTGAGCAACCAATCTCCCGCTCTCGGCTCCGTCAAATTATTCGAGGGAAAATATCTGTGGATTTGGCTTTCAGAACATTTTACAACATTCAAAATATAATGATTTAAATAAGGGCTATAACAGTGTTTGTACTGGGTAGTTCATTTAGCTAAAACAAATGACTCGCTGACGTTTCTTTTCTCAGCTCGCTTTGAACATTGACAAAGGTTCTACCAAAAGATGGCACCAAATACTAGACCTACTTTTGCTAATGGAAAACCATTACCATGCGGTCGAAATGAAGCATAAGTGGTTCGTTAACATGTTATTGTGTATTGAAAGACATGGAATTACTCAGTAGAGCTTTTATACTTATATGGATCCCAGCAAAAAAAGGCTCATAAAGAGAAAAAAGTGTTAAGTGTCCTTGAGCAAGACACTACACCTCAAAACTGCGTCCAATGAGCAGGTTGGCACCTTGGGTGGCAGCCTCTACCGTGTGTGTGTGTGTGCGTGTGAGTGTGTGAGAATCAGTCAATGTTGGCATTTGCTTTAAAAGCACTTTGAGTGGTTAATACCCTCATTACCTCTGCCCGCCCTACCACCTGTCCTCTGGACCCTATCCCTTCAAACCTCCTTCAGACTATCGCTCCTGATATTCTACCGTTTCTCACCCATTTCATCAACACTTCTCTAACTTCTGGTCACTTTCCAAACAGTCTCAAGGAGGCAAGAGTAAACCCTCTCCTAAAGAAACCCACTCTCAACCCGTCTGATGCTATAAACTACAGGCCTGTCTCTCTCCTCCCGTTCCTGTCTAAAACACTTGAACGCGCTGTCTTTAAACAACTCTCCTGTTATCTCCATCAGAACAACCTTCTGGATCCGCACCAGTCTGGTTTCAAGGCAGGTCACTCCACAGAAACGGCCCTCCTTGCTGTCACTGAGGAACTGCACACTGCCAAAGCAGCATCCCTCTCCTCTGTCATCATCATGTTGGACCTGTCAGCTGCATTCGACACAGTGAACCATCAGATCCTCCTTCACACTCTTCAAAAACTTGGAGTTTCAGGCTCTGCACTTTCCCTCCTCACCTCATATCTCAAAGACCGTACCTACAGGGTAACTTGGAGAGGGTCCGAGTCCGACCCTTGTCAATTAACTACAGGGGTCCCTCAGGGCTCTGTTCTTGGTCCCCTCCTTTTCTCCGTGTACACAAACTCGCTCGGATCGGTCATTAGCCCGCATGGTTTTTCATACCACTGCTATGCTGACGACACCCAATTAATTCTGTCCTTTCCCCGCTCAGAGACCCAGGTCGTCGCACGCATCTCTGCTTGTCTAGCTGACATCTCTCAGTGGATGTCTGCTCATCACCTCAAGCTCAACCTTGACAAGACTGAACTGCTTTTCCTTCCGGGAAAAGATTGTCCCACTCTTGACCTGACAATCAACATCGGCACCTCTGTTGTTTCCTCGACTCAGACTGCAAGGAATCTGGGTGTGACCCTAGATAACAACCTGTCCTTCACTGCAAACATCGCTGCTACAACCCGTTGCTGCAAATATACGCTGTACAACATCAGGAAGATTTGTCCCCAGCTGACCCAGAAAGCCACCCAGGTTCTGGTCCAGGCTCTCGTCACCTCACGCCTAGACTATTGCAACTCCCTCATGGCTGGTCTACCTGCATGTGCAATCCGACCTCTGCAGCTCATCCAGAATGCAGCGGCTCGTCTGGTCTTCAACCTTCCAAAATGTTCCCACACCACTCCGCTCCTCCGCTCCCTTCACTGGCTCCCGGTAACTGCTAGAATCCACTTCAAGACACTAGTACTTGCATACCATGCTGCGAATGGATCTGGCCCTTCCTACATCCAGGACATGGTTAAACTGTACACCCCAGCACGTGCACTCCGCTCTGCCTCAGCCAAACGACTCGCTGCAACCTCGCTGCGAGGGGGACCCAAGTTCCCATCAGCAAAAACAAGTGGGTTTGCTATCCTGGCTCCAAGATGGTGGAATGAGCTCCCCATTGACATCAGGACGGCAGAAAGCCTGCACATCTTCCGGCGCAGACTGAAAACTCATCTCTTTCGACTCCACTTCGAGCGATAGAATTACTAACAAAGCACTTATATACTAATATAGGACTGGCTTATCTATAGCCAGCTGAGTAGCACTTGAAATGTTTGGCTCTATGATACCTGATGTACTTATATGATTCTGTTTTCTTCAGGGCTGTGTCTTCCTGGTCGTATGTACTTATTGTAAGTCGCTTTGGACAAAAGCGTCAGCTAAATGCAATGTAATGTAATGTAATGCAATAGACTAGAAAAGTGCTATATAAATGCAGTCCATTTACCATTCACAACAAACTCTACAAGGTCTGAGATCTTGTAGAGAAATAAAAAAACCTTTGCTTAGTCATATTTATGGCTAATGGCTCCTCTTTCGGAGGACTTACACTGGACTAGACAGAATGATACTTACACATTTGAGGACACTTGACTGCTGCAGTCCTTTAAACATAGATTGCTCTGTGAATGGGTGAGTAAGAGGCATATTGTAGGCCAGGGGTACTCACACTTTTGTATTAAAGGTCCACTTGTGAATTGTATACAAGGTCACTGGTCCGGATCAAAACAGGGACTTTACTGGCATTGATCATTTCAGTTTAACGAAACTGAAATTAAGAAGCAGTTCCTTATGGTGCACTATGCATGGGGCCCCCTTGAGGGGGTTTCCCGACATGTCGTTGCAGTAAATTAAAGGGTATTTCATGTTGTCGTTGCTGTGGACCTTCTTAATCTACCTTCTTTGGGGCCCCCCTTCTGGTACACACACACACACACACACACACACACGCACACACACACACACACACACACACACACACACGATGGCTTGAACTAGTGGGAGAAATGGCACTGTTTGTCTGTAGCCAATGCCTTGAACCTCGGCAAAAAAGGCATTAGAAATGAGAAATTCAAGGTAAACTTGCGGTTAACTTGCAGTCTGCAATGCGTGTCACGCTCGCGCACACAAGTGTACATATGTGGCGGAGTGGTGAGGGTAGGTGTTTAAAGTCGGTTTCGGACAACGCCACCTGAGGGAGTTTCGCCCCCAGGAAATTATAAAGACTAGGTCTAATACTGCTAAGGACAATTAGATTCGTTTTACACCATGGGCAGAGACAGTTTTAAGGGTCAGAATACAGTTTTATTTATAACATACAAAATATCTAAAAACACCACACACAATACATTTGAATAAAATACCCACTTTGGGGAAACGGACAGGGCTTGGCTTACCACGGCGGCAGTTAACAAAAAGGGGAGTAAGGGGTCCAAAATAAATCACCCGCTGCACACCACTCAAAACGGATATGTGAAGAAAACCACTGCCACCACCAGGGAGTCTGCCGCCTCAGGCCCACAGCACCTGTCCTGCACAGGATAAAAGGTTATAATTCTGACAAAAGGATAAACAAAAGAAAACAACAAAATGCACCAAATCTGAATGAATGTAAACAATTGAATAAACAAATTAAAGCAAATTTAAAGGACTGCAAGGAATAAACAAATGAAATCAAATTAAAGTAAATGTAAAGGACAGCAAGGAATACACAAATTAAATCAAATTAAAGTAAATGTAAAGGACAGCAAGGAATACACAAATTAAATCATAAATGTCCTTATAGTCGTGTATTCGGACTATTCCCTGACGCCAAGAACGGCTCCAGCAACAGGCCAGAGCAAGCAGTCTGGGCCTGTCCACAGCGAGGAGCGAAGCTCACAGAGAGCCCAAAACTCACAGAGAGCCAAAACAGCAGCACTGGACGGGAATGATGACCAAAGGTGGGGAGCGAGAATAGTTAGAACACCCCTGGAAAGGGAATTGGAATTACTATAAAATCTGTATGAAAGTGACGGTTTAACTTATAATATGGGGGAGGGCCTCATACGTACCACCCCGTGCAGCCAGGCGCAGCCACAGAGCCGACAAGGGAGGGAATGAGACCCCCAAATCCCACGGCCAAATCACGCTGTGACATAAATAATTGATAAAGCAGGGGAACTACGCAGTAGATTTAAAGAGAGCCGACAACGGCACTCACCAACAGTGTGCAACGCCGCTATCACGGAGCCTCTGGCGGAGCAAATGCCTCCTCTAACGCCCCGGACGTCAGCTGCGCTAAAATGGGATCACCATCGGCACCCTGGCATGAAGATCATGCTCTCCCAGATCAACCAGAGGCGCCGGTGGAGGGCTGGTACAAATCCTGTCAAAATTGACAAGGCCCGGAAGTTTGTTAACAGTGTTATGGCTACTTTTGTTCATAGCCTAAATGGTGTCATTGTTGACCACTCCAACATTAGACATGACAGTCTTGGGCTTTTTTTGCGAGATAGAGTTCATTTCACCCCTAGGGGAAATTATATTTTTTTAAAGTCACTAGCCAATTGCCTGAAAGACCACCTCCAAAGACTGTGAACTGCTAAAATGTCAGTATCACTGTTTTTGGATTTGGCCTTTAGAGTATGTATTCTAAGGCCCTTGCTAAGCCCAGACTGTCATGGCTAATGTTGAGTTAGATATTACATCTGTAGCCATAACACTGTTAACATGGCTGCTCTTCCTCTTCCCCACATCCCACCCCCCCATCTCTTCCCCCAATGGACTCTGTAGCTCTCCAGGCCCATGCTGGGCATGGCTGTCTGTCAAACCTTTTATTTTGTATTTGTTATGATGTTTTTTGTTATTTTATTTGTTAAAATAATTCTGTATTTATGTAAATATTGAAAATAAATTACATTCATATTTTCACTTATTTTGTCTACTGCTTACTGAAAATGTTAGCTATCACATCCAAATGGTACTATCAAATGAAAGGATAAGCTTACCCTACAATACAGAAAACATTACACATTAAGGCTCAAATCTTTTCCCAAGCCGTAGCAGTCTGAAAAGAGTCCCAAGTTTAAAAACACAAAATCTTGACAATGAATACTACGCTGTCATTTATCAGTGACAAACAACAAGAAGGTCTTCCCTAATCCCATGTATTTTGGCATCAACTATGTCATAAGCATACCATATAATGTAATTATGAAGTGCAATACCCTTGCAAGTTACATCTTGCATTTTATGAAAAGTAAAGGTTACGAATCATTTTATGACTTAAGTACACTAGAAAATAAATTAAAGATGTGCAACAACTGTATCAGTAATTAAAATGATATAACTTATGTACAGGGTTGGGACGGCTACTTGCCAAAAAAACAACCAGTAACTTCATGTGAGTATCAAGATATAAAAGTAATGTAACCTGATGACTTTCTTTTTCTTTTGGATTACCTCAATATCAAATGCAATGCAAATAAACACAGGAGAGAAGAAATATTAATATGATTTTTTTTTACTTAAATGTATAATATAATACCATAAAGCAGATTCAGGCAGTAGGTGTATAGATTCACAATTAAAGTATTAGCCTACAGAACAGTACCGCTTCCAGAGAAGAGATACAATTTGATCATTTTACAACAAACACTATATGCTCTTTTTAGGTTTTGAATAAGATTGTAATCCTGAGTTTCCCTATTATTAGAAAAAGTAAAACTAATCTGATTACATCTTTTCCTATGTAACTAAGGATTACACTTTCCTTTTTTTCTATACTATCTTGATTCGTGTTAGATGTAATCCATTACTGCCTAAGCCAATAAAAGTCATAACTTTTGGAAAATTGTCTCAAGTTATAAGTTATAACTTCAATCTCTTTCACGTGGAGAAGACATCACATTGGCCGAGGCGTTGCAACTTCCCTGAAGCGTCCTACATGAAAGAAAGATCACATGTTAAAAATGTGTGCACAAACTATACAGTATGACCCGTCTTAGTTTAAAGCCCACTCACCACGACAAGGTGCAGGTCAGGAAAGGGAACATATAAGACGGGACAAAAATGCAAAATAAACTGAAAAGCATGGACACAGGACATGGACAAACAAAAAATAAAAATGAGACAAACACACACAACAAAGTCTGCACACAATGCTAAAAACTAGTGCAGAAGGGTCAAGAAAAAAAAACAGGTTAAGGCAGTTGTCAAAGTCTTGAAAGATAGAGCTGAGATAAATGTTCGATAAAAATTGAATGGGAACGTGAATTTGATGAACAATCAAAAAGAGGTAAACAATGAACAAAAGAACACTGATACATTCCAAAAGTATGTTTTTACAGTTATAAACGACCTATATCAGAAAATATATAATACCACATGCCAAAAGTTACTTAGCCTTCGTCAAAACAGCAATCGAAGAAAGAAATATGTTTTTTATAAAAGTTTTACATTTTATAGATATATATTTTTTTTTTTTAATTGGCATTGAACTGATCCTTAACTTAGACAAACACATCAAGAAACCATAGCATACAAATGAATATTTGAATAAGCATATGTTTAACAAATCAATATGAGATTAGGCCCCGTTCATGCAGACTCTAAGACATATTGAACAGTTTTCCATATGCTTACTCGTTTGGCAATGAACAGTTGTTTAACTTTGACACACAACTTATGAAACTATCTACAAAGACATGAATATGGAGGAGGTTGCAAATGTGGTTTATGGATCACAGATCAATATAAACTTAGGCCCCGTTCATGCAGACTCTAAGATATACTGAACAGTTGAGGTAGGCAATATGTTAAGGCTCTTTGAACAATTTAGTATGATACATTCCGATGGTTATGTCTTTGAGTAGCATCCCGGCTTGGATTTTTGAGAGTATTTTACAGTTGGGCCCCGTTCATGCAGACTCCAACTGATAATCGCAATAAACACTGCAAACACTGCAAACAACAAACCAATCATTTAATATATATTATATAGATGTATAATTATATTTACAGATATTTACAAATATGTACACACAAGTATAGACAAACACAGATAATAAACAGTTGGGCCCCGTTCATGCAGACTCCAACTGATAATCAGGGGTGAAAGTGGTTTGAATTTCTTGCAGGTACTATAATGCTACCCCGACCTTCATTGGTTCATATTGTTCTCCTCCCGCCCCCAGCTTCATGCATCCCTGAACACAAACTTCACATTTGTAATGCCTTTATGGTGTAGAAATTAGAAACACTTGACAATATGTATAGTCAATTATTTATTTTCAATTGTGCATACAACTTGTGTCAAAACTTAACAGACCATTAGCAAGGCATGTTGAGGGAGGTAAACTACACACTTTTCCACATTTTCCACAGAGGGCTGAAGTAGCTCTCCTCTTCTGTGTACCGGCGAGCCATGCAGCTTGTTGAGTGGGCTGCTCTTCTTCCTTTGCCCAGCCAGGTCTTCACATAAGGCAGTGGATCCCACTGTCTGCATGGTGGTCCCACAGAGCTGATGAAGAGGAGATTTGCTGCATTTTTTGTTGTAAGTTTGCTCCTATACTCAGTTATGATGTTGTTCATTGTGCTGAACCCCCGTTCACAATCAGCATTGCTTGGAGACAGTGTGTCCACTGCCATGAGCAACTTCTTCATTTTGTTGGGAATGTTTCTTCCTCCACTGGCCTTGTATTCTGTGAATCCAAGATGGGCCTCTTGTTGGTTCACATGTAGGACATCACACAAAGCCCTCACCTCATTATCTCCAAATCGAGGATTGTCATGGTCCCAGTTGTCAGGGTTGAGGACTGCCATTTGATTGATAAGGCTGTTATAAGCCTCTTTTCGCTTGGCTGCAACACTGGCCTGTGCTCTGTTTGCTGTGGTTGTGAAGAGTCTTTCTTTCATATTGTCTGCCACTGCTCGGATGAACTGAGCAGAGTCAATGATGGGAGACCTGCCAACTCTTAACTCCTCTCCCTTGAATTCCATCACTTCCTCTGCCTGACTGGCATCAACTGCATGTTGTCCTGGATAGCGATTGAAACTTTCTATGCGTTTGACATACGTCGTCATGATGTCATGGGTCTTTGGGAGTGTGGTCTTCCTGTTCTGAAGAATTTCTGACAAGTTCTTAAGTTCAGTCAGAACATCTGCCATCAGTGCAAGACTTTTCAGGAAGTTGATGGAGCACAACTTGAAGCAGACCTTTGAATTTGGCCCTCTCTCTGCTGTCCCTTGTATCATCCTCTGATGCCTCACGGAAATGTTGTGCCAAGGCTGGATAAGACTGCCAAACTGCAGAGACTGCCCTCCATGAAGAAGCTACCCAGCGAACACTGAACACTTTTCCAATCCTCCTGAGGGCGATGTCCAGGTTGTGAGCACATTCACTCAGCTGCCGCATGTTTTTTGGTGACTGGCTATATAATGAAT
This sequence comes from Harpagifer antarcticus, assembly GCA_902827135.1. Classification (NCBI taxonomy): domain Eukaryota; kingdom Metazoa; phylum Chordata; class Actinopteri; order Perciformes; family Harpagiferidae; genus Harpagifer; species Harpagifer antarcticus. Next base: position 17,427,168 of record CADEHL010001005.1, read on the forward strand.
ATAGGCTGTCCATGAATGCCTGGAAGTCCTTTGTTCCCCCTGTCACATCCAGTGCCTGGTCAACAGCAAGCTCCAGTCTGTGATTAAGGCAGTGCCATAGTATGATGCCTGGGAAGTCATCCTGGAGCAACTTCCCAACACCTGACTTCACTCCCAGCATGACACTGGCCCCATCACTGCAAAATCCAATGAGGATTTCTCTCAGCAACTCAACAGTGAAGCCATTTTTAAGCAAGCAACCCATAATCTGTTCCTTGATATGAGCAGCAGACATACTATCCAGCTCAACCAGGTCCAATGGAAAGGCAATGGGCTCCATGTCTCCATCAACACTAGCCTTCAGGAACACAATTAGTGTTGATTTGTGCCCAACACTGGTTGACTCATCAGCCAATACTTTGATTTTGCTCTTGGTCTCTATTATCTTTTTTAGAAGTTCCTTTTTCATCTGTGATGACACACGCTCTATTATGTCAACACAGACAGTTTTGCTATGCAAAACACGCCCTACATCAGCAGAATGTGCATGCTGCAGGTCAATCAGACTCTCAAAGTCTGTGAAAGGCTTGTTGTTCTTGGCCACATAATAGGCTGTCATGAATACCTTGGCAGTAGACTCAAACAGACTCCTGACTCGCGTTCATGTTCAGAAGAATATCTTTATTTGCCGTCTGAAGAATCTTGACTGCTTCATTATGTGCTGCAGAGTTCTTGTGCTCACGGATTTTTTTGCGCAGTGATGAAAGCTGGACATCCCTTGATTGACCAGCTGGGACTATCTTTCCATCAGCACACTGAATAGCAATATTAACACCACGGGATGCCATGACACCCAGATCCTTCACATCATGGCATGGGGTACAGCCTAGCCTTCCATTGTGAGCATACATCCATTCATTCTTCTGTTTGAACTGTTCATATTGTTCTTCTTTCCATATAGACGGGTATGCAGTAGGGCTAGCATCACCTGTGGTGGCTTCTGAGGGACCTGCTGCCACTTCTTCTGGCTGAGTCTCCTCTTCCTCCCTCTGGGCCTCAACTGTTATAAATTAGAATAAAAATGTATAACTAAATTCAGCAGACAGTCAAAAATGTACAAGTCTCTGTCTTTCTTTGAATTTTCAGAATATTGGTTACATAAATTAAAATACTAATACAATAAAATGTCTCAAAATGTATGCCACAATGTGCAGATTAAAATAGAAGATATCAAAACAAAATATTTAATGTTAAAATAGTATGCTGTGTACATGTTGTGTATATAGAGCAGGGTGAACAACCTTTTTTGAACCAAGACGGCGGCGACTGGGGATCGACTGGTTGGGCACCCCATATAGAGATATACAGTTTGCTAGTTAGCTAACTTATTATATTCATCATGGCCAGGTTCATGTCCATTCTCTGGGCTAAATAAGCATCATCACCTGTGTCATCTGTGGGCGTTGTTTTTCTAATTTTAAGCACATTCTGAGTTTCTTCATCTCTCTCCTTTCTCTTAAACATCTGAAGAATCGTCGTTTGCATTTTTGCTTTAATTACCACGTAGCCTAACTTTCTAGCTGTCATTCAGTCACTCCATTCTTTTCTCCTCCCGCTGTTCTGATCAAGTGGGGAAAAGCAAATATGTGACCCCGATCGAAATCAGCCGGAAGTCGCAACGGCTCATTTCAAAATAAACGTGGATTTGCGTAAAAAAATAGTTTTTCGGGGTTCGGGTGTTTTGTTTGATTTTAAATAAACAAAGTCTTGGCTTTCAGAATATGAAACTTGTTTCGGCAAATTCAGAAGATAAATACAACTTAGAAGCTTGTAACGGCATAATTACAAGCGGAGAACGGAGTAACTTGAGGTCACAGCAGGCATAACAACAGCCGGTGTTTCTCGTTAGTGTTTTCCCCGGGAAACAAACACAATACGCAAAAATACACAAACACACACACACACACACACACACTCGCGAGCTTCCCCCAGACCAGTAATCCAAACCAAAATATCTTCCCTTCGTAGTATAAATTCCACGGGTGGAGCTGTCAATTCTTCCTGGTCCTCCGGACCGCCTGGAAATCTCTTACCGGTACTAAGGACCGGGTAGGACCGGCACACTTTCAATACTGCTGATAATCACAATAAACACTGCAAACAACAAACCAATAATTTAATATATATTATATAGATGTATAATTATATTTACAGATATTTACAAATATGTACACACAAGTATAGACAAACACAGATAATAAACAGTTGGGCCCCGTTCATGCAGACTCCAACTAATAATCAGGTTCACACAATACCCACACTGCAGTGCCACAAATACGTTGAAAATACCCAGAATATTTAACAGCAGACATTGAAAGTTACTCAGGCCCCTTTCATGCGGGCCCCAAGCAACATATACAATGTTTTCCAAAGAGAGTAAGGCTTGCCACTAGCCATGTTCCTTGTTCTAGGTCCGTAAATTACAAAAAAGGTATTAATTGGCCATGACACGTAAAACACAAACCAATAACTTAATATATATGATATAGATATATACATATATTTACAAATATGCATACACAATTTTTGACAAACACAGATAATAAACGTACACCTGCAAAACACAGAAATGGCCAACAACCTTTTTTTTAGTCTCCGTAAAAATTGATTAATTTCGTCAGTTTTCTACGGACTACTTTGCCTTCTTTAATCTTATCCGTCTGCCGCCTTGCTATATGATTTAATCTGACTTTGCAGTACAAGGCAGAAGCCATCTTTACCAGAACATGGACATGGTTAGCTTCAACACACATGTCAAACATGTGGTTGTGCAGCTGTGGGAAGAGATTTTTCTCAGAACACTCAGAAAGCACCTGGTGGACAATTGCCGCCGTTGTTCCTCTTCCCTGTGGAGCCTTTCCTTCATTGGCATTTAGAAGCCGCTGAAAACATCTTTCGGTAACTTGACAAAATGAAGTGATGCCTGGTGATGGTTTCTGTAGGCCACCTCTGTTCTTCAAAGTTACAAATGGATGCACAGAGTCAGCTGATGTCAGTGCATGTGAGCAAGGCATGCAGGTGACCTTCTGTTCTATCTTTTTGACAATGAAGCCTGCGATGTATGAGATCGCTGCTTCTTTGTACTCCGATAGATGGTTAACATCAGGAAGGTTAGCAAGTGTGTCATCCTCAGTCACAATCTCTTCCACCGGCTCAATACCCAACCTGCGTGCCATGTTGATATTTGCCGGTGTTGAGTCAAGGATGGTTGTGTTGTCACGAAGAAGACAGTTACCTGTGCCTTTTTTCACCTGGTGCCTTACAAGGAGACGCTTGTATGCCCCTTGGAACTGCCTGACATTGGGGTTGTTGTTGTAACCTCCACGCGCTCTGATTGCAGAGAAAAACAGCTCCAAATGATCCTGACTTAGCTTGTAGGTCAGACGGTATCGACAGGGGGCAGGTGGCTGCTCTACCAGGTCTTCGTAGATGCCAATAACGCTTCTCCCACAAGCAATGAAACCACAGATGGGTGTTTTCTTCTGTGTGGCATGTAAAGGAACAAGTTTGTTGTCCTTTCCTTTCATTTTAAGCCCACGGAGAAGGGACTCAGCTTCTAATAGAATACCTATGGCATAGTGTTTAGTTGCTGGCTTGATGGACACGTTTCGGCTGTTAAGGACGTCAAAGGCTGCATCAATTGTGCGCAGGAACTGAACTGTGGCTGCACTTCCAGTAAACTGAGGATACTTAAGCTCCTTTTCTGAATATTCAAGGGCATCTGCCACACTGCTGCTAAATAGTTGGGCTGCAAGATTGACCTTCATTTTCTGATTTCTCCACTGGATGTGGGCCATTTTTAGTTTGTTGCCAAGACGCAAGCCCTCCTTCTCCTGCAGCTTGTGGAGCTCCTCTATGTACTTCCACATTATCTGCTGGCCATCTTCTCTTACCAGAACCCCAACTGTTGAGAAGACATTTCGAAGAAGCTTGAGCATATGACATGGATCCAGGATCACATAGATATTTTGTGTGTGATCCTCAGGATGGAGAAAAAATGATCTCATGTCAAAAATGTCCAATTTGGCACCAAGCTCCCTGATGATGGCAAGGTTTTGGGAGGGTCCATCGCATGTCAAAGATATAACCCTTACTCCAATTGCATGAAGCCTAACAAGGCTCTCTCGGATGAGGTTTGCTCTCTCGGTTCCAGTCATGCTGTTTATGAGGAAGTAAGCAATGGGGATCTTCCAAGACTCGTTGATTGCAACAACCATAAGGACCAATGCTTGGGTTGAAAAAAATCACATTTTCAATTTCTCCAGAGCCAATGTCAACATACCCATGAATTTGGTCCCCCCCAAACTCAGTTTGCTTATGGATGTACATTTCATCCATCATTAATGAGCAAACTGTGTCTTTCCCGGCTTCTCTCCTTTCAGCAACATGACTTTTTAACCAAGTCCGCGTTTCGATGCATTCCTTGATCTCCAGTTATAACGCCGGACTCCGCCGCTGGCCGAAGCTAACGGAGCCCCAGGGGGCTAGCTACGGCCGCTGGGACCTATGGCCTGGACGCGCTAGCGAGCTAGCCCCCTGCAGCCCCGTTAGCTTCGGCAGCGTGGACTCCGGCACGGAGATACGGCACGTATCTGTCAATCTGTCAACCACGCCCTAATGTGTGTGTGGCACTGTGTGGCACTTCCGTATTGGCTTCACGGCTCTACCCCACAGTTTGCCGCTTGGTTGGAGATCGCGGTTGCGGCCGCGGACGACTAGTGAGAAATCTTTCCATTTTCGATCTGTGTTCACATACTGAGAATTATAAGTAACAGTTTGCGCTTTAACTTACAACGACCCCTGATAGATCTCGCGAGAATGTGTATAAATATATATAGATACATTTTCATAACAAAACAATGGGGTTGCTAAGCCGTTGCTAGGCCAATTGTTGGAGTTGCTATAGAAACTCCAAGCTACCCCCTGGCGCCGCCCCTGTGTGTAAGTGTAGCAAGTCTCCATTTGTTGCTGATTCTTCTGGTTAGCATCGCCATGCTAAGTAGTTGTTTTCATAAAACACAGTTTTACACAGTAGTTTTGTATGTGTAAGTAACTGACATTTAACACTGTGGCATAAGCAAATGTATTTTAAATGTTAAGAGTATTAGCCAGCCAGCAGTGAGTAAATGGTGATGAGGAAAATACCATAGTTAGTTTTTCTCGATTGCTAACCCACTAAAATTCTACATAAAGCACAATTATTTAACTGACACTCAAAGAGCAAAACACCGGCTCAAATCTCCAAAACTCTAAACACGTTTTCAGCTTTTCACAACATTTGCAAATGAACATGGCACTTTTTGCCAACCACTGCACACGTTTCTCCACCTAAGACACAGGAATCTGACAAAGTCACGTGTTGTTGTAGCTGTTTTAAAACACTGATATTCAAAATGCCTCAATCCTGCACAATGTACTGTGGTAAACTTACTTTTATGCAACACAGACACTGACCAACCACTATATCTTTGTTGTTTATCTGAAGGACTGAGAAAAAAAGAAGTGCAGGTGGAAGGCCAAGGATTTTCAATGAGGCACAGGAAGCAGCAGTTACAAACTGGGTTTTGGCAAACAATGCCATCACACTTAGAGAGATCCGAAGCATAGTAACTATGTGCTGAGATGCATGTTGCACAATGTTATTTTTTAATAAAATGTGATTTTTTTCCCAACAACTCATTTACTGTATTTCTGTATCCTGAAGAATTGAAGTAAAGTGTTATGGCACAAAGTTTAATACAGCGTATTTCTGGTATATTCATTTCTAATGTCATCTAATATATGTGTATTAAAACTTGGATGGACAAGTCAAGTTTTTCCTCTTAATCATAGAGAGGTTTTTTACATTGATGTTCTTATAATGATGTCCCATTTTTAGTCGAAGTACATTTAGCGCAAATGGTCTTTTCTTCTACTTGACTTGTTAATAATCAGGAGGTGGTTTTTTGGCTATTTTGTGAGTAGGTAAGGATACAGGACAATCTGTGATATCTGCTTTAAGTCAAATAATTACCCATTGATAAGTATGTTTCAGAGAGTCATTTTGGGCTTTCAAGGGCAGAACTCAGTAGATTGTCTGTAAGAGTTTTCTGTATAATCTGGAAGCTTAAATTAATGAGAGAAATGTATGTGCATTCATTTCAAGACTCCTAAAGAGCAGGAGACGAGTGGGTCACACACAATTAGAGAGACAATGGTCCTTCTGATTCTGGGTGAGCTGACTTCGGAGTGGAAGGGAAGTTCAGAAATGGCCTTAGGGTATAGGAACAGTTAAGCTTTGTTGGTTGGCTGGTCCTGAGGAGGTCATGAGATGATGACTGGTAAACCCCAACAAGTATGGCTTTCTTAGAGAAAGACATGTGACATTCACGAGGGACTGCAGGATGAGATGTGTGTGTATTCATTATGCTGAGCAATACCTGTGTTTGTGTTTTGTATTGATTTCTCTGTTTTATCCTTTCATAAATGTGAGGACTAAACTTGCTCCAAACATTCTGGGGTGCTTGGAGTAAACAGGTTTTATTGCTCTGTGGGGGAGGTGTAGGTATGCAGGACAGTGGGCAAGGTGGATGAGAGTACCTTCTGCTTAAGATCTCCAGTATGTCATATTTCAGGGAAGTCTACATATCTTGAATAGTATATGTGTGTGTTTAATTACTTTGTATTCATAATAAGCAGTCTGTGTAACCAGAAGCTGGAAATATGAGAGTATTAATATGTATTATCTTTGTGAACAAGGGGATATTCTTTGGACAGCTCAAGCCTCTGGAATGTGCAGAAAAGTGTGTGTGTGAAAGTCTATGCAGGAAAGTGAGATAACGGACACCAGATGTATTTTGCTACGACTGCAGAGACACTTGTTTATTATCTGCCTGGCTCGCGCTGATTCGCTAAGAGAAGCCATCTTTTTTACATCTCCCAATGAGATAAACTGACCACAGCTCCTCCCGTTTTGTTTTCTGCATGTAAGCCTGTTCTATCTTTTAGTTCGTTCTCTTTTGCTCCTGCCGACAAGATGATAAGGTTCTCCCGGCATTTGGACCAGAGCAGGGGGTGGGGCCCAGGCCCACCCCTTTGAAAGTGTAATGTATTCTTACCGTTTATCATTAACCTCTTAAGCCCGAGGGTCCCCCCAGTGGACCCCTCCCACCATTTTTTTTACGAGACTATGTCTCAGGGCTTCTTAACATTTATGAAACTATTAATGTTCCATATCCTTTTAACGATGAGAAACTCAGCTAACTGACAATGTGAACCATGTTTAGCTAAAAGAAACACAAGAGTAATACCAAGCCTTTGAATTAGCATGGAGTGAAAAAATGCATCACTGTAGGACCCCGAATTGCGGAGCTATCAGCCAGAAAAGAGAAAGTAAACAACATCCGGTTTAAAAAAATATGACAATAATTACGTCTTACTTTTTTTGATTTGTGATCAAAAGTTGTGTTCACTGGAATAAAAACGCCGCTCAAGGTTAATCCAATGTCTTTGTGTCACGTAGAAATGTTGGCTGATAATCCATCATCATATTTATGGCAATATACTGGCTATAAAGTGTTGCAGTCCAGGCGTGCACTTTCAGATATGCTTTGTTCGCTTCTCAATTACGCCCGCTAAGGTAATGTTTACGTGGATTTGGGAACTGCCCATCGATTCTATTGGTTCTGATGGTTAAGAAAATGGTGTAAATCACACGAATCGACCAATGGGTTCCAGAGATATAGTCCTGCGTAAAGTATAAAGAATGCCAGCCAGTTGAAGTACATTATGCAGCCGACTTCATTTATTGTTTACTACGGAAGGAAGCAGGAAGCAGGAATTGCCGGGACCCAGAGCACATGGAGCACACAGCAGATAACGGAATTGCAGTTTTATTGCTTATGGATTATCAGAACATTTCAAAGGGGACACAGCCCCATTGGATATTAACCTATGGATTAACTACATCATCCAGGGGTAGACATTAAGGGTAAAAAGCCACTGGCCCTCCGGGCCGGTGGAATTGTATTGTCACTGGCCCCACCATTGTAACCACTGCATTCGTCCAAAAAAATATCGACTAATAATGAAGAAAATTAACACATTTGTTGCTATAGTAATTTATGTACTTACTACTTGTACTACAACATTTGAACAATCAGTTCTTCCTCATTTTCCTCAATTGTTCATATTTGGTTTATTAAAATAATGATATTGTGGTCATTGTTAAAAAATGTCTGCTATTATGAGTATTATTATTTGTATAATACACTTTCTGCCTTCCTGTCATTAGGAGTTAGAGATGTAATGGCTATAGATTAGATTAGATTAGATCCTTCATTATCCTAAACTGCTGGGACATTTCCCTATAGCCAATACCTTTATATGTTCTGCTCTTCACTTGCTTGTCAGCATAGGTCGGCATTGATGTACAGAGCCGACAGAAGACCTTGTTTATATTGGCATCATCATGAGAGGTGCAGTGACGTGTCCTAAAACCAGGAAGTAAGCTGTTGGTTCCCTCGACAAAAAGTAATGGGATTTCTCCACAAGGTTTTGGAAAATAGCTGGAAATAAGGTCTGTGGAAAACAAACCTGTTTGATAAATGCACGTTTTGTTCTGCCGGATAATCTCCACATGTCTACCCTACTTTTATAATTTTCGAATCATAAATCTAATCGATATATTATAAAAGGGTTTTAGGACGCGTCACTGCACCACTAGAAGCCAACTCCATCGATCAAGCTGCCTGAAACTTTCTCTCCCTCTTCTTCTCATGCTCCCTGTCACTCTCCTTTAACTCCTCCGGTGACTTTCTTTTATTTGAAAATAGTTTTTTGCTCGGCGCTTGGCCGGTTACCGCTGGTATTAAAAACATTTTGGCGAATGGTTAGGTGGCGCGATAGTCTGTTGTGAAGGAGCGCGCTCTCGCACACGGGAGCCTGCTCGCGCTGTGCTCCGCAGCAAACAGCTGTTTGCTTTTCACCCAACAACGACAAGCGACTCACGAAACGCTATGTTGTAGCGTTAATAAACTAAACAATTCAACAAAATTGATTGTCAAAATACCAATACCACAGGAAACATTTTTTTTAAACAATATTTGTAGTGGCCCGAGCGGGCAAGTGGAAAGTACGTTATGCTGGCCCGGGGTGTATAAATAGTGCTTCCGGGCCAGCGGGCCAATTATAATGTCGAGCCCTGCATCATCGTTTTTATCGTTTTAATGCCATTGAAGACCAGTTTAGACCAGACAAAGAGGAAGGTAAGCCATTAGCCTAGCACATATTAGTACCTAGCGCCACTTGTTTTGATGTACGTTTTTGTTGATAACCTCGCAAGTTTGTATCTTTCAGTGTTGAGGTGGGCACCGTTAGATTCTGTGTCTTTACGATCAAAAACGATGTGTTGGATGTGCAGCTAGGATAAGTAATAAGGGAGCTAGGAGTGATTTTCGGTCAAGTAATAGGTTAGCATTTTTCGCTCGGGGCTAATTCAGAGCCTCACTGTTAGCATTGTGTGTTTTTTTTAAATAATATTTTTAAAATATTCATAGTTTATTAAATATTAAGGTTCCTTAGACGTCATTTGCAGGAAACAGAGTATGTTTCCTGCAAATGACGTTAGGGTAACAGAGTATGTTTTTATATTTTATTTTTTTCACAACAGTTGTATTTGGATGTAATGAATACCTATAGTGATAATTCAAAGTAATAAAATGATTTTTACAGTGAAAAAGTTCAAATGGAACTGATGGTTCCCAAATTACCCAGAGGTGAGTCCGCCTGGACTTTATTTTTCTAAATCTGTCTAAAAAGGTCAAATTTCACTTGTTTTGCATCAATCTTGACACAGGGTAGTTATTATATGTTATAGTTTGGATTCCTAAAGCTTTTAGTCTACTAACCCATCATTCAAGGGTGGTTTTCACTATAAGTAATGGGGTTTTTTTAGACGGACATTAGAATTGACATGTTTTTACTATGTTCCATCTGAATTTATTTTAAAATATAAACATCTATATTGATTCTGACACTTCTACATCCAACTCACAGATGTAACCTTGCTTTGAGAGAAAATAATATTAATTTACCCCTTTTAGAAGTGAATATATAGTCTTTGTTGTGTTAGTGGCATTTTCGAGCCTGAAACCTGAAAAACAGGTTCAGGGCTTAAGAGGTTAAAAACAGATTATTGTTTAACCCCTATCCTGGTTGTTTTGAGTTTTCCTTCTTTGAAAGCAAACTCATATAGGATCGGCGCGAAGCAGAGATATCTGCCCCAACAGCATACACAGCTCATGTTTAGAGAGACCTTAAAAGAAGGGCATCAGTGAAGTGGAGCTTCTGTGTGAAAGCAATGTAAAGATTTGTATTGGACAAATCACCGAATTCTGGGGGTTTCAGCGGCCAACACAGCAAGTTGAAAATAAGCAGCCGGAGATATTACTGCTATCGCCTCTCTGTAAAACACGGCTCCAGCTGCAAGCTCAGGTGTGTGTGTAAACCCCCCCCCGTGTTTGTGGGGCTGCAGCCGTGCAGCTGAGAGGGAGAAAGTCACAGCCTTTTGTCTATAAAGCTTTAACTCACACCACCGCCATCTCTATTAAAAAAAACGAGATGGTCTAAAAAGCACCCGTTCTTTGCGACCGCTTTCTCATGGTTAAACGGGCCAGCGCAAGGTGCGTGCATCACCCTGGACCAGAACCTGTGTCGCTTTCTGGGTCAGCTGGGGACTATCCTCCTGATGTTGTAAAGCGTGTATCTGCAGCAGCGGGTTGTAGCAGCTATGTTTGCAGTGAAGGACAGGTTGTTATCTAGGATCACACCCAGATTCCTTGCAGTCTGAGTCGGGGAAACAACAGAGGTGCCGATGTTGATTGTCAGGTCAAGAGTAGGACAATCTTTTCCCGGAAGGAAAAGCAGATCAGTCTTGTCAAGGTTGAGCTTGAGGTGATGAGCAGACATCCACTGAGAGATGTCAGCTAGACGAGATGCGTGCGACGACCTGGGTCTCTGAGCGGGGAAAGGACAGAATTAATTGGGTGTCGTCAGCGTAGCAGTGGTATGAAAAACCATGCGGGCTAATGACAGATCCGAGCGAGTTTGTGGACAAGGAGAAGAGGAGGGGACCAAGAACAGAGCCCTGAGGGACCCCTGTAGTTAATTGACAAGGGTCGGACTCCGACCCTCTCCAAGTGACCCTGTAGGTACGGCCTTTGAGGTGATGAGGGAAAGTGCAGAGCCTGAAACTCCAAGTTCTTGGAGAGTGCGAAGGAGGATCTGATGATTCACCGTGTCGAATGCAGCAGACAGGCCCAGAAGGATGATGACAGAGGAGAGGGAGGCTGCTTTAGCAGTGTGCAGTTCCTCAGTGACAGCAAGGAGGGCAGTTTCTGTGGAGTGACCTGCCTTGAAACCAGACTGGTACGGATCCAGAAGGTTGTTCTGATGGAGATAACAGGAGAGTTGTTTAAAGATGGCGCGTTCAAGTGTTTTAGACAGAAACGGGAGGAGAGAGACAGGCCTGTAGTTTATAACATCAGACGGGTTGAGAGTGGGTTTCTTCAGGAGAGGGTTTACTCTTGCCTCCTTGAGACTGTTTGGAAAGTGACCAGAAGTTAGAGAAGTGTTGATGAAATGGGTGAGAAACGGTAGAATATCAGGAGCGATAGTCTGAAGGAGGTTTGAAGGGATAGGGTCCAGAGGACAGGTGGTAGGGCAGGCAGAGGTAATGAGGGTAAGAACCTCACTTGGAGAGAGAGGGGAAAAGGAGGTCAGTATGTGGGTGAAAGGAGGGTCTAGTGACCGAGCGGTGAGTAAAGGTGAGTCAGAAAAAGAAGAGCAAATATCATCAACCTTTTTTTCAAAGTGGTTAACAAAGTCGCTTGACAGAAGGGAGGAGGGGGAAGGGGCTTTGAGGGGTCCAGGAGGGAGGAGAAGATGGAAAGAAAGTGCTTTTTGCCTGAGAGATCGAAGCAGAGAAAGAGGAGAGGAGAGCCTGATAGGTTAGGAGGTCGTCATGGTGTTTGGATTTCCACCGTTTCCGCTCTGCTGCCCGAAGGACGGTTCTATTAGCACGCAGTGCGTCATTTAGCCAGGGAGCAGGAGGGGACTGACGAGCCTGCAGAGATGTGAGAGGACAGAGAGAGTCCAGAGAGGATGAGAGAGTAGAGAGGAGAGTTTCTGCAGCAGAGTTTGAAGGCAGGATTTGGAACGAGTCAGAGGAAGGGAGGGCTGAGAGCACCGATGAGGCAAAGGTAGAGGGGGAGAGGGAACGAAGGTTACGGCGGACAGGTGCAGGATGAGAAGAGATTAGTTCGTTATGTTTAGAAAGGGGTAGAGAGAATGAAATGAAGAAGTGATCGGATGTGTGGAGCGGGTTTACAGAGAGGTTAGAAGTAGTGCAGTTCCTTGAGAATATGAGATCAAGGACATTGCCAGCTTTATGACTTGGTGGGGATGGAGACAGTGAGAAAGCAAAGGCGGTTAACAGAGATGTTAGTTCGTCTATCTTCCCTGTCTGGAGGTTGAAGTCTCCGAGAAGTACAGCGGGAGGGCCAGTTTCAGGGATGTGTGAGAGGAGATTATCTAATTCCTCCAAGAAGTCCCCCAAGGCTCCTGGTGGACGGTAGAGAACAACAATGGTTAATTGTATAGGATGGGTTACTGTGACGGCATGGAATTCAAAGGTGGAAGGAGTGAAGTTAGGTAGCTTGAAGAGGGAACAGCTCCATTTGGGAGAGAGCAGGAGACCAGTGCCACCTCCTCTGCCAGTGGGTCTGGGTGTATGGCAGCTGTTGGGGTGGATGTGTTGGATGGAGTAATCCACGTCTCAGTGAGAGCAAGGAAATCCAGAGACTGCAGGGAAGCGTAGCCAGAGATTAAGTCAGCCTTAGGAACAGCTGACTGGCAGTTCCACAGGCCGCCTGAAACCAGATGTTGGATGTCAGTGGAGCATGTGGGATAGACGAGAGCAGGCCGGTTATATCGATTACGAGATACACGGGGCCAGTGATAATTGCGAGAGGACACATTAACAGGAATGGAGAAAATACACATGATTATAGCATGAGGGCTAAACAACCAAATAAAATAAAACACCAGCGATACTTAGCTCAATCAAAGTAGGATTTGCCTCCTCTTTGCCACCCTTGTGACTCCAGCAGGACTCTATTGTCTTTGTCAGTCTTACTCCAGCAGGACTCTATTGTCTTTGTCAGTCTTCATCTGTCTGACGCTCCAGGAAAGAGCTACCTGAAATGGACACCTGATTGCTGAGTTCTCACAGATGTGGGGCCACGCCCCTTTAATTAGTTAACTCTCTGCAGCTGGTGGCCCTCAAAAGGAAATCTAGACTGGCTCCCTCCTGAGTTGCTATTGTGTCTTTTCAGTGGCCCAATGGTTTTACAATTACATTAAACCCCAAGTTATAAAGTTATGAGTTTAACCCTTAATACAGTTACACCTACTCAATAAAGCTCTTAGTATTCTACAAATGTTTAAATCAAAGTTAACCCTAGCAGTCAGTTAGTTCAGTTTTAAGGTTTCAGTCAAATTACTTGTCACAAGTTTCTGCCTGACAGATACTGTAGCGGTTTTGAGATTTAAAATCACAATTTCAGTCAGATCAACTACAGAGCATTTCTATAGAATACACACACTGAAACAGAGAAGTCTAAAAACAGAATGTCACTCACACAATTCTAGAAGTCACCAGTTGTTATCCTGTCAAAATCGAGTTGCACACACGATTTAGTTATCCCACCAAAAGTAAATGAATTGAGAAAAATAAATAATATAAAGATGTAAAGCAAAATTCTGGTAGTATAAATGTGCTGCAAAATGAAAATAAATAGCAAAAGAGTGTAAGAAAAGAAGATTATATTGCTTTAAGAATCCATTCTTAAATGGTATTGCTGGTATGTTAAGATATCTTTGTGACCTTGTATAAACCCTATGCCCCGTCCTGCGCCCCGAGACCCTCAGAGGCATCACTGCTGGTCGTAAAGACCTGCCTGAGGAGATCAGGGTTGCAAAATCTGTTTTTTTAGGTCAATGTTGTATTATTTGTTTAATTTATTCTTAAATCTATGTATTGTATGGTAATAATGAATACAAACGTAGTGTATTGAACACATTCCGAAACAAAGCAGATAAGACAGAACTAGACTCAGACATAATACTAATTGTTGTTGAAACCTTTTGTGCTGTTGCTGCAAAATGGAAACTTTGTTGATTATCTGTTCCAACTGGCCACTGGAATCAGGTAATTAATATAAGTTGAAGTTCAATTACAGTTTTAAAAATAGTTTAACATTCTTTATTAAACTGCTTCAAATTATTTCTCATATCAACCAATTGGTCTCCATAGACATTACTAAAATTAAAATAGTTGTTAAACTACTGACAAGTTTTCTGAAACCGAGCTTATGAACAACAGAGTAAAGGTCGCTGGTTAAGCCAGGATCAATATATTTGATGAAGTTTTTTATTGTGTGCATAATAAATGTGTTTGAATGAATTGAGCAATTCTTTAAAAAGTATAATGTTGCAATCTCTTTAAAATAAGTAATTACAGTTAAAAAAATAGATGTTGTTTTCCAAGGGCCTCTCTTTCACAGGCCCACACTTTGAATCATGACACTTCCAAGTCCTACAGAGATCAGTATCACTTTGTGTTGCAAGCCAAATCCAGGGGTTCTACTCGAGCCCAATTTTAAATACCATAAAGAAAAGAATTGAACCCAGCTTGAGCTAAATGTCAAATGTATTTAATTAATGTGCAAGTGTTTTGATTGAGTTAAAATGCTCCAGTCTAGCTTCCTTCGAGTTTAATCTAAGCAACATATTGGTTCTCATAACATTCTCACTGCTGTGCTGTCCCAAATGTTTTAAACCTTGGGCAGACAAGCACACACACACACACCCACATCCATTTCTCTGCTTTGGACTGATGAGTATAATGATTATTGCATGTTAAATGACTAACACAAACCTTACATTTATGCATGTGTCAGGAAGGCTCCCAAATAATTCTGAGGGGCCTATCCTATTTTTGTAATTAAATGATAATGTGCTAATCCATTACTTTGAGTTGTCGGCACTCAAAGTAATGGATTAGCACATTATCATTTAATTACAAAAATAGGATAGGCCCCTCAGAATTATTTGGGAGCCTTCCTGACACATGCACATGCATAAATGTAAGGTTTGTGTTAGTCATTTAACATGCAATAATCATTATACTCATCAGTCCAAAGCAGAGAAATGGGTGTGGGTGTGTGTGTGTGCTTGTCTGAATTATGAACATCCCTATCAGGTGTTAACCCAATAACTAGGACAGCTCTGAAGGCCAATGGTCAGAGAGAGAGGGTCACACTCTCTGGCTGCAGGACGGGCAAGGAGGCACGAGGTCGTTCGAGATGAGAGGATTCTAATCTTCAACTATCTGAGGAGATGGGATGCTTCTTCACCATTCTGCTCAGTGGGCTCAGGCAGACAACCCTGCGGGACGAGCGAGGGCTTCAGAGGCTTCATACAAGGTTCCTTGTTTCTTGGAGGAGCAGATGTCTTCCTAACCTCTTCCATCACGGGGGGAGACCTGGATGCGCCACTTGGAATACGCAGTTGCACTGCTCTCAAGCAGATAGCAGAAGGAATGCAGGCAGATGAGCCTCCGTTTCACTGGGGGATCATACAGTGCTCACTGAATGAGCCACACAAAAGCAGACCAATTGGGGGGTTGAAATATGGCGCTCTGATGAACAAGAGTTTGAGCCAATCAGCACCTCAGTGCTAATCTACAGTATCAGGATGCCTTTACACACCAGACACTCTTTGTCATACAGAGAGGAGGAGAACGAGTCAGAAAGACTGAAGGACATGTTCTTCCAGCTTTCGTACAAAGATGAACTTTGAATTTATTTTATATCTTGGATGTTTACAGATGTACAATTAATGACTGTCTTTATATTTCTAATGACCAGACAACTGTTAAATAGTGGTGATTAATATATTTTGCCGGATCAGATTACACTTTCGCACTAAACTAAATTAATTAATTAATATTTTCAGATGATAAAGTATTGAATAATAAGATATTTCTACTATTATCACAGATAATGTTAATATCCTTAATCATCCAGCAATCAGGCTTAACAACACTACTCTTTAATGTATTATCCATGCAGAGAAAGACCTACAATGATGTTTTAAGTACTGGATTAATTTCAGTTTTGGACCAAAACAAATATTTTTGCGATTGTGCATCTGTGTTTTATGTGTGTTCATTATTATGCTTTTGACAAAAGATGATCCAAACACTGATGAGAGATGATTTTTCTATTATGATTGGCAGTATCAATCATTGTGATTGAATGTTTCAATCTTATTATGTTGTTCTTAATGTGATTGTTATTAATGTAATTGATGTTGTGTAATTCTACACTCAAATCTGAAGATTCCCATTGATTTAACTATTGAACAAAATATTATTAGACTAAGGTTTTTAGATTATCAAAATTGATAAAAAGAGAGAAACTGTTGTGGAATATTTTCTAAGGCCCATAACTTTGACCCAGTTTATCAGTTAAAACTGTCCTGACTGAGCACACGCACCTCGTAACCTTGGCTGCTGTGCTCTCAGTGTTCTGTCCCCCTGTTCCTGCCTGTTGGCGTCAGCTGATAGAGGTGTTATGATTCTATGTTCCTGCCTGTTGACGTCAGCTGATAGAGGTGTTATGATTTTATCTTGTTATGCAGCATGTTGATGATACTCTCGGAACTAGCTAAATACAGGGGTCTGGGATAGAGTTCTTCAGAATTGACGTGGCAACTCTCCCGTGCAGTCTCACCGTGACTGATGTGACTTGTGATGTGAATCTCTCCGGCCGTAACTCCAAATAAATCATCAGTGTTTGACATTGAAGCTCCTGCTCCTCCCGTGTCTCTTTCTTGAGTCGGTGACTCCCACTGCATTGCTACACAGAAGTTTCCTCTACAGAATGTAGCGTAATCATCTTGTGTAGAGACCTCATAATCACACATGATAGTAGTGGCGGTTCACATTTGTTATGCGCAGGCGGGGGTAGGGTGGCGACCAGTGGCGGCTGGTGGAAAATATGTTTGGTTGGGCTATGGAAATGGTGAGCAAACCATACTAGGGGGGTCCGAGTGGATGCTCCCCCGGAATAACATTTTGAGAAATTACACCTTAAATTATGACTTCTAGTGATGTTAGAGGGGGGGGGAGGACAAATTGAGTCTTAAAAATATGAGATAATCTTTAGTGTGGTTAGCTATGAATCTTCCAAAACTTCCAAATACCTTGTCTGCCCAATAGTTTCTACAGTATAAACTACAACAGTACAGTAGGCCCACACAAACTGCAGAACACTGGTGCTTTGGGAACACTCAAATGATTTAATTCCCATTTAAAATCAGGAGACTAAATACGAACTGTGTGTGTGTGTGTGTGTGTGTGTGTGTGTGTGTGTGTGTGTGTGTGTCATACTTGCCAACCCTCCCGATTTTCGCGGGAGACTCCCGATTTCATTGCCCTCTCCCGGTTTCCTCCCGGGGTCATATTTCTCCCACATTTCTCCCGATTTCTGACAAAATCAGATTTACTCATGACTGTTTCCACTCAGACTTTAATACAGCTACACCATTGTTTGGTTTCCATGGTAGCGCGTCTCTTTAGTAGCGTGCGCAACTCAAAGTCTGAGAGGGTGAGGAAGAAAACTGAACAAGAATCGACAACTCGACCTTCTGCTCACTCCTTTCCTGTAAAATACAGGTCCAGCCCACACATATGCTCCATTGTGCTACAGGCATTGCACTTACAACTACAATAAGCATGTAAATGTTAGTCTACAGCTCCGGCGTTCCACTAGCACACGGAGTCTCCACCTGCAGACGTAGCCATCCTCATCAACTACTGTTGCGTCACCTTGGATATGATTCCAAACAACTCACAGACCGCATCGGTCGAAATTATGTTTCGGCGGCATAGTTTACAGCAGTGGTCGCCAACCGGTCGATCGCGAGTGTGGTGCGGGGAGATCGCGGACCGTAAAAAAAAAAGTAACAAAAGAAAGAAATAAAATAAAATAATAATGTTTGAAAAATATGTTTTTAGACCACCCCGTTAGCAGGTGCCACTTGATTGACGTATATTTGACACCTCAATAATATAATACATTAACCGTGCTTTACTTGAACCTCATCATGACACAAGAGAGGACGGCAGGACTGCAATTTCCTGTGTTCAGTGAATGCAACAGAGGCAAGTCACCAGACCAATCAGATAGTTGCATGGAAATACACGTGTGCTTGTGTCATTCAAGCTCGGCTCTGTGCGTGTGTGGCAATAGCGCATTTAGTGTGATAGAGAGGGAGAGAGGGAGAGAGAGGGACCGGTGCTAGCGGGGACCGTGATGTTAGCATCTGGTTAGCTAGCTGCACTAACGGACATAAGGAGCTGTTTCCACAACAAAATGGAGGAGAGTCCTCCCCTGTCAGACTGATGGGCTCAGGTGAGCTAAAGGAGTGTTTAGAATGGTTTTATTATTTATTATTTCCGTGGCACACCTTCATATGATCATTATAGTGTGACAACCCCTCCACACCATGTGGGGTGCTGTTTCTGTGTGTGCTTTGTGGGTGTGCTTAGGTTCATAGGTTCAGGTGCTGATGAGCTACACCTGGAAGGAAAGGATATAGGAGGAGCCCAGCCGGTTACGAGGCCCCTGACTCCTCTGGGCACTCTTGCCGTGCCAGCCTCGGGGACCTGTGGCTGGTTCTATCAGTAGATTGTTTATAAGAAAATAAATAATTGATATTTTCTTACCCTTCGTCTCTCCTCCCTGTTTGTTTTGTTGCAGCCCAGGAGCCGGGTTGTAACAGATGGGGGCTCGTTGTTTTGGACCTGGGAAGCGTGTGCAACTGGATGTCCGTTGTGGGGACGGTTTTCGCTGGTTGTTTGGGAGTAGCGTATAGGCTGCGTAGTAGCGTGAGCGTGCACGCAGTGTTATATGATGGAGAGTGTGGAGGAGTTTGTGAGAGCACCTACAGAGGAGCTACTGGAGGGCTTCTCACGTGAGCAGCTGATCGGGGTTGCTGAACATTTCCGCTTGGATGTTGGGGATAAGAGGATGAAGGAAAACATAAGAGGAATTGTTAGGGCAAATCTGTTCGAGTTAGGTGTTTTCAAAGGGGGACAAATTACTGTTGATTCAGGCAGAGACAGTATCAAGGTGTCTGGCTCCCGTGATACAGACCTGACTTTTGAACAAAGAGAGAGACTGTTAATGTTACAGGTAGAAATTAAAAGGCTTGAGTTAGAGGAGCGGAGGTTGAGTTTACCTGCTGGGGCTGCAAGTCAGGGCCCTAATGTCTCTGATAGAGCTACTCCATTTGACGTTGCCGGTAATCTGCGGGTTGTGCCTCAGTTTAATGAACGAGATCCGGAAACATTTTTCTCCTTGTTTGAGCGTGTGGCTGAGAGCAGAGAGTGGTCAGATGCTAATGGCACCTTATTGCTGCAGTGTGTGCTAACCGGTAGGGCCCAGGAAGCTTATTCAGCTTTAACGGTGGCGGATAGCAAAGTGTATCTGATGGTTAAAACTGCGGAGTTGAAGGCTTACGAGTTGGTCCCTGAGGCCTATCGACAGAAGTTTCGGTCCTGGGAGATGTCTGACAGGCAGACACATGTTGAGTTTGCCAGGGATCTGGTTACTTTTTTCGGTAGGTGGTGTAACTCCTTGAAAGTGGATACATATGTCGCATTGTGTGAGTTGATGGTGTTGGAGCAATTTAAAAATTCTGTGCCCAGCCACATTGCGGTTTACATCAGCGAGCGTAAGGTAAGAACTGCTGCAGAGGCTGCTGCTCTGGCAGATGATTATGTGCTAACGCACAGGGGCGGTCGTAACTTCAAGGTCCAGGATGAAGGGGGTAGGTATGGTCCTGGGAGATGGGAGGAGGAAAATAGGTCAAACTGGGGTAGACCTGAACGTAAGACGCGAGGTCAGGCACAGGGTGATTCGGATATATGTCATTTCTGCAGGGGGAGAGGGCATTGGAAGGTTGACTGTCCCAAAGCTAAGGCTAGCAGGGGGAACCATGTAGGCCGGGTTAACTCTGCTGCTTGTGCGGTGTCTGTAAAACCTGTCCCTGTCGTCTCTCCCTGTCAGCAGGTTAATGAGCCATGTGGGTTGAAGGAACCGGATTTCTCTGCGTTTATGTCAAACGGATACGTGTCACTGGTGGGGGGTGACGTTAGAGTGCCGGTAAGAATTTTGAGGGACACGGCAGCATATGATTCCTACATTTTGAGCTCTGTGTTATCATTTTCACACAACTCTGGAACTGGGGATTTTGTCCTGATGCGAGGTATGGGGATGAATGTTGTGCCTGTTCCTCTGCATTTGGTTGTGCTTAACTCTGATTTGGTACAGGGGGAGGTCGTCATGGGGGTCCGTCCTGTACTGCAGATTGAAGGAGTGGATATCATCCTGGGGAACGGCCTGGCTGGCAGCCGGGTGTGGGCTGATGGTCCTCCACCTCCGATAGTATCATCTTCACCCTCGGAGACTGGTTACCCCGATGAGATCGCTAGGTGTTTTCCGGATGTGTTTGTAGCTTGTGCGGTGACCCGGGCTGGGAGCCGTGTCCAAGAAGAATCTGAGGAGGATGCGATTGATGTAGATTTTGTGGTTGTTCCTGACTCATTGTTGTCTGTCTCCCGCAGTGAGTTGGGAGTAGAACAGAAGGCTGACATCTCTCTCAGTCGGTTCTTTGAGGCTGTTCTTTCCACTGAGGATGGAAAGAGCGCCGCCAGTGGTTATCTGCTGCGGGGGGAGCTGCTGGTCAGGAAATGGTTACCACATGGGGAGGATTTCATCGGTGAGCCAGTGTTTCAGGTTGTGGTCCCATTAAAATTTCGGGAGGAGGTCCTTAGGACCGCACATGATCAATCGGGACACCTGGGCGTCCGCAAAACCTATAACTACATCTTGCGGTATTTTTTTTGGCCTCTGTTAAGGAAAGATGTGTCTCAGTATATTAAGTCGTATCACACATGCCAAATGACGGGTAAGCCAAATCAGAAAGTGAAATCCGCTCCATTGTCTCCCATCCCAGCGGTAATGCAGGCTTTTGAGTATTTGATTATTGATTGCGTTGGGCCTTTACCTTGTTCTAAAGCAGGTAGCACTTATTTGCTTACTGTGATGTGTCAAAGCACAAGGTATCCAGCTGCGTACCCGCTGCGTTCCATCACCACAAGGTCAGTTGTTAAAGCCCTGACACGGTTCATGTCAATCTTTGGAATCCCAAAAGTTATTCAGAGCGATCAGGGTTCAAACTTCTCATCACATCTTTTTGCGCAGGTGGTGAAGCAGTTGAAGGTCCAGCATAAGCAGTCTTCTGCATATCACCCACAGAGCCAAGGAGTGTTAGAGAGGTTCCATCAGACTCTGAAGTCTCTGTTACGGGGTTATTGTGTGGAGATGAATCGGGATTGGGAGGAAGGGCTACCCTGGCTTATGTTAGCCGCAAGAGAAGTTGTGCAGGAGAGTACAGGGTTTAGCCCTAATGAACTTGTTTTTGGCCACAGAGTGCGTGGGCCGCTTGCGCTGTTGAGCGATGCTGTCACGCCGTCAGAAACCCCTAGGAATCTTGTTGACTATGTAAACGGGTTCCGGCATCGGTTGTATTCAGCTGCGGAGATGGCCAGGGATAAGTTGTCGTCCGCCCAGGGAAAGATGAAACGTCTGTATGACCGGAAAACCGAGCAGTGCTCGTTCAGTCCTGGTGATCAGGTGCTGGCTTTGTTGCCAATGGTTAATTCGCCGTTTCAGGCAAAATGTTCTGGCCCCTTCACAGTACTCGAGCAGGTATCAGACCAAAATGTACTCCTGTCCACGCGTAGACAGGCGTAGAAGCGTAGAAAAGCCACTCAGCTCTGCCATGTAAACCTGCTGAAGTCGTACTATGGTGGTGAGGCTAGACCTCTCTCAGCAGCAGCGGCAGTGGCGAGTCAGGTCTTCGGAGGTGAAGATGATGGGGTTACAGCACCTGATGAGAGCTTGTTGCGGGGAAGATTGAAAAATACTGAAACTTTGCAGAATATGGAGTCACTGTTGGGTCATTTGTTGGCAGAAGAAAGGGTTGAGTTGACTGCTCTGATTCGTAGTAATCTGTGTCTATTCAGTGATACACCTAGCCGAACACACATGTTAGTGCACGATATAGATGTGGAGGGTGCGCATCCCATTCGCCAGCGTTTCTATCGTGTGTCTGAGGTAAAACGCCAGGTAATGGACACGGAAATCAAGTACATGCTCGAAAATGGCATCGCCGAACCGTCTTGTTCTAGCTGGGCATCACCATGTCTGCTTGTGGAGAAATCTGATAAAAGTCCTAGGTTTTGCACAGATTATCGGAAGGTCAATGCTGTTACTAAACCGGATGCGTATCCACTGCCTCGTATGGAGGATTGTATTGATCAGGTTGGTTCTGCGCAGTTTGTGAGCAAATTTGACCTCCTAAAGGGTTACTGGCAGGTTCCACTCTCTCAAAGGGCCAAGGAGATCTCTGCCTTTATTACACCCTCAGAATTTTATTCCTACAATGTGATGAGTTTTGGTCTGCGTAATGCTCCCTCCACATTTCAGCGACTTATGAACAGGGTGGTGTCGGGGTTGGAAGGTTGTGCCGTGTACTTGGATGACGTTGTGATCTATAGCGATACGTGGGAAGAACATTTGGCCCGTATTAAGAGACTGTTTGACCGGTTGAGTGAAGCGTGCCTGACGGTGAACTTGGCAAAGTGTGACTTTGCAAAGGCCACCGTCACTTACCTCGGAAAAGTGGTAGGGCAGGGGACAGTGTCTGCCGTTGAGGCCAAAGTAAGTGCGATAACCAAGTACCCAGTTCCTACTACCAAAAAGGAACTTCAGCGGTTCCTTGGGTTAGTTGGGTATTATCGCAGTTTTTGTAAGAACTTTTCAACTGTGGTAGCGCCCCTGACCGATTTGCTGAAAGGGAAGGCCCGGTATGTTTGGTCAGACGTGTGCCAGCAGGCTTTTGGTAATGTCAAGTCTGTTCTGTCTTCACCTCCTGTGCTGGCCGCTCCTTGCATGGTTAGACCTTTTCAACTGCATGTGGATGCAAGTGATGTCGGTACAGGAGCCGTACTGTTCCAAGCTGATGGTAGTGGGGTGGACCGCCCCGTGAGTTTCTATTCCAAGAAGTTTAACTCGTTTCAGTTGAACTACTCTGTAATCGAAAAGGAAACCCTCGCGCTCATCTGGGCATTACAGCATTTTGAGGTGTATGTAGGCTCTAGTGTTCCGCTGGTTGTGTACACGGACCATAACCCCATCACTTTCTTGAACTCAGTTTGTTGCCCAAATCGTAGGTTAATGCGATGGATGCTGTATCTACAGGCCTATTGCCTGGACATTCGCCACATTAAAGGTTCGGATAACGTGGTAGCCGATGCGTTGTCTAGAGCTCCGAGCTTCTGAAATGCCTCTTCAGGAGCCGGGTTGTAACAGATGGGAAAGAGGAAAATCAGGAACTACAACACGGTCTGTATGGATCCGTCCAGGGTTACCATGTTACTTTGTTAGGAAATGTACGGTGTTCTTAGGAGAACTCCTTTCTTATGGGGGGGAGTGTGACGACCCCTCCACACCATGTGGGGTGCTGTTTCTGTGTGTGCTTTGTGGGTGTGCTTAGGTTCATAGGTTCAGGTGCTGATGAGCTACACCTGGAAGGAAAGGATATAGGAGGAGCCCAGCCGGTTACGAGGCCCCTGACTCCTCTGGGCACTCTTGCCGTGCCAGCCTCGGGGACCTGTAGCTGGTTCTATCAGTAGATTGTTTATAAGAAAAATAAATAATTGATATTTTCTTACCCTTCGTCTCTCCTCCCTGTTTGTTTTGTTGCAGCCCAGGAGCCGGGTTGTAACAATAGTTATACAAACAATAAGAGAATAAATGAAAAACAGGTATGAAATACTATATGGCAGTAAAACAAGAATACAGTTTAAAAGGGGAGTGATTTGTAAAATATCCATAAATAAAAAGAAAATCTGTTTACAGTTCTGTTTCATATGGGTGCTGAGAGAGGTATCCATAGATCTCTTCATGTTGCTCTCAAAGTGCACCAGAATGATGCTTTCAACTTCAATATTTTCAAGCCACACTTATTGTTTTTACTTCTTTATTTTAATTAAATAATGTAGTACTTTTGTTGCCGTCAGTTATGGGGAGAGTAGGGGCTCAGAATACTGAAATCTGTATTGTTTCATTGTTTTTTCCTTCTAATTTTGTATTATGTTCTAAACCACACACTGTTATTTACTCAACAATAACACATAATTATCCTTGTGTTTATTTATTTGTTTGATTAATAAACACAAGTTGGAGTCTGTCAGGACCGAGGGTCGGAGCAGCTCATAATAGTTGCTTTAGAGAATTTTACACCCGGAAGTAAGTATTCTCTCCGCTTCGCTTGACCCTGTGTCAAGCCTGAGTGTGCGCCGAGGGTTACGCCGAGCGTTGAACAGCACTTTGAAATGGGATGGAACCACGGCAGACTGTCCAAAACTGGATTTGAACGGGTCAAGCCCGTCCCCCCCTCCCCCACCCCGTCCCCAGAACTGCACATGCTGGCTATTGTGTGTTTCGCAACATGTTCTATCACGTCTCTACTGGGAATTGTAATTTTAAAAGACGTTTTCGTGTTTCCCATAATAAGAAGTTGCCAGTATTAAACATCCCTGGAGGTTTAGGGGATAGGAAACACTCAAATATAAAACATATAATTAATAAATGGGTGAAAATTGCTTGTGCCCATAATGGGCAGCATTAATATATACCCACATGACAGCTAAAGTCAGAAGAGCTTTATTTAACAGCTGGTCTTATTTCTGTGACCCCTCCTTTTTGTTAATTGATAAGCTTGAAACATGCACTTGTCAAGGTTCAGAGGCACATTTTGCAAATATGGCAGCCATCGATCATCTTAAGATATATATCTTAATGTTAAGATATATCTTAACATTTGCGTTACATCAGCATGTGTAACAGTTGTAAATATGCAGTGGTGTTTATTTGTAAATAATTTTGTATAATCACACAAATTCTGTGTTTTATATTTAATAATTCTGTGTTCTTTATTTATTGAATGTTCAATACCTGACAAGGTCGGAGATGAAAAACTTGGGTCGCAGGTTCCTCAACAGTGCATTACAAGACATCTATCAATATGTGTGTATACCTCCACCATTAAACTGTCTTTCTTATACTATCTACATACATATTATAAGAGTACAATACATATGTATAATATCAGTTAAAATAAGTGCTTAAACATACAGTAGTTAACATTTCAGGAAAGCAATATATTAGTACTTTGTCAGGCTTCATATTTATACCCCCAAAGCTTTTTTCTTATTCAAAATAAGACCTTAACCTAAAGTATTCTTTAATGTTTAAATAAAGCCTTATTAGTTTGTCTGTCTGTGTCTCCTATTAATATCTAATAATAAAAATAATAAATTTCAATAATGTGCTTTAACCACCAGGTGTCCCTTTCTATCAGCTGTGCACCGCTTTGGTGTAAATATACCAATATACCGATTGGATCAAATATAAAAGTCTGCCGAATTAGTATTTATACTGCAAGGAGACTTACGTATATTGTGAAGAGAAATTGAAGATTTTGTTTGATTGATATACAGTATTTATGATCCACGTCACATATTCAGTTTCGGCAGCAGTTCTTCCTATTTGTCCAGAAGTCTTCTCATCAGGGCTCTATAAATAGCGAACTACGGCAGATATGTAATATTTAATGCAGCCCAACAGTGTATTACAATGCAGTTATGTGATGACCTCCAAAGAGCAAAGCAAGAAAACTCTGAATAAAGTATTATTTTATTTTAAAAAAATGTTTTCGGATTTCACATCAACAGGAAGTCCGTTTAACTAAAATGTCCGTGCAGAACAATACCCCAACCCATAGATCCGTGGGTGAATAATGTCAATCACCACATTACACACATCCCTTTACATTTACATTTTAATTTACATTAAACTATTTCGTGAGGCCTTCTAAAATGTTTTGAAAATATAATTAGGGTTGTAGTTGAAGCACAACGGCACTCAAGGGGTACCCTGTGCGTAATAGAGTGACGGGGAGGGGCCCTGACCGACCGTCAACATGTGACGGGTTGGGAGTGAGAACGTGTTGCTGTAAACTATGCCGCCGAAACATCATTTACAGATAGCAACAGTCAGCAATGTGTTGGCTGCTGCTGCACTGGCTGAGGGCTCCTTTCTTAACGCCCAGACGAGAGAGGGTAATGATACACGCTGCGGCCAGGCAGGAAACATGTGACTTACAAGTAACTTTGGACATTGTAACACCATTTTAAACGAGATTTTATTGTAGATTATACATTATAATGATACCAACTATATAATATTTACCTTGTTCATTAAAAATAAAACTTTTTATTTTTTATTTTCTTTAATATATATTTTTATTTATTTTTAATTTTGAATGACAATCAAACATGTGGGAAGAGGGGGGCGGCGCCCGGCCGGCCGCCACTGGTGGTGGCGAATAACGCAAGGAAAAAGCAGTACAGTTTGGGATTAGCCATTGTTAGTCCAGTGAAGGTAGGAAGCAGCACTCACCCAGAGGTCAACAGTCCTTGGTTGTTTATAGCATAAAGAACATCTGATTTAATGTGAGGTAGGGAAATAATCATTTGAGTATAGGTATATATATATAATATATAAACAGCTGTAAGATGCTTGAAAAGCTTGAAACTGCACCTTGAAAATGCTTGAAAAGTGCTTGAATTTGACTTTGGAAAAGGTGTAAGAACCCGGTAGATGGACCAGTGCACCACCACGCTTTCCCCATCTTCTAAAGCGCTTTGGGCGAGGTGGGATACAGGGCAACCGGCGCAGGTAGGTGGGAATATCCGACAGTAGAGGGGGGGTGCCAGATGTAGGTTTGGGCAGCAATATAAACTCCAATGAGGGTCTGAGGCATACTTGCCAACCTTGAGACCTCAGAAATCGGGAGCATTTCAAAACCACCGTGGGGGGGGGGGGGGGGTTGCTAATGGATCATCACCGGAGCTGTATTAGATGACCATTAACATGCTTATTGTAGTTGTAAGTGCACTGCCTTGCGGCCTGTAGCACCATCCTTGATGGAGCATATGTGTGGGCTAGACCTGTATTTTACAGGAAAGGAGTGAGCAGAGGGTCGTGTTGTCGATTCTTGTTCAGTTTTCTGTGACAATCTTCCAGACTTTGAGTTGCGCGCGCTGCTAAAGAGACGCGCTACCATGGAAACCAAACAGTGGTGTAGCTGTATTAAAGTCCGAGTGGAAACAGTCCTGAGTAAACCTGATTTTGTCAGAAATCGGGAGAAATGCGGGAGAAATATGACCCCGGGAGGAAACCGGGAGAGGGCAATGAAATCGGGAGTCTCCCACGAAAATCGGGAGGGTTGTCAAGTATGGTCTGAGGTGGAGGAGAGCTTGGCGATCGTAGACGAGCAGAGCAGAGACATTCTGACATACATCAAACAAAAGCAGGATAGCTAAAGGCAGAGAGCTGAGGGAGCGGCGAGCCAACATAGGCGCCATCTTTCTTTTCCCACAGTTTTTTATGGTTAGTCTAACACTTTGATCTAGACCAGGGGTCGGCAACCCCTGGCACGCGTGCCAGCATTGGCACGCGGCACCGTAACCAGTGGCACGCTAGGAATAAGTGGAATAAGTGTGCAAAAATATTTAAATTGTATTTTGGGATCCTGAACGAGGCCGCCGCCAGAGCGCGTCTCCCCGTTACCCGCAGAAGGAAGCCATGCACACAACGCAGCCCCGCTCTCTTTAACTCCAGGTGACTTTCTGCCGCTTTCCTCCGTGGTGCTGATCGTTTCACCATAGAGAGGAAAGCACTTCACTAACTGCAGTAGCCTACCCATAAGAAGCTGTACAAATGCCGCAGTTTCTGCGTGGCTGTGT
The DNA here is from genome assembly GCA_902827135.1 of Harpagifer antarcticus. Classification (NCBI taxonomy): domain Eukaryota; kingdom Metazoa; phylum Chordata; class Actinopteri; order Perciformes; family Harpagiferidae; genus Harpagifer; species Harpagifer antarcticus. The sequence continues at coordinate 17,455,255 of CADEHL010001005.1, forward strand.
ATTTAGTTGAAAGCCCAGTGGCGATCTGATCATCTCTCATTGAAATAATATGCTACAAAGGGGCGCACTGGCCATCTGTATGTTGAACTTTCCTGTCGGCTCCCAGACCGTAGTCGAGGAGGGCAGACCTCTGTTTTTCTGCTTCCTCGTTTCACTTCCAGAAACATACACACGTTCTCTCACTGTCGCTCTACCATCCACAAACACGTATGCACAAGCCACACCTCTCTCTCTCTCTCTTAAAGGGACAGCGATCTCATCTCACTCTGCGTGACCTTAATATCATAACATGTGTGTTCTGGAGAATCACAGAACGGACAATCGTCCTTATTATTATGCTGTTTAAACCAATTATTTAAATGTGTTTGTTAAATTCGACATCATGTAAGTTGCACTGACAGGTCCACACACTGCTTCCCCGCAGAGAGACTCCCCCGCCCTCCTGCTGATAGTTGACAAGCGTCAAGCTCCTCACCCCCCCCCCCCCCCCCCCCACTTGATAATTCTCGATCGTTGGCACGCTGATAACAATTTTTTTTGAAAATGGCACTTCATATGAAAAAGGTTGCCGACCCCTGATCTAGACTGAAATATATCAACATCTGCTTGAAACGATTGCCATGGAATCTGGTTCTTCCAAGTTTATTTTCTAATACTTTGGTTACATTTCAAAACTTATGAAATACCCAGTATCTAATGCATCCTGTCCCTGTGCCTGGGAGGCTAATGCCTGCAAGAACACTAGCGATAACTTGTGACAAGCTACTCATAATTAGTATAATTTGAAAGGAAGTGACAGCATGCCAGGAACAGTGTTGGTGAAGACAGTTCATTTCTAAAACTGTATCTGGTGATATATCCTAATTCACAACCTTGACATTACAGAGAGAGTTTCTTTTGTTCCATCAAATGCTTGAAGGATAAGGTGTGTTTTTCATGGGAAGACTTTAAACCACCTTCTTTTTAACAAGGTCAGAGAGAGTTCTTCCCAATATTAAACAGTGGCAGATTCATTAAGTAACAGCTCTGCTTTAATGTCAGGAACTTGCTGTCTCATTGTCACATCTGTGCAAGAAGTGTCACAATTGTCAACATTATAGTGTCCCATGGTGCGATATGACTGGTGAAAGTTCCCTGGGCTGATGCTGAGTGTTCTTGGGGGATGGCAGATAATGAGAGGGAGAAAGAAAAAGTCAGACAGAGCCCGAGACAGACTTTGGTGTGAGATATCCAGATTTTCAACAAGATAAGAGTGGAGGATTACAAAAAGTTCCCCACAAATAGACACAGATCATAAATTAGGTGCACACTTGTTTGGACAGATAAATAACAAATCACTCTTTTCTTTCTTCATGCTATTTAATTGTTTTCTTGCAAACAAAACAATAGCATAATCATATACAGTAGGTCGCATATTACACTCAGCCATGTCTGCAAAAGAGAAAACAGAGAGGTCATAAAGAAACCAGAGAGAGAATGAGCCAATAATATAAAGGCTTTCAACTGCTTCACTTAGTATTGAACTTTTAAATGGTAAGTTGTATTGATGTGGTATATAAAAGGGTCTAGTAATTGTGTGACTGTGTGTCAGTATGTCTATATATCTGCATGCACAGTACGTAATGACAAGCAATTTAGACTTTAAAACGAACATACCAGACCTTGTCTTATAAAATTGTATAAAACAGACTGCATTTATAAAGCATGTCTATCCAGTACTCTGGTACTTGAGTCCCCACAGCTCCCAACATCGCTGTCAATTCTCAAATATAATAATAAGAAATCACACATTGATAAGTGAAATAGTAAGCTTCTTGCCTGCAAAACGGATACAACTTAAAAGTTATTTTAAAAGCATAAAAACTGTTTATTTTGCAAGTTAAGGTTGATAAAGCTGCTGTCGCTGTGCAAAGTAATAGCAATCATGCTTTAACTCAGAGAACCAACACATAATATGGAAATGTTGAAGCTTCATAGAGCGAGCGAAGCATAAGGTTAATCGTTTGGAAGTTTAAGGTTTGGCTAACTTAACTAGCAAGCAAGTTAGTGGTTTATGCTATGCCAGCTATTGGCTAATGAACATACCTAAACAAACTGGACGCCGCTGTAGTGAAGGACTGTAAATATTTTACAATAACTTGCTAACAGCCCTGTGAATCTCTGCCTCATGTTCCTGTGTTTTTCCTGAGGAGGACGGACGGCATCAGTCAAACACGCTGCATTACTTTAAAATGTTTGTGGCCAAACGGCTGTACTACAGCTTCCGTGTCAGTTTGTAACTTAATTGGACCCAAAAATGCTTTTCCCATTGAGTGCATTTGGAAAGAGACGTCTGTAAATCATCTGAGAATTTTATTTTTAGGTAAATTATCTACACAGTTTACACACTTTATAGCCCTTATTTAACCCTTGTATGGTGTTCGGGTCTGTGGGACCCGTTTTCATTATTTAGCTACAGAAAAATTATATGATAAATTACTCAATGGGCTTGGCTCATTTTCTGTGAAGAACATATATCAGAACACATTTTCAATGACCACCCACTGTACACCCCCCCACACATTTATATTACATACAGGGTGTTCGGGTCCACTGCACCGGGGCTAACAAAAGTGTGACTTATAAGTCCGGACCTGAACCTGAACCTCTGGACTTGAGTCCGGACCTGAACCTGAATGTGAGTCCAGGTACGCAGCACTAACCGTGTGTGTGTGTGTGTGTGTGTGTGTGTGTGTGTGTGTGTGTGTGTGTGTGTGTGTGTGTGTGTGTGTGTGTGTGTGTGTGTGTGTGTGTGTGTGTGTGTGTGTGTGTGTGTGTGTGTGTGTGTGTGTGTGTGTGTGTGTGTGTGTGTGTGTGTGTGGTGTGTGTGTGTGTGTGTGTGTGTGTGTGTGTGTGGCCTAGCATTGGGGACGGGTGGCGCAGTGGTCTGTGCATCTGATCATCAGATCAAGGGGGGTGCTGGGGAACTCCAGTTCGAAACCCGCTCCTGCCGCCACTGCGTCAGGCCGCTGTGTCCTTGGGCAAGACACTTCACCCGGATTTGCTCCTGTGGGTATTGTCCGCAGTACATGTATGATACTAATGTGTACTTGTAAAAGTGCCTCGATGACTTCGAGGCGTGAAGATGGACGGTGTGGCGCAGTGCACTGTGCAATGATCATCAGATCAAGGGGTGAAACCTGCCGCTGCTGCGTCTGTAAAGCCGTTGTGTCCTTGGGCAAGACACTTCACCTGAACTTGCTCCTGTGGGTATTGTCCACAGTGGTGACCATTGCATGTATGATATGTGTAATGTGTATTTGTAAAGCGCTTTGAGCATCTGGAAAAGCGCTATAATAAATGTAAGGAATTATTATTATTATTATTATTATTACTATACTTGTGGGGACCTAAATCTGTTTACACAGTCACGTGTGGGGACTCGCCTCCCTTATGAGGACAACATGGAGGTCCCCATGAGGGGAATCATTAATTTTAGGGTGAAGACTTGGTTTAGGGTTAGGTTTAGGGTTAGGATTAGGGTAAGGGTTAGGAATGTGTTGGTTATGGTTAAGGTTAGGATAAGTCTCCAGGAAATGCATGTAAGTCAATGTAATGTCCCCTGAAGTGATGTATACATGGTATGTGTGTGTGTGTGTGTGTGTGTGTGTGTGTGTGTGTGTGTGTGTGTGTGTGTGTGTGTGTGTGTGTGTGTGTGTGTGTGTGTGTGTGTGTGTGTGTGTGTGTGTGTGTGTGTGTGGCCGTATAGGTGTAAGTAATTATTGAACCCTGAGAGCAGGAGCCACTGACAAGAGTCAAGGGAAGCTTATAAAAGTTAACAGCATTTAATTACACGAAAGATGCGGTGATGTACAAATGAAATTTGCGAGTGCGCAGATGAGAGGGATGAACCGCAGGGAGTGCTATCTAAAGGAGAGCGCTATGCGGGTGCAGGGACATTATGGCCGGCGTATTGCTGTCAGAGAACACACTACGCCTAGAGCAAAGAATCCAATTAATGCAGTTTTCCATAGTGGTAAAGGCAGCATTATGACGGAGCCCACACTCACAAAAGAGCGTGTGACGGTGCGTTCAGGGACCTCAGTAGAACACACTACGCCTATAAAGACTCCGATTAAATGCTGTTTACCGTAGTGGTAAAAACAGCATTATGTTGGAGCGCGCGGCGGTGCGTTCAGGGACCTCAGTAAATAATCGGCCCTTTCTGTGTCAACCCTCCATGGGCAAATCTTCCCTTCACGGGGAGTTTTGCGGCGGAACGGGTCACCAGAGAGTACCACAGTAGCTCCGGCCCCACAGCTGAGGGCTTTCCATTAACACAATGTTATGGGGAATTGAAACTCAGCTGTGTACTAACAAAGTGGATGGACAGGACGCCGAAACGGGGCTATTCACTCCAGTTTTGCAGCGTCCCACCTCCTTTTATGGGCAGTAGGAGATTGGTTTCCTCTCAGCAGAGATTCAGGCTCTGGTGCAGAAACAGGCTGTGTCTGTTGTGCACCCTCAGCAAAGAGAAAATGGTCTTTATTCCATGTACTTCCTGGTTCTCAGGAAGACAGGGGAATTCAGATCTATTCTAGATCTCAGCAGCCCGAATCGCTACATTGCCTGCAGAAAATTCTGTATGTTAACTATAAAAACAGTTAATGGGGCTTGTGCAAACCGGGCGATTGGTTGACCACCATCGACCTGAAAGACGCATACTTTCATGTGGAAATTGCTCCGGAGCACAGAAAGTGTCTGCTTTTGCCTTCCAGGGGATAGCCTACGAGTACAACAGAGTACCGTTCGGCTACACCCTATCCCCACGCACGTTCAGTAAATGTGTGGCCACTGCGCTTCAACCGCTATGCGCCCACGGCATGAGAGTTTTTTTTTTACCCAGACGACCTCATAGTCATGGCTGGGTCCAGGGAACAGGCAATGCTTTGCACAGCACAATTGATCACACACCTAACCAAATTAGGCTTTGCAATCAATTGAAAAAAGAGCACCCCCATACCTCACCAACAGGCGTTGTAGTTGGGAGTGGTGTTTGATGCAGGCGCGGGGGGTGGACGCGTTTGCACACGAGCCATGGCCAAGGAAGCTGCTCTACGCCTTTCCACCGTTGCGTCTCATTCTCCCTCTCCTGGGGAGAGTGAGGGGAGAACGTTTGGCAGTCATCCTGGTAGCACCGGATCGCGTCGGGGCTCGGTGGAACTCAGAAATGACGCAGATGAAGGTGGGCCAGCCCTGGGCGATTCCTCAGTTCTGGGGGGCAATGTCTCAAGAGGCAGGTGCAATCGGGGTGTTACCCACTCTGGGCCGTCCTCTCCAGGCTTGGCTCCTGAGAGGGACAGGCTGAGACAGGGTGGATTGTCTGATAGCGTTATTCAGTCTATCCAGGCAGCTAGAGCGGGATCCACCATAGCCTGTTACAGGCCAAAGTGGCTGGGATTCCAGCGATGGTGTGAGGAGCGGAAAATAGAGCCCCTATCTTGTGAGTTAGTCTCAAATTTGTCCTTCTTACAGTTATTGGTGGACAGAGGACTAGCTCATTCTACTATAAAAGTGTATGCAGCAGCCATCTCGTCCTGTCATGAGGGATTCAACGGAGGGTCAGCCTTTTCTCATCCACTGATGTTGCGGTTTTTACAGGGGGTCAGGAGGCTGCGCCCAGTAGTGCGCGCCTCCACCCCACAGTGGGACCTGCCGCTGGTGCTCGAGGCTTTGGTCACAGAACCATTTGAGCCTCTGGAGCTCTCCTCCCTGAAGGCACTGTCGTGGAAGACAGCATTGCTACTTGCCTTAACGTCAGCCGAAATAGTGTCCGAGTTAACCGCTCTGTCGGTGCATCCGAGCTGTTTACTGATTCGGGGTGACCGGAGCGGCGCGACACTCAGACCGAACCCCTCCTTTGTGCCCAAGAACCTAAGGAGTGCGTTCAGGTCGAGGGTTATTCAGTTGGGGGGATTTAGTCTTCCACCCCATGGTGGGGCCAGGGAAACTAAATTACACCTCCTCTGCCTGGTGTGCCCGTTAGCATGTTATGTAGAGCGCACAGCTACCCTGAGACGCACCGAACAGCTGTTTGTGTGCTTCGGGGGCGGGGTGACTGGAAAAGCTCTGTCCAAGAAACGCCTGGCAAGCTGGCTTTGCGAAGGCATTGCACACGCCTACGAGCAGGCAGGGAGAGCCTATCCCACGGGGGTCCGTGCACACTCCACACGAGCTGTGGCTGCATCAACAGCCTTATTCAACGGTGCGAGTGTGGAGGATATATGCACGGCGGCATCTTGGTCAATGCCAGGCCCCTTCATAAAGTGTTATCTCTTGGATATGTCTGGCTCTTTCTCAACGTCTGTGCTTGCTGGGGCAACACAGGACTGGTGAGGAGGGGGGGGGGCTGTTGGTCAGTGGGCATCTGACCCTCTCCCCGGGCATAAAATGCCCTTACGTTTCTCCGGACCCCTGGAGGGTCGCGGGGGACGTGGGGTGCTCTGGGCCCTTTTCAGGGCTGGAGGGCTCCCCTCGCCTGCCTGGGGGCAGGAGGGGGAGAGCCCTCCATACTATAGTCCCTACACATTAAAACAGTTACTAAATCAGCCTACTATCACCTAAAGAACATATCTAGGATTAAAAGACTAATGTCGCAGCAGGATTTGGAAAAACTTGTCCATGCTTTTATCTTCAGTAGACTCGACTACTGCAATGGTGTCTTCACAGGTCTCACTAAAAATCTATTAGAAAGCTGCAGCTGATTCAGAACGCTGCTGCTCGAATCCTCACTGACACTAAGAAAGTGGATCACATCACTCCTGTTCTGAAGTCTTTACACTGGCTTCCTGTGTGTCAAAGAATAGATTTCAAAATACTGCTGCTGGTTTATAAAGCACTGAATGGTTTAGGCCCAAAATACATTTCTGACCTCCTGCTAAATTATGAACCATCCAGATCTCTCAGGTCTTCAGGGACTGGTCAGCTTTCTGTCCCCAGAGTCAGAACTAAACATGGTAAAGCAGCGTTCAGTTATTATGCTCCAAATATCTGGAACAAACTCCCAGAAACCTGCAGGTCCGCTGCAACTCTGACTACTTTTAAATCCAGGCTGAAGACTTTTCTTTTTGTCGCTGCTTTTAATTGAACTATTCATATCTTAGACTGCACTGAAACTTTTATCACTGTAACTTTTATCCATGTATTTTTTCTTTTAATGTTTATTTTATTAGCTTTTCTTTTTAATGACTGATTTTAAATGCCATTTTCTTAATGTCTTTAATTTTTTTGTAAAGCACTTTGAATTGCCTTGTGTTGAAAAGTGCTATATAAATAAACTTGCCTTGCCTTGCCTTACAAACTCTGCACAGGGTCAGTGTTTGAGTGTGGGGACATAGGGGGCACTTGCATTCTCCCCGTGCTCTTTAGGGACTCAGGAGGGAGAGTGCATTGTGAACCCTTACAGGGCTGGGTTTTTTTCCCTGTCTGCCTATAGGTAGACGCAGGGGAGCCCTCAGCACTGTTTTTTTCGAGCACACTTTTTTTCGCGAGGCAAGCACGTCAGGGTGTGCTCTATTGGGCCGCAGCCCAGACTTCTCCACGGTTACAACCGAGGGAGAGGTGAGTGAGGCGCAGTGGCTGCTAAAGCCGGTCAGGGACAGTGAGGACGACAGTGCGTGCATACATCGGGGCTCCGCCCACTGTACCCATAGAGTCCAGTAAAGGGCGGAGCCTGTGAGATATAACGCCGGGTTACGTATTGTAACCCTTGTTATATTAACACAGGCGGAGCCCTCTACCTTGGGGCACTGTCTGTCCTATACCGCTCGCTGTATAGTGGTGTAGGATGGTGGTCAGGAGGCGAGGCCTCCTTTTATACGGAAGTGAGATGCGCACGCATTCAGGTAGGCCCGCCCCGGGGCCGGCTACGTCCATAGAAATCTCAGTAGGTGAATGCTTGCATGATAAGGTAGTACCCATAGAGTCCAGTAGAGGGCTCCGCCTGTGTTAATATAACAAGGGTTACAATACGTAACCCGGCGTTATCTCTCAGTCTAACAGGACAGAGCTCTCCCTTTCCTTGTTTTAGAAACAGCTTTTAATATCCGTTAAGCTAACCAGATGCTAACAACAATGCAAATAGTGAGTTTGGTAGAAATATACTGTATAATAGTAAAGTTATTTAAGATGATGCCATATTTATTGAAGATTTTACATTTTAAATATTCCCCAAAATTATTCAAAAGCATATTCTTCCAAACTCCTTGCTGTAGTATGACACACAGGAGACTATTGATGTGTGTAGTGAGTTTGGTAGTTTTAATAAACTGTATAATAGTGATGTTTTGTTCATGAGTTATTGATCGGTGAAATCAGAATCTCCCAATATCGTTCCAACTTTACTGAACTAAGCCAGAAGACCGTCTCATTTCGTAGACCGCTCGGTTTGTTGTTCCTTCACTTTATTTTTATATACATTTATTTTGGACGAAAACTTAGCGTGAGGAAAGGCAAGTGTGGCGTGAGTGCGTGAGATATGGGTTAATTGCATGACTCACGCTTAATGCGTTGGCAGCCCTGATTATGTTTTAACTTGTATGCTACGGATAGCATCGTTAGCACAGATGTAGCTTCGTCTCGCTCGTTAGCTGAATAAAAAGACCAGTAAGAAATAAAGTCCTTGAATTTCACTTACCGAAGAAACTGCATTCATGGACGGTCTGTTTGAATCACAGAGCCATAAGATAAGTGCGATATTTCAATGAAGAATACTCCACCAGGCATCAACACAACAAACATGTCCGAGTTCAAGTTGTGTTCTCTGTATCAGCTGAGCTCCTGTAGCAGCCTGGAGCTAATAAAGCTAACGGGGCTAACGGAGCTAGTAGAGAGACCACTAGCAGTTTGGTACTTCCATTTCATTACAATGACTTCCGTTACAGCAAGAATCCCCCTCACACCTCTTATTATACATCCATGCATCACACACATAGGTAAAACACATGCACATTCCCTACTTTAATTCATTAATGTGATCTAACAAATGTAAAAGGGCAAATATTAACCATATATGCTGTTTATATTGCTTGTAATTGAGATGAAGTATAGACCTGTTGAGTAATTTAACACAAAATAGTTTGATTGTGTTGAATTGAAGCCCAAAAAGGCAGCGGGTCCACCAGACCCATGAACACTGGCTGAGTAACACAACTATGAACACCACACAAGGATTAAATCAATAGTTTTCAAAAGTTGTAAAATGTGCAAAAGGCCAAATCCAGTTCCTTTCTCTCTACATTCATCTGACTTCAGCTGAGAGCGGGAAATCGGAGGCACCAAATAAGGAAAAGTGTGCACTCTTAATGGACCAAGATACAGCTATTTTTGCTTCATGGGCGGCGGTGCAACTTTCATAGGAATGAACGGGGTCCTGCCTCCACTGCTGTATCCAGTTGTCAGGGTGAGTGAAGGGTTCAAATGCAGGAACATATACAGGGTGGCAAGGCAGAGGCTGGGTGTGTGCAGAACTTGTAGCAGAGGAACTCAGGGGGGGGGGGCAATCGGGGGGCAACTCAGGGGGCCGGGCTCGAGGGTGGCGAAACTCAGGGGGCCTGAGACAGGGGCGGAGGCCGTGGCGAGGAAACTAAGGGGGCGGGCACAAGGACGGTGGCGACGGGACAGCTCCGGAGGGCTGGCAGGATTCGTGACCGGCTGGACCACCGGAGGAATAGGATCTGGCAGGACAGAGTTCGTAGCCGGTGGGACCACGGGAGGGACAGGAGCCGGCTGGGCCACTGGCTGAACAAGAGCACCGGGAGAAGGAGTTGGCGGGCCCCCAGAAAGGAAAGGAGATGGTGTTGGAGGAACCCCAAACAGGACAGGACATGGTGTTGGCGGGACGCCCGCGGAACAGGTCTCAGCTGGACCCCCAACAGGACATGACATGGTGTCGGCAGGACCCCCGGCAGAACAGGACACAGTGTTGGCAGGACCCCTGGCGGAACAGATGTCTGTGGAACCCCCAACGGAACAGGTGTCGGCAGGACGCCCAACGGAACAGGACATGGAGTTGGCAGGAACCCCCGGCGGAGCAGGTGTCGGCGGGACCCCCAACAGGACAGGACATGGTGTTGGCAGGAACCCCGGCGGAGCACGTGTCGGTGGGACCCCCAACGGAAGAGGACATGGTGTTGGCAGGACAAAAAGTCAATTATAAAGGATTTCATGCAGTGGTACATCATTTACTGCAACCATTTTGCTATACAAAGGTAATGTTTCTGCACTATTCAACCTAAGTTCAATATATTTTAATTGTTGTCAAGTCAAACACATCACCATTTAGATGTTAAAGCAAGGTTATAATTTGTATTAGCACCATTCAGTTACTTTCACAGAAGTTATTCTGACTTTATTTAATATATGTTATTGGTCTTGGTCAAAAAATAAAATACGAAACAGAAATATGTAAAGATTATTGATTGATTTACTTTACTGCATGTAAAACCCAGAGGTGATTAAGAAATGAAGTAGATCTAAAATTGGTTCTAATACTTTTTTCAGATATTGTTACTAACCTGGCGATAGGTGATAGTAGATTGAAGGGACATTGTGTCTAATGTTTCCTAGATTCAAAGACGGACTTGAAGCCTTGGATGTGATTCATGCTTTGAAGCAGCATGCAAGTGTTTTCAGAGCTTTTATGTGATCAAGTGTGGTAGAGCTGACTTCTGCCACATTGGAGGAAGTCTTTAAGGTTCAGCACAGCAGCGAAAAAGGAAGCTCAAGACGCCATGAGGAAACCAGGGTGCTGGGATTTTGGAGAGACTATCTCCTTGAAAAAGAAGGTTTATTTGAGTTCCAACATTGTTCACATCTTAAAATAATTAGCTATTAATGGCAGTTCTATCAACCTTGATATTTTAAAAAAAATAAAAAACGTTCTCAGAAAAAACAAACTGGACTCCACCTCAGTGACATCCTGATGTTCTCAACAGGATTAAACACCCTGCCACCGTCTGGAAGAACCCAATTGGTTTTTCACCGGACATCTCGCTTTCCAATCGGCAGAACCTGCTCAAACACGATTTAAATACCAATGTCAAGCACCTATGATGAGTTTGAAAGCAACATGGACTATGGAATCCAACATTTGCCTGGTTTTGGACTGTATTGAAAGCTGGGCATACAATTTACACATTAGCCATGTTCTTCATATTTATATAGTTCGCAATCGCAACACAGGACTCCCAGGTCAAGGGTTGCATTAGACCAGGGGTGGCCAACCCGCGGCTCTCGAGCCGCATGCGGCTCTTTGCCTAGTTTCATGCGGCTCTTCAGTTCATATCGAATTGTGTGAGTTTGGGGGAGAGACACTGACTCCTGACTAGTGTTGCACGGTGTACCGATACTTGAAAGGTAACGCGATACCCTGCCGTTAAAAACGTTACTATTCCTCCGTTTCATTAGTATCGGTACTTTAAGAATGACGGGGGAAAGTACTCCGGTGAGAAAGCGCCGTTTTACTAAGAGCCGTGTGTGTTCAGCGCTCTGCTTCCACTCCCTGCTCTGCAGCCGTGCCTGCAGTCCCTCCCTCTCAAGCACGCTCTAAGTCCCTCCCCTCTCTCGTGCACGTGCTAGCTGCCAGAGCATGTGAGAAAGCGAGAAGCATGGCTGCACGTGGGAGTGCAACTGCCGTTGCGCCTCGGCTTGTTGACAACAAAGACGCCAGAAGCTACATTTGGAAGTATTTGAGCTATAACTCTGACAGTGAGGCCTGTCTGTCAGAAATGTATTCATTGTATTTAATACGAATTCTTGTCATTTATTTTATTTATTGTTTTCATTGTTTAAAAGTTTGTGTTCTGGTTCTGGTTCTGGTGTGAAATAAAGCACAATAATTACATTCAAGACTGTTTCCCTTTTTTTAAGAAAAGCATCGGAATCGCAATTCTTGACTTGGTATTGAAACCAAAATGTTGGTATCGTGACAACACTAGCTACTTCTGACAGTTAAACCTGATATTTAGTAGGTCTGTTAAGTATTGAATGCTGATCATTCTGACGTCATTTGGCCGGTCAAAGTAGTTTGGGCTCGGATAAAATCGCTCCGTTACTTTCGTCCCGTGTTACTTTCGTCCCGTGTTACTTTCGTCCTGGCTCTCCCTACGTGTGTGTGTGTGGTGTCAGGTGTCAGTATGAGAGGATGACAGCGCGTCTAATTTTGATGTGGCCCAAGAGCCAATCACAATAATACCTGCAATGCAGTGAACCAATCACCTTTGAGGGGGGGGAAACCTATCGTTGATTAAACACTATCCAGTGTTTCCCCTACCATTGTCTTGGAGGGGCGCTGCGCCAACGGAGCCCCCCCCCCCTGAAATTCAAGGTGTTATATATATAATTTTTTTTTTAAATATATATATATAGCACCAAATTGCAAATAATCTATAACTACTGTCATTTTTCACATTGAACATGTGCTCTTTTATTAAATAAACTAAACGCTTTCATCTTAAGTTGTGGGTTTAGTGTTTTTGACCCTAAGAAACACTGATGCATTAATCAATAACAATAATAATAATAATAATAATAATAATAACAGCTCCTCTCTCTGCTCCAGAGGATTTAAAAAATATATCCCAATGCCATAAAAATGCATCAGTGACGTGGTTGAAATCTTGTCTCCAGAAAACAAACTGAAACAAGCGGTATCAGTGACTGTAAATGACTGTGTGTTTGATGTGGGTCTTTGCAGTAACATAGAAAAAATGTGGCTCTTAACCTCTGGCTGGTTGGCCACCCCTGCATTAGACCATTCGTTCTTTGAAGGTTCTCAAAGTGTTCCTGGTCGTCTCCACATGGACTGTTGGTCGAGTCCAGAACAAACTGGCCCAAGTCGTCTTATGGGACTGGGAACCAGTTCCACCGTACCTGGATGTGAAATATGCACAACAGTTTATTATTCACATGTACAAAATTGTTCTTGAAATATTGTTTTGTTGTTGAACTTCTTTGAAAATTAAAAAAGTTACTGTCACTTAATAGTAGACATTATTTGAGTAATAACTGACTGAATGAGGTGAACAGATTATGACACAATCTTAATTCATAGTGAAAAATGTACTTTGGGGCAACTGATTTTTTCTTTGAATTTTAGGCAGTTACTAAAAATACAAAAATGAAGAAATATGTTTAATTGATAGAAACAAACCTGTGTGGCAGGTCTGGTTTCCCAGATGGACAACGAGACTGGTTAACAGGTCTGATAATATGCGTGTAGCACACACATGAAGACAAACCGCACTAGGCATGTGTGCGCATGACTGCCACTGAAGTGATGTTTTTCCCTCAGGTCATTCATGAGATCCATCCAAAATTGAGACCTGAAGAAACAGATTCAAATGAGAGCTGTTTTTTTCATGTAAAATATCCATGTAATGGGATTCAAAATAAATATATAAAACACATTAATAAAATAACAGTAAACCTGTGGTATGGTAACTTTATTAAGGAACAGAGAAAGATAAAGGGGTAATCTGTGTTTTAACTGATGATTCCGATCAATTAAATTAAAAGGAAATCAGCAACCCCACTAGGCATACAGTACCATGTTTTGGCTGTGCTTGTGGTGCAGAGTTTAGTTGTAAAACAATTATTGTAAGAGATCGGAACTAATAAACTGAAAATATAATTACATTAGTTTTTATAGATATACTATGTTCACTGTCAAGGATGTAAGAAAAAAAAAAAGGCACCACACCTGTCACAATCTGCTTTCTCACTCACCTATTTTCTGCATTAACATTCCTTAGTCACCTGGTAGTCACACCCAGTCTCTCTCTCACTCTGTTACACCCATCAGCTCCATTAGTATTTAGGCCCACTTCACTTTCACCTCAGTGCCAGATCGTACTTTGCAGCATGCCAGTCTTTCCCGCATTACCCTTCAGATTGCTCTCCCGGTTTCGACCCTGCCTGTCCCTGACCAGCCTGCCTCGCCTGCTCCCTGACCCGTTCTGTACCTGCGACTCCCGTCCTGCTGTCTCCTGGAACCCTCGCCTGTCCCCGACCAGCCCTTTGCCTACTATCTGCCGTGTTGTCTTCTACCAGCCTATTGCCTTCAATAAAGCTGGTTACCGACTATCTCTGGTTTCCCGTGTTCTGCATTTTGGTCCTCAGCTCGTTTGTGACAACACCTCTGTTTTCTGAAGTACGACCACCAGCTTTCAATTCTTTGATTTGCTGTTGAAGAGCCATACATGTGACTGGCAGCCCCAGCAAAATGGTCAGTGTGTCTTGATCTTAAAGCACACTGGATGGCTGCTATTGTGCCGTTTTCAGTGCCGCAGTCTGTACGCAGCCTTATAGGTATGACTCCATGCTCTGTGACACAATGTCTGTAATTTTGAGCAATGAACCCAGGGTCATTGTTTGTTGCTCCACACTTCAACCACAATACTTTTCTGGAGTAGCCATCAATACATCCGCTGATGGCCAATCCATAGGGCTTTAGCTTATCATAGCCATCAACATGCCAGACGTGGTTGGGTCCTTCAGAGCTGTATGTTCTTCGTACAAATCTTCTATTACTGCGAAGTTGAACTCCAGAGGGATCAAGCTCTCTCATCAAGTTCATGACCTCATCCCTTTTTACAGTAAGGGAGTGCTTTTGGCGCAATGTCTGACACATCGAGCGGTAACCGTAATGCTGGCCAGGTCCATTTAGCTCCTCTTGAATGGCAGCACGAACATTAGCCAGAGGGGAGTAGTTTTTTTTCCTTGATAATGAAAGACTTTTTAATTTACTCTTTAAAGTACGCAGGCTCATTTTTACATTGTGGGTAGTTTCCAGAAAATCCAAAATGTCATCGTAGCTGAAGCCATCATGAAAGTATTTCCGAATGAGGTCCTCTTCTGTGGGGCTGTCAGATGCTGATTGTAAAAAAAAAAACACAAGGAGAAAAAGAAGAAAACATCATGTCATGGCTCACTGTCTCAAAATCTGATTCTAAATGTATAATTTTCTCTATAAAGAGAGAACTAATACACAATTATTAATGTATAATATAAGCTGTTTTGTGTATTTAATGCATTGCTGTACAATTTAATGATGGCTTCTACATATTTCACATGAACAGAGAATGAAAAAATATGGCCTTCTGCAAATCAATCACTGAACCCTGTGTCCCATTATAAAAAAAAAAAAAAGTTATACAAAAAAAACAAAAAAACTTTGTGATGTAAATGTATGTATATTTTCTTGTGTCTGATGCGTTGTGAGAATGAACGTGCATATATGTGACCGGAGGTCTTCTCCCTCTGTGCCGCTGCTTTGCACCGGGCCAGCGCACCAATTGTGCGCACCGGCTAGTTAAGCTGAGGTGCCAAACTGGGTCCCTCCCATTTCCGCTTCTCCTGTGGTGGCTGCAGCTTGGCGTGGTAACGCAAATTGTTTGGCGTGGCAGCATTCATGTCCTACTCTCTACCAGACAGGTAAAGCACTGTGCAGTCTGTCATTTATTCATGGTCACAAGATGCACACGGCTGGTGCAGGTCCTCCTTCATCTGGTTCAGCAACTGAACACTGGGCACATCCCCCAAGTCATTGCCGCCACAGTGGATGAGGAGGACATCCGGGACTGCTCTTCCTCTCAGGGAGTAGGAAAAGAAAGGGAGGACACCTCTCCAGCGCAGTCCACCCCAACCGAACCAGCACACCCTCAGGTCGAGGCCAAGGTTGCTGCCGATGGTCTCTGTAGCTCTCTGGGCTCCACGCCGGACATAGCTGTCTCCGATTATCCATACAGTCACTATGGGAGGAAAATAAATGAGAAACCTCAAAAAACAGATTAACAGCACACAGTTTATATATATATATATATATATACTGTGTGCTGTTTATCTACAATTGTGCACACATGTATGTATATATATATATATATATATATATATATATATATATATATATATATATACATATATGTATAGTATGTTTGTGTGTAATGTCAACCATCTGAAGTCATGTAAAGTAAGCCAGGACCATCAACTTACAGGTTGTGCAGTTTGGCGTGGAGGAGGTTGCCATCTATTTTTTCTTAATGCTGAAAGAAATAAAAATGGTTTAATCAATATAAAAGCACCTTTCTTTTTCTACAGTCATATTTCATTAATTACATTTAATTCATGCAACACTGGCCATATCTCTGCTAGTTTAAAATGTTTAGTTACAAATGACATTTATATTTGAAAAACGGTGAAGCACTTAAAAAACAATTGTATAGTGTAGGTTCAAGAACATTTAAATCATAAGGACAAGTTTTGTAAAGTTACAGGGTATCTTACCTTCAGAATATGCCGGGAACGAGGAGCGGTGACTGCAAGCTGGGTTAGCATAGACTGTGTTGTTAGCATAGGTTGTTAGCTTAATACTGAGAGCATGTTAGCTTAGCTTCTTAGCCTGAGCTAGGTCTGGAACGTCACGCTCGTTGGCAGCAGGTCCCGCCTCGGCTCCACCTCTTTGCCCTTATTTGGAGCAGACTGGAGAAGGCGAGAGTGCATTCTGACGTCACTGTCGAGCCGTTAGTAGCCGACTCCGCCTACTTAGGGCTTCACGGCAACTCTGCAGAATCCTATGGGTGACGTCATGGACCCTATGTCCATTTATATATACAGTCTATGTCTCCAACGGAGCCGTTCCAGCCGGACAACCCTGTTATCCGTGTGTGTTTATGTGTGTGTGTGTGTGTGCGTCTGTCTGTTTGCGGTGTGGTGATGAGGTTAAATGCCACAGCATGCCAGTTGAAACAGTGAACGATCGTTATTGTGTACTTGTACACTTATGCTGCGTTCAGACCGGACGCGATGCGAATATTCGCTTCGCTCTAAACGCTTCTATCGCATCGCTCTAGTCGCTCGAGTTTCACCGCGGCTGCCAGCTATGTTTACTCGCATCATTCAAACAAGACGCGCTGGCTCGGGAGCTACAACTACAACAAAATGAACATATTTTACCATGATTAAATTACAAATACACGTTTCTAAATGATGCCGACGTAACTACATACTGATACCGGTTAGTAAAAACCTTGAATTAATGCTTGACAAGACGGCAGGCGAAAAACCTTTTAAAATGCTTGTCGACCAGGCTAAGCTAACGTTGTATATGCTCACTCGACACTCATAACAACGGCCTACAGACATAAATAAACCAGCGACTGTATTCGCCATGACACAGAAAGTCTGTGGTTTGTACTTGTTTAACTTTTGTACAGTTTCTGAACAGATATGAGGAGCTGTGATCTCTGTGTGCTAACAACTAATGGCTGATGTTTTCTGATTGAACGTCAGTAAAGGCAGGCTGAGATCCTCACCGCTGATTGGCTTCCGCGAGAACGCGTCACGTGAATTTGACGCTCGAGTTGAACAAATTGAACTCTCGCGGCACCGTTCAATCGCCTCAATCACGCCGCGTCCACCGCTTCATGCTCGCCGTCGGAGCGAATTCGCGTCTGTCCGCGTCTCTGCATTGACTTTACATGTAATCGCGCCGCCCCAAAACATCGCATCGCGTCCGGTCTGAACGCAGCATAAGGCGTGGCTGTGGCCGTCAATACCAGAAAATAAAGAGAACGTTTTTGACATTGAAGGCTCATGATCTGTGATTTTGAATAGCGGTGAACGCTACAATATGAACAGGTTCGTGCTTGGCCCACTGGTATTGTTTGTTTATTTATTTTTAAAATGAACTAGCAACGCCGTGCTGTCATATAGCAACTGCTAAGCTACTGCAGCAAAAAAATCCTGGCGCCGCCCATGCTTACACATCACAAATCCCGTGAAACATTACTAAACCATTGACAGTGCATTTACATTATATCTTGATGCAAGCTAAAGACAGAAACGTTAGTTTTGCAGTACCTGTGTATTTGTAGACAGAGAGGACCAAAGTTAGCGTCTTGCTCAGACCACGTTTATTTCTGACATGCGCATGAGCTGAGCTCCTCCCTAATGGATCCACAGCAGCGCCAGGGCGCCATCTACTGACGTTACAGTGTATTGTATAAATGTTAGGAAGATTATATTATTAACAAAAAATAGGGGGGGGGGGGAGTGCGTCTGTTTAAACTTAACATCTAGCATTTCCAACCTGCTACATAGGCGAGAAGAAGAATTTTAAATCCTATCCTGTGTTCTATAGGGAGCCAGTGTAAGGCAGCCAGAACAGGAGTAATGTGGTCTGTTAAAAATTAAAATCAATGTTTTGATGGCATAACGTACCTTAAACATACCGTCAGTTTAAATGCTGTTTTATACTGAAAAACCAGAAGTTCTTGTGCACAACCAGTTGTTAAGCTTTTATTCTGAAAATCCTTCATCTCCGGTTAGCATTTAGCATGTGGCTAATATACCATTTACTATAGAGGTGAATTTAGTAGCGATATGACACAGTGTTGCACACCGAAACCTACTGATTTTAACACTACAACTATAGACGTCGAGATATTATTATTTTTGAATACGTTATTGTTTACAGATGCGGGTAGCATGTGACAACATCCGGAACGACCGGAAACCAAACTGCCGTGAAGTATTTCCTGTATTTTTTGGAGTATTGATTACAGCGTTTAGAATGTGTTAAATGAAAAGTCATGAAAGAGTTAAGGAGGAGAAAAGGCATGTTTAGATATATATTGGATGTACAATGTCTGTATCCTCTGATATGCGTAACAACGGACATTAAATACGTGGAGGGCCGGCCCCCAGCAGCGCCAACCGGCCCACAGGGAGGAGCCAGCAGAGGATATATATATATATAACAGCTGGAAAGGTGGAGCGGTCTCTTTCCTTCACTCACAAGAGCCAGAACACAGCTGTTTTTCTGACTGAACAATATTCTACTTGTGACATTACCACACCTATTTTTTAATTAAAGTACAATTTGAACCTTCTCAGAGACTCCATTTAGTCGCCTTTTTAAAGCCTCTCTCCTGCGAATAACGAACACAGCATAACAGGTCCCTTTTCCGAACTCTGGGTAGTACACGTGCTGCAGCATTTTTAATCAGCTGAAGCGACTTAACTGACTTTTTGGTACACCCTGATAATAAAGAGTTACAATAATCCAGCCTTGAAGTAACAAATGCATGGACTAGTTTCTCTGCATCGTTTTGAGGCAAGATATGCCTGAATTTTGCAATGTTACGTAGATGAAAGAATGCGGTCCGTGAGATGAATTTTATGTGGGCGGATAAACCCTGATCAAATATAACACCAAGATTCCTTACAGTCTCACTGGAGGCCAAATTAATGCCATCCATAGTTAATATATCTTTAGATAATTTGTTTCGTAGATTATTTGGGCAGAGTACAATAACTTCAGTTTTGGCCATGTTTAACATCAAACAATTTAAGGTCATCCATGTTTTTAAGCCCTTGAGGCAGTCTGGAATTGTATTTAGATGATTCGTTTCATCAGGCTTGATGGATAAATATAGTTGAGTATCATCCGCATAACAATGAAAATGTACAGAGTGTTTCCTTATAATATTGCCTAACGGAAGCATATATAATGTGAACAAAATAGGTCCAAGCTTTTATACTACTATAGCTTCTAAAAGTCGAGACAATCTCTCATTCAGTGTGATTTGAATGAGGTTTACTTCTATACATTTTGAAAACAATCATAAGCCGCGTTCACACCGCAGTACTTTTCCCACTTTAGTTCCGATATAGTTCCGAAATGTCGCGTTCACACCAAAAAGAGCCGGAACTAAAATTAGTTAATCAGAACCTTTTTTACCCCTTTTTCCGTCCCTGCTAGAGAGCAGGTACTTTCTTGGGAGAAAAAGGTTCCTATGTCTGATTGGCTGGGCGGATTGCAAACCACGCCCTGTAAAACTCCCAAAAAGATGTGTGAAGCCGCCATTTTATTATCCTCGCATTAGCATTAGCCCAGCGCACAAAGACTAATTTATGGCAAAACAAAAGAAAACATGGGAGCGGTGGAGATGAGGAGGTGTCGGCGTTCTGGCGATTTACTCGGAAGGCTTCAGTAGAAGCTGCTGGAGTCCCAGCAGCTTCTACTGAAGCCAGTCCCCAACTCCGGGGACTTCGGGTGGCAGTATACGCCGTGAAGTTGTTTGCGGCCTGCCAGTAAACCCGAAGCAGAAGAAGAAGAAGTGACGTCAGCGGCTTCATTTGCCTAATCCTTCCCCAGGAACTTATTCCGGTAGTTCATGAGAACTAAAGAGTTCTCATGAACTAAAGTGGGAAAAGTACTGCGGTGTGAACGCGCCTATATAGGCCTAATTAAGGATGGGTATCGTTAAGGTTTTAACGGTACTACTACTTTTATCGATACCGCTTATCGGTTGTTTTGAAAAAAAAACAGGTAAATTAATTAAACAAATTGTGCATTGCTTTTTATTTAAATTAAATACATAATATTTCACATCAAAACAAACAACAATGTTTTAAACAAATATTAAATAATGTGATGAGAGAACTGTAAACATAATGAACATTGCTTTTTATTTACTGAAAAAATACAGTGGCACTGCTCGAGCAACACACATGGGGGCATACAGGTATGCTGCAAAAGGCCTAACAGTTCTTCTGGAGGAAGATTAACATGTTTGCCTTCTCTGGCAGAAGTCGGGATCTCTCCTGGCTAATAGTGTTCCCTGCAGTTGAAAATACTCTCTCGCTAGGGGTGGAGGAGGCTTGGACGCAGAGATATTTTGTTGCTCTCTTTTCCCACCACCACATCACATGACCTTCAGCCATGGGTACTGGAAGCAGGTGTTTGTAGAGCTCAACCTCTTGGTCAACATGCTTGTTAAGGGTGAGGGACAAGGTGTTCTTTTGGGTGGTCACCCTCAACTCCCTGTCCTCCTCTGAGAACAGCTCCTCCAAGGCACACTTTGGTTTAACCAATGGAGGAGTCTCCTCCTGCTCTGTGTCTGTCTGCCATGGTGTTGCTTCTGTCACATTGGCCTCAACAGTTGCCTTCCTCCTTAGCCTGTCCCAGGTGGCATCACTCACCAGCCATCCTTTAAATCTGGGGTCCATTGCTGTGGCCTCATGCAGAAAGGCTTGAATATCCTCCCCCTGATATCGTCCTTAGAGGTTTCTTTGATGCTTGAAACAAAGGTTGTGTCCTCATGTTTCAAAGTGAAGTGGTCCTCAAGTTTTTGGAGGATGGGTATCATTTGTCCACAGGTGGCATCTTTTTCATAAGACACACAAAGTGTGGATGTATACAGGATTTTCATGAGCTTGACAAACTCCTCAGCCTTATGAAAGTCCTCATCCTACAGGCGGTCCAGGTTGTCCTTTGTCATAGCCTTTTGCAGTCGTGGATCCAAAGCTGCAGCCTGGATCGCTGGAAACTGCTCCATACATCTCTCTATCAACAAATAGAGGGAATTCCACCTGGTCTTGATATCCAGGATCAAGGAGTGTTGTGGACAGGGGCGGACTGGGAGGAAAAAGTGGCCCGGGGATTAATTAACAGACGGGCCCACTTAATGCGCGGCATGTATCGGCCGACCGGCGACGAAACTATGTTTCTTAACAAAAAACCCAATGCATTTAATGGTATTTTGGACCATTATTCATATAGTAATCACATTACCTAAGCCCTTGAGTTGCCTAGAGCAAAAAATAGTTACAACATATATTTATTGAATTTAATGTTAACAGATTATTGATGCAATAACATTTGGACCCAATTTGCCTGACTTGACGCATGGAATATAACATGATGTGTGAAAGTGAAACTACACCCCTCCAGGGAGTGACCGGAACACTTACAAATGTGGGCCGGCCCACCGGGAAAACTCCCGGTATTCCCAATGGCCAGTCCGCCCCTGTTTGTGGAAGGCCTGAAACAAAAACAACATACATGTAAGTAATGGACACTTGAAAATTGAATTAAATTGTCAAATTTGAGAATTTCTAAATAATAGTTTCTTACCAAGGAGCTGCTGCTTTTCCTTCAAGATGGTAGCTGACATCGAGGATCCCTTGAACCAGACAACCACTGCTCTGATTCTGACTGCCCATTTATCAATAGCAGCCACTGTGTAGATTTTCTGCACTGCCAGATTTAAAGTATGCGCAAAGCATCCTATTTTTGGGATGTGCAGCTTCTTCATAGCAACATCCATATTACCAGCATTGTCAACAGTCACAGCTACAATCTTGCTTGGTTCTATCACAAAGTCTTTCAGGATGTCCGATATCTCCTCTGCAACTACTTCACCGGTTTGTGATTTGTACACTGCTCTTGTGTGGAGGGCCTTCTGTTTTAAGATGCCCTGGATTGTATAGTGCACTGTTACAGTGAGGTAGTGGTCCTGGCTGAGACTGGTCCACCGATCTGATGTGATGGCAAGCTTTGGCTCGTCCTTTATCTCATTGATCACATTGGCCTTTTCTATACCATACCAGGTAGGAATTAATGTGTCACTGAGGTAACTTCTGGAAGGAGGGCTATATTTGGGGTTGAGTGCCTTGCATATTTCCCTGCAGTAAAGAAAGTCAAAATGCTTTTGGATTAAAGGCATATAAGGAATGTTTCTTTGTCTACTATTATTCATACTGTGTGTAAGAAAAGCACAACTTTGTATTTTGAAGAAATTACATATAGAAAGTGTTCAAAAAAAGTTAATCAGTCTATTATTTTATTATTGAGTTATTGTGTTTAGAGTGATGCGAATAACATACAATCCTTTTATACTACTACTTTATCCTAATAATTAATACAACTCACTTTTGACAAACTGTTACCTGAAGCCCTTGGAATCCACTGTTGCAAAGGAGTGTAGGCCTTTCACTATGAACGGTCACGGCCAAGTGGCAAGCATTCAGACTCTCCTCCGTCATCCTCCCACTAGCTGCTAGTGCTAACGTGAACGGGGTTTGGGCTTGGACCACTGACGGTGGGAGTGGTGGGTTGTTTCATTGTAGCTGAAACTTTAACAAAATAAATAACTCAGTTACCTCTAATCATTAACCCATGTTTGTATAATGTAGTTAACTCGGTGTGTTGCTGCTAGCATACATAACATACCTGACGTGGACACGTTACTCATGGACGGGGCAACGGAAAGGCTGTCGAAAACGGTGCATTTCTCCATCTGGATGTGGTGCACTTTAGCTAAATGTTTGGACAGATTGCTCGTGTTACCGCCCTTACATGCGAAAGGTTTATTGCACTTTTGGCAACGAGCATTGTCCACATCGAGACGGGTAAAATATAACCAAACCTTGGAGCGCTAAGTTCTCTCTGCCATCTCCGCCGTGTGTGTGTTGCATGCATGTAGCAGCCACGTGTGTGTAAACATCCCCGCCCCCTCGCACACACAGACAGGGAAATCGAAAATACATCAGACGCATTTTTTTGTCTTTTTGCATGTTAGAAACGGAGTTGGCGAAACTAAAACAGCAATATAATGTTTATGTAGCAATAATACCTATGACATATTTTTTACATGTCTCCGATAAAAATACCGATAACGTCGGAGCTTAGCGGTACCACGGTCTTTAATAATTCAGCCCCGGGGCCCGTTTAATACCGGGGCTCGGTACCCATCCCTAGGCCTAATGTGAGCTGCTTGCGTTAGCCACATTTACTTCTGCTTCCTTTTTTCCTCTTGAGGAGTCTGTCTGTGTTTTGCTCAATTAACTCAATTGAATTATTTAACCGCCAAATCATTAATTACCTCACTGTTGTTATTAGGGGCTAGAGGTTATTTATTAAATACGAGTTCCTTTAATTAGTTTGAGAACGTGCAGGAGAAGAGCACCAGGGACAGCATGCGATATGGACCAGAGACTCTTTTTTTTCAGCAACATAAACCACCGTGATGTTTATTCATACCTCCAGCATCGGGACCGTTGTGTGCGGGTCGCCATCTCGGTCTTTCAAAATACGAGACGCCTCAAAAATCGGCGGAGCAGGGGGAAGCACTCCACGCTCAACCCTCATTAATAGTCGACAGCAGTGGCCCCATCTAATTATGAAGCTCATCAATCAACCGTAACAAGCGCTGTCATCGATATTTAGTCAAGAATAAAAGCCGGCATGCTCTGCTTTATATGCTAAGCGAGACGCCACAAATAATTTGCAAGTTCCCAATCTTGACACTAATGGCTGCCCGTAATTTGATGAATGATGTATTAAACTGAGGTGCGAACTTTGGGAGAACTGGAGGAACGAGCTGGGACATACAAACAAAAGTCACTCCCCATAATTTACTCACTGAACTTTTGACCTGGAGAGGGAAGGAGGGAGGGGTGGTGCACCGTCACCTCGCCACCTCCGAAAGAACCGAGCAGGGACTCCGGTGATTTTCTTTGGCATGCTGTCATTGTCATGCAAAGGGTGGGCGTCTCTTGCCAATTAACGCCTGTTAATTATAATGAGTTGACTGATCAGCCATGCATATTAGCAAGAAGAGAGGCGCGGCTGGATAACAGTTGATGATATCAGCTATTGCTCTTTGAACCACAACACTACTTATACCGTTGTATTTATAATGAGCATGGTGACCAAATACCCTGAGTCAATTTTCTCCACAGATTGTAATAAACCTTATAATAAAGACTTCAGCAGAAAGATTGACGAATCTTTGCAAACGATGGCGATAATCCTCTCAATAAAACACGGAACATTGTTCGAGCGCAACTGCTCTTTAACATTGTTTACAGCATTATGTTCAGCCGTTATTTACAGACATTTGTTTTTGGTGCTGTGTGTTTTTTGCTCTCTTGGGTGGTGAGAAATGCACCACTAACACACGCTCATTGGAATTCTTCCTTACAGCGCTGTAATTTTTCCCTGTAATGAAGCCATTATTTTCGCCTGTATCAAATTTGGTAGTGTAAGGTTAATGGCTTCATTAGGCAACTTACTGCCTTCCCCTGCCTGCGTAACACACTTTGCCTGCCCGGTCCTGGCTATACTTCATCGTTTGCCATCTATGAAAGTATTAAATTACGGGGAAATGGCTAACAACATGGAATGCTTTTATTGCAGAATGTGGTACAATTTATAACAACAACTGGGTCTGGGCTGATGATTTAGCACCCTGAGGGGCAGGGTGCCAGATATCTGTCTGAACGCCTAAGAGGAAGAGACAAATAGAGATATACAGAAAATAATGATAGGGAAGAGAGAACAGAACAAGACTCATTGTCCTCCAGCAGTCTTTTTGGTAAAGAGCTCTTCTGAACTTCTCCTTTGAAAACACTTCTCTGGTGGAAAACGAAAAGTAGAACGAAGCTTCCTTTTCTGATAAACTCTCCTTAATATTTTAGACAGTGTTTCATTTGAAGAACATGATTATATTTTCAAAAAGGGATTATTTGTTCACTTTCTACTACAATTAACAATGAATATATAAGGAACCCATTTATTCATTCAACCTAATAATTTCAGAAATAATCATTTTCTTTGGCCAATTAAACTTTTATTTGCAGTATTAGCACTTAACAAAACGTATTCTCTCCAGACAGTGGACTATTAACACATACAGTAGATTATTTTGTAAATATACTGTTACAAACTGGCTCTGCTTGTAACATAAGGACAACAGTTCCACACAGGAGTTGCCCAAAACAAATATTTATTTAACCCAACAATAAAACACACAGAGGAGCGGTTTCCTGGAGCACTGAGCAGGGCAGCCGAGAGAGAGCGAGAGCCTGTTCTGCAGCCCTCTTAAATGCTGGAACCAGGTGCCACAGGTGGGTCTTGTAAGGGACACTTCTGCAGCAATGGAGAGTCAGGACTCAGAGAGACACGAGGAGAGTTGGAGCTTTGATGTCAAACAATGATAGTTTATTGCAAGGATAAGGCCGGAGAATTCATATCACAAGTCACAGCAGCAAAAGGTTCTGACTGCACGGGTGCTGCCATGTCAATTCTGACCAGCCTCGCATCTTGGTAGACCCTTTAACTAGTTTACAGAGAGTCAACCCACATATTGGGGGAAGGTATACGTGAACCAGAGCCGGCCCGACCCATTAAGCGACATAAGCGGCCGCTTAGGGCCCCGCAGCCACTAAGGGCCCCCTAGCAAAAAAAAAATGTCCCGTGTTCCGTGAATGCAACAGAGGCAAGACACCAGACGAACCAGAGAGTTGCATGGAAATAAACATCTGTCTTATTGGCTGACAGGTACCTATCCTGTGAGCTGTCAGTTACGGGCCGTTTCTCAATTGCGAGGATGCTTGCTTGGTAGCACATGTCTTCTGAGTCACTTCCTTCAGAAGCTAGGCAAGAATCCTTCCTGGCATTCTGGAAAACGAAGAGTGGAACAGGCTAGCAAGTGTGCAGGTGTGCGTCATATGAGAGGCCCCGCCTTACATTTTCCTCCACAGATTTGGGGAAATTGGTCCGTGCGCAAAGCATTGTGGGGATTTTAAGGATGTGAAGTCTACCCATGTGCAGCCTCGAAATTTCTCCCAAACCAAGGACGAGGCCTCGGTGGAATTCCAAGTATGCTGGAGATTGGAACAGTCCTTCGGCGGCACTCGATGACGTAGCATCCTTGAAATATTGGCTTGGAAGCCAGTTTCCTCGAGAAACGGCCTCAGACTCAGAGTTTTTGAAGATGGACATCAGAGCCTTTGTTAGTAAAAAAGACGACAATTCTCAAGTGGTGGTTCACACAACAACCCCAGAGCCAGCACTTGAGCCAGGAAAAATTACAGCTACGTTGACGTTACTTTGAATCGCGGGGGTAAGCTAAACCGTTAGCAAGTAGCTATAGCTAGCCAGAGATATTAAATAAACACTTTGTCATACAATCTAAATGTAATGTTTTTTAGCGTTACCTGGTGATTTCAAAGAAAGCTCTCTGGGAAATGTTGACTTACTGTTCGACATGAAGCTAGAAGCTACCTTACAGTACACAGTTGATCCTGAGTCCTGTCAGTTCAAGTGTTTCATAGTTAGCTTAGCTAAGCAGCAACCTAGCACTGAAATATATGGATGTTATGTGACAGTATTTCTGAGAAAAAGTCAGCTGAATGGTGGCATAGTTGCCACTGCTTTACGTGTCAACAGCATGTTTGAACGTATTTGCAGCAGTAAATGTGGCTTAGTGTTAATTTCGTTGACTAAAACAATGACGAAATATGTTCGTCAACGACCTTTTTCTCCATGACGAAAACGAGACGATGACGAGATGGCACCGACGGCAGTAAACAATAACTGCAACGAAATCATCATGCAATATCGTTGACGAAAAGTGACGAGACGAAAATGTAGTTTACTAAATAAAAACTATGCCAAAATCTCTCTTTACTTTTTTCCGGACGAAAAATGAGGAGACGAAATATTATCAAAGATAACGTTACATTTCTGATAGTCAGTTTTTCTCCCAGCAGTTCCATTTCCGGTGCTGCGGCAGGGCAGCAGCTGTGTGTCTGTGCTGCGCATGGCGGTACATTTGAATTACACCGGGCAGCGGCACACTGTGAACTGTCAGTAAGACTCGGGTCTAACTCATGGTCTAACTAACCTTATTTAAAGGTGACCTATCATGCTATATTTAAATGATATAGTGTATGACCATACCTATATAAGGTATATTTATACATTTTATTTTTCAAAATACCAAACAGATCATTTTTTAGCCATGCCTCGTTTCGCTCATTTTCGCTTTATTCCAAACCTGCCTATGAAAATTCTGAGCAGCAGCTGACCACGCCCCCAGCAGAAGAGCCGGCGAGAGTCACGTTACCATGCTTGCTGTGATTACGAGTGTGGAATACACATGTCATCTCAGAGCAATGCATGTGTTCAAGCATATTATCAATTTGATCCAGAAACTGAAGCAGCGGAGGTTTTGGTGGAGGTGCAAACATCTCGGTTGCAGCAGGACGTTTCTGAATGGTTAGTTGACAAGCTGTTGTCCCTATTTATTTTTACTCTGTTACGATGCTTGCTACTTATTCCATTCATATTTTGGCTAATTAGCAAGAATGCAATGTGTACAGTTTGTAACTTAGAGTTTGTAACGCAAACACAGCGATACATATATATATTTATAAAGGGAGACATTCATATTTTCAGCATATATACAATGGCCTCATTGCGTTTAATAGTTTACAGTCCTTTTCTTCCAACATCGTGCAACAACCGTTGGAAAGTTCAATAACTTAGGGTGATAAAAAGTATAACTCCAACACCTCAGTTGTCAGCATTATGTGTTTCATGTGTTTTAAAAGCTCAGTTATTGACTTCTTTCTAAAGGGGTACATGTGCAACTTGCGCCACGATGCCTTCTGAACCGGAGCATGTGCTGCATGGAGATACCACACGTAACATTAGCTTCACTAAGTTGTCTGTTTAGAGAATACATTTTTCACATGTCATTCAATATATGTTTATCACACTAGGTGTAAAGACGGATGCAGGAACATGAGGACTCTGTAACCTGTGTGGTGGACCATCCTGGATTTGGTTTTGACTGAAATTGTAAAACGAATGCTAATATTGTTCATGGAAATAAATACTGGTGTATATGGCTTTATGCAATCTTTCATTCTGTCATTGTACATGTACTATTATATACTACACAGCAATGGCATAACACACCCATGTGTACGACAACAAGTCCACACACAACCTTATGCTTTTGAAATCAGAATATTCTTTACCCATCCAAACATGAATAATCACGACACATTTGATATCAACTCGGAACTTTATTGTCAAAATCAACGGTTATTTGAATCAGGATCAGAGTGGTGATTCCGGCCTGCGTTGTCCTCTGATCCGTGAAATGTCTATGTTGGGTTCAGACAGCAGCCAAATTGAACCGTGTAGCATACCCGGCGATGACCTCCTCCCTGTCAGGTTGCTCATAATGGTGCAGGGTCCACAAAGACTTGGTCGAAGATGAGGTCCATCAAGTTGGCCACGTAGCCTGTGCAATGTTAAAAAAAGCACAACAAAAAAAGTGGTTTAGATTACTATATGCATGTCGTCAACAACATACCAGGGCTTTAGCTCCGTTTTACTCGTGGTGTGTGTCCCCTCGCATACATACATACAGTGTTGTATCCTAACACACCCCCATTTATATTCATGTGCGCAAACAAGTAAACATGCAAAAGCTTTTCCATATAACGCTGCAAAAAACGGCATGTCTCATTAGCTTAGCGTAGCGTAGCTTAGCTTACAGATCGATGATATATGATCGTTCTTACAGACTACAATCACAAAAGCTTTTACATAACGCTGGAAAAAACGGCACTTACCTCCAGAAGATTACGTTTGTTATTATAACTTACTCAATATGATTTTTTAGAGGATACAAAATACTAATACATAGGAGAATAAATACTTGTGTTATCGGCTAGGCTAGGCGTGGCTTTACAGCCTTCACACAGATCGCCATTACGGCAGTCTGAACATGTTCGCAAATGCCTGATAATTAAAATAAAAGACAAAGCAAAGACTGCGGAGCGTACAAAATAAAATGTTACAAGAACATATAAACACCTAACCGATTACTAGTTGGGGTTGAGGCGACATTGATACGGCGAAGCTACATGCTACATGCTACATACTACAAGCTAGATATAGCTTTATAAGGAAAAACACCGCTAAATAAAAACTTACAGCTTCAGAATTGGATGTGTCCTCACTGGCCTGGTCCCGGATGGTTGGTATTGATCCCGGGTGTAGCATTAGTTTGGAGGCATATCCGTGTTGGACTTGAGAGAAGTTCATAAACATGTCCGTGGTAAAATGTTTGGAACACACACACAGAAATCTGCCGGGGTCTTCTGGCACATGTCCCTTGAAAATGAAGTCTAGCCACAGATTATTTTCTTTTTGCACTGATGGCATTGCATGCAGTCCCCTGTTCCGAGTCTTGCAGCCAACAACAGCACAACGTTTAACTGGCTTAGACATCCTAGCAAGAGCAGGCAGAAACACAGATGTGACTGGGGTTGATTTAGCCTGCCGATAGCCTATATGCGAATGAGAGGTTTGGCAATGCACGTGGCCGTGGCTCATTCCCCTGATAGGTGGAGAGTTGACCAATAAGCGGAGTACGTCTTTGTGACGTAGAAAAGTGTCGGAATGTGGATCCATTTTTTTCAGATCCGTTGCAGCCCCTTTTTTAGAGATTTGGCGAAGGAGGAAAATAGAGAGGGTTGTGTTTTCTGACACTTGGCGAGTTCCCTGGAACACCGGGGACACATAATCATGTATAAAAGACGTACAAAGGTGCATTTTGCATGATAGGTGCCCTTTAACATAACATAAAATGGCAACAACAGGGCTTGGGAGCAGTGGTCGCACTCGCGTTAACCGAATACCCCCCCGTCAGCGCGAGTGATTGATAAATTGTGTACACGATGGGTAATAATGGATTATGACGGAAATGTTACAATCCTGTCTGTCAAAATGACTGACAACGAAAAAGTCTAAACCCCACCACTGCTTGGGAGAAAGAAACAACGTGATATTTGGGCCCATTTTCGCTACAATGAGGCGGAGAAAAAAAGAGAATGCATTGTTTCATCAGAAGGGAGGCAATGTGGCCATAACACAGCTGGTAAAAACACCACAAACCTGACCAGATACTCTCTGCAAAGCTGCTTAATCATTCAACCTGTGTTTTTCATCAAATAAGGACAAGATATAATCTTATTTATTTATATATGCTAAAATGACAAATTATTGGTTTTGGCGAGACTAGTTTGACTGAAATGTTCTATAATCTGATGACTAAAAAAGACTCAACAGTTTTCATTGACAAAAAGTAGTTTAAAATAATTAGTTTTCTTTGACTAAAATAAGACTAAAATGCTCAGACTTTTAGTCGACTAAATCTTGACTAAAATGTTTACTGTTTTAGTCGACTAAAATAAGACTAAAATGCTCAGACTTTTAGTCGACTAAAACTTGACTAAATAAAAACAGGATGAAGGTGACTAAATATGACTAAAACTAAAAAGGAAATTTAACACAGGACAAAGATTAAAACTAAATAAAAAAATAGCTGACGAAATTAACACTAATGTGGCTGTTTGGCCACTGACGTTGCCATAACAACACCTGAATTTAAATGTGCAACCTCTTTTTGTAACAGATTTTTGCATGAAATTATAATTCTTCAGAATGATATTCCTATTGACAGCTAGTTTTTATGTGAACATTATGAGATGGACAGCCAGAGAGAATAAATTAAAAACAGTTATGAAATACTATATGACAAAACAAGAATACAGTTTAAGTGATTTGTAAAATATCCATAAAGAAAAATCTGTTTACAGTTCTGTTTCATATGGGCGTTAACGCAAAAAAAAATAATGTCACTAATTATTTTAACGCGATTAACGCATGTGTATTTTTTGTCCCCGGCCGCCCCGTAGTTTTAGAGCGCATCGAGTTTAAAATACTATCTACAAGCTGATGCTGACAGCGGGGACACTGCAACACTTGGATGAAGGCTGGTCTGACTGCTTATGGATCGCCTTACGGTTGTTGTCGTCTCCTCCTCCTCCTCCTGCACAAGAAGTCGACAGCCTTTGTGATGGTGGCTCTCCGCTCTCCTCCGCTGCCTTCTCCGCTGGCCTGTCTGCCTTCTCACTAGTTGGTATTAACCAATGTTTTATTTTGAAAAATGTATTAAAGAGCTGTTCAGAAGAAATATACTAGTAGTTGATGTGTGTTTTACGTCTGTGATATTTACTGTGGTGCTGTAAAGTGATCTTTGAGCTGCAAATGATACTGTCGTAAATCTGTCAGAATCAAAATTCCTTTATTTGTCCCGCTTACCTATTAAACAGACTTACATAATAAAAAAATTCTATGCAGACATTATTATTAATAACAAAATATATTTAAATAATAAAAAAACACCTCAGGGGTCACATCAAGAGGATTCTGACATCATAAATCTGTATTGTTCCCTATTGGAACCCCTGCTCTAAGGTACATTTAGAACAGATAACAAATGTGCAATTAATTTGCGATTAACTATGGACAATCATGCGATTAATCACGATTAAATATTTTAATCGACTGACAGCCCTAATTTATGTACATATGTGTGTGTATATGTCCGCATCTGTAGCCTGTTATTGTCTCATTATACCGCACTGTGAATGAATTCAAATTAAATATATAAGTCGTCATGAACACAGTTCTGTCCATCAGACAGTACTGCTGTGCCTTCTGTCATCATTAATGGACGTTTCACTAGCAGGAACCACGCCAAAACAGTGTGATGTTTGTACGTTTATTGAAGTAACATGTGAATGGTATGAAGGGGGTGAAGGGATGTTCTGGGAGGACGAGCTGTGGAGTGCAGTGGGAGACTCAGAGTGGGGGTTCCGTCTCCGGCATGATCTGCATGGGCTAATTACGGGCCCCCAAAAGAGTCGGATTAAATGGAACTGAGTTGAGCGTGTGCCTGTCTGAGATCATTGACATTGTTGCGGATGTAAGCGTGGTACGCTTGGGATGACGAGCGGCCGAGGGCCTAGATCAGGGATCACCAACTACATTTGTCCAAGGGCCAAAATGTATCCAATAGATACTATCGCGGGCCAGCGGGGGGGGGGGGGGGGGGGGGGGGGGTGGGGGGGGGTTGGGGGGGGGCATGAATACATGCTCTGAAAGTAATCAGAATACAGTTACAGTAACGTGTTCAGGTTACTTTTAGAATACTTTTGAAATACTTTCTTTTTCCATAACAGATGGGTATGTTTTGGTAAACAGGAGACACTTGTTTTACTGTTTTAATGGCTTATCAAGAACTCAAACACAACATCTTGGTGTCATTCTGGACAGCTCCCTCTCATCTGCACCCCACATAAAAAACATCACCCGGACTGCATTCTCCTACTGTAAACCTTTCCTTAGAATATGTTATGAATTGTAAGGTGTCCTTGGGTGCTTTGAAAGGCGCCCCTAAATAGAATGAATTATCATTATTATTTATTATTATTATTATTATTATCTGAAACGATGTAATAACTTTTAAAACTTTTTCCAGTCACTTGCTCCATGCATTCAGCAGCAGCAGGCCATTCACTTTGATTTTATCCCGTTATAAATGTCATCATTTCGACAATAAAGAAATGCTACATCAACGTTATCTTACACATTTTATCTAACCATCTCCGTTTCTAACTTTCAATATATTTTAAAAGAGATCTCTCTCTCTCATCTGCGTGCGGGGGTGGGACCTCACAGACACGCTGCATCTCTCTCTCGCTCACAGACACGCTGCAGCGCCGTGCAGTGTGCACACAGTTCTGCCGGTAATGAATATTACATTTTGTGAGGAAACTTTTCTACCAATAATTCCAATAAGTATTCCAAAATGTATTCACTTCAGGTTTACGAAAGTAACTGTAATCAGATTACTCGTTTTTCAAATGTAACGCCAGCTGAATACAGTTAGCCTACTTGATTTTTGTATTCTGATTACGTAACGCCGTTACATATATTCCGTTACAACCCAACCCTGCTTCTAGGCTACTGTCCCGCAGCTCCTGCCTCTCTGTTGGACTCTGTTGCAGCGGGACTGCTGCTGTGGTGCGGAGCGCACAAAGCAGACTCTTCACAACGAAGGATCACTTCTTCTTCTTCTTCAAGGAAGGGAAGGTTTCGCAGTAGCAGTCTACTGTCCCGCAGCTGCTGCCTCTCTGTTGGACTCCGGTACTGCACCTTACTCACGAGACGTTGTAAAAAAAAAAAATGGGTGGGGGGCGAACGCAGTAACCACTCCGCCAACGCCACAGTCACCCCCGTCTCCGGGCCGGATGAGAATGTCTGGCGGGCCGGATGTGGCCCGCGGGCCGCCAGTTGGTGGTCACTGGCCTAGATGGTTGGATAAGAGATGCCCGGTCTAGTTGCTGTGGACGCTGCGCCAATGCGGAAGGAATGGCTCGAATAGTGTTCTGAGCATATCCCCGAAATAAGCAAGACATTGTGGAAGTGTTTCTGGAACCAGAAACGTGTGGCCA
The DNA here is from genome assembly GCA_902827135.1 of Harpagifer antarcticus. Lineage (NCBI taxonomy): Eukaryota > Metazoa > Chordata > Actinopteri > Perciformes > Harpagiferidae > Harpagifer > Harpagifer antarcticus. Next base: position 17,489,245 of record CADEHL010001005.1, read on the forward strand.
TTTCCCTGTTTCGGTGAGAAAGAGTGGGTGTTGAGGCGTTGCGTGTGCATCGTACCTTGCGCTGAGGTATTTGGTTAGTGGCTCGTATGGGCTGGGAGTTCAGGCAGAAGATGTGGATGGGGAAAGAAATTCCCAGCTGATCCGTTTTACTCCTTCGGAGTGTGAATATGAGAGTCGTTTTCCGAGGAGGGCTAACAGCTGCCGTTTCGTGCATCCGTCTGCCTGTAAGTAGTTTGACAAGAGGAGAGTGATGCGCTGTACTTTCTCTGAGGGTAGAGAAGCCTGGAAAGACATTGAGACCGGGGTGATGCCTAGAAACTCAATGGAGGTTTTAGGCCCTGAGGGTTTCTCTTCAGACAGAGGCATGCCAAGGTCTGAAATGATTGTATGAGTGTACTCAGCCCATGGCAGGGGGGTGAGGATGGCGGAGTGACAGTGAGAAAGTTGGAGACAAGCAGTGGCCGGAAGTTTTGTCGGATATAAATAGCTAAATAAATAGAAAGATACATCATGTTTACCGTTGAATCTGTGTTCTCATTCATAACACTCCGTTCGATGTCTCACTATGGGATGCAAACAGAAGCATCAATCTCATTACGCCAATCCTGATTGGCTGGTGATCTTGACGTCAACGTCAGGGAATCCACCCACCCTTTAAGTAGCTTGCGCTACGACGCAGCGCCATTCAAACACCTCTTCTCGCTTCAGAGCACATCTCGATTTATCAGTAACCGGGCTAGCTTAACGGTCCACAGACTGAACCCAAAGCTAACATTCGGTCGACGGTTACTTTTTTGCTTTGCAAGAAGACTGAGCAATATTAACACACCAGTTAATATTGTAATCTGCCTCGCCGTTTCTTTCTGTCGAAATAACGGTAAGGTTTGATTTTTTCTTCAAGCTAGGAACATACCTGTTGCTAGTTTGTTCTTCCCTCCACACCGACACCACGGTAAAGAGGACGTTCTCTTTTCTCTCTCACACCAGAGGAGACAGAGATAAAAAAAGGTATTAACACACCAGTTAATATTCTTTAAAGAATAAAATCTACACCGTCGCCTTTTTTCCTTTCGGAATAACGGCAAGGTTGTTTTTTTTCTCAGTAACGTACCTGTTACCAACGTGTCCACTCCACGCCGACACCCCGGCGATCGAGGATGGACCCTTCTCTCTCTCACACCAGAGGAGTCAGGGACTCGGAGGCTCGGCTATGCGGCTGGGGGTTTAAGATTACAGGCACAGACTCACATTAGGTCTGCTCGGGCTGGAACACGCCCGGGAGGCAATCGATAACCCCGGCTCGTGCGGGCATTGTACCCGCTTCACCATGAAGAGCCTCCGCCGACGGTTAACACGCCAAGCTAGCTTTTCGGGACAGGACCCCCTCATGTCCGCTGATTCGCCGGCCGGCAATCAAGACATGGTGACGTCCGCCGCAGAGATTGAGCCCCACGCTGTGTCAGACTGGGGCTCAACAACAGCGACAGCCGCTGAACCGGAGCCCCGCGCCGTTTCAGGCTGGGACCCGATGGCGGCAAGAGCGGAGCCCCGCGCTGTGTCAAGCTGGGGCTCCCAATTGGACCTCACCATGGTTCCACCCGCGGAGGATGTCCTGGAGTTGGATTACATGGAGGACGAAGAGGATACCTCTGAGTTCCTCCTATCTGACTCGGATGAGGATGACATCTTCGTTTCATCGGCTCAGGCTGCAAAGCCGGGAGCGATGTCCGCTCCCCCGGGCGAGAGCACACCAGCTTTGCCTGTCCTAAGCATGGACTTGCAGGCCGTGTGTCAACGCGCTGCGTCCAGGCTGGACATCCCATGACCTGAAGTGGCCAAGGAGACCTCCAGATCTCGCTACGAGGGGAAGAACTTGCCCCAAGCAGCGAGGACGAAGAGGCAGCTCCTTCCAGTCTTTCCGGAGATGCTGGACGAGGTGTCGGTCTCGTGGAGAGACCGTCCCTTTAGCAACAAGGCCCCAATCCAGGGTGCCTCCTCCCTGGACTGTGACGGTATGGAGAGGCTCGGCCTGCTCCGCATGCCGCCCATGGAACCGCTGGTGGCAGCCCACCTCCAACCGAGGCTGGCTTCGACATCGAGCAGGAACCCCATGCTACCGGCAAAGGCAGACCGGTTCCAGTCAGCGATGACCGAACGGGCCTATAAAGCCGCAGCTTTGTCCGCCAGGGCACTCAACGCCTCCTCGCTGCTGACCGCCTACCAGGCGGAGCCCTGCGAAGACATGTCGAGCAGACCTGAGCCTGCCGTGTGGGACGAGATCGCAGCGATCACGGACATTTGCCTCCGTGTGCAGCGCTGTGCAGTCCAAGCCACGGGTAAAGCACTTGGGAATGATGGTGGTACAGGAGAGAGCCAGGTGGCTCAACCTGATCAACCTTCCAGACCGAGAAAAAGAGGATGTTCTGGACATGCCTATTGTTCCCGAGGGCATATTTGGCTCCGCTCTAGCTTCAATGCAGCTGAGGTGCGAGTCAAAAAGGAAGGGAGACGAGGCTCTCCAGCTCGGTCTCCCCCGAAGGGTCCAGCCGCCACCTCCAATGGTCCCGCGGCAGGCCTTCACCCAAGCTGTCTCACGTCCTGCCCGGTTCAAAATACCGAAGCAGCAGAGACCGCAGCCCGTCCTGGGTCCCCAGCCCAGGCACGAGGCAAGAGGGAGCTGGCCAAGAAAATCTCCGGTTCCGGCAGCTGCCGCTCAGGCGCAGCCGACCCAGGTTTTCAGCCACCAGGCGAGGAAGAAGAAGTGGGCGGCCTGACAGCCTCCTCTCCTCGATGAAGGAGCTGGAAGTTCCCTGTTCCCCAGCTCCAGAGCACGTTCCAGTGTTGGATGCTCATGTGTTTTCGGGGTGCCACCATGCCCCCATTGATGCCAGAACGTCATCCTCAAGTTCGCGGCATCAGGGAAATGGACTTAACAGTCAAAGACAGCAAGTTCCGCTGCCTGTTTAAGTCACACAAACACATGTCATCATTGTTGTTTCAAAATAAATCATTTTCCACTGTCGTTTCCAGGCTTGAAGCCAAGGGCGCAGTCAATAAAAACAATAAACAGTCTGTCGTCTGCCCCTCTTTTGAGAGCGGCTACGGCCTCTCTCAAAAGGCGGACAATAGACGGGATTGTGAAGGCACCACCACCACGCGCATGCGCAGTGTCGGCCGGGGTTGTCAACCTGGGGTACCACCGTGTTCAGACACTAGAGGGCCCCATAACACAACACATAGAGACACTGAGGGAGACGACAGAGCTGTGACATCTCCGCTCGCTTTGAGAAGCGAAAAGTGGAGGATGCTCACAGATTCTGCTTGGGTTTTCAAGACAGTAACACGGGGCTACAGGCTCCAATTCGCTGTCACCCCTCCTCACTTCTCGGGCATTCTGTATTCACAGGCCCGGGGAGAGTCGGCCCATATTCTAGAGCAAGAGATTTTCTCGCTACTAGATGAGAAGGCTATATCGATAATACCCGCCGAACAGAGTCAGAGCGGCTTTTATTCCAAGTATTTCCTCGTTCCCAAACGGGGAGGGAACGGAATTCGGCCTATACTAGATTTGAGAGCTCTGAACAAATATCTCAAAAGATACAAATTCAGAATGCTCACTCACACATCTCTCTTGCGTCTCGTGCGCCAAGGCGACTGGTTCACATCAGTCGACCTGAAAGATGCGTATTTCCACATCCCAGTATATTACCCACACAGGAAATATCTGAGGTTCGCCTTTCAGGGTGTCTGTTACGAGTACAGAGTACTTCCCTTCGGTCTGTCTCTCAGCCCACGAGTGTTTGTACGGTGTATGGAAGCCGCGATAGCCCCGTTAAGACAACAGGGTATTCGCCTGGCAACTTATCTGGACGATTGGCTCCTCCTCGCACAGTCGGAGCAAGAGGCTATTACGCAGACGAATGTCCTCGTAAAACAGCTGCTCAACCTGGGTTTTGTAATAAACACAGAAAAGAGCATGTTGTCTCCAGCCCAGACTGTACTCTTCCTGGGCCTACGCCTGAATTCGGTGTCCTTTACAGCTCGCTTGTCAGCAGAGAGAGTGAAAGCCTTCAGGGCTTGCCTCGCTTATTTCCAGCCACGCAAATATGTTCTCTCTCAGGTCATGTCTGCGGTTGCTGGGGCTCATGGCGTCAGCTATTCTGGTGGTACGACTGGGACGCTTACACATGAGGGAGTTTCAGCGCTGGGTAGCTGCCCTCAGATTGGACCCCGCACGTCATGGCGCGCGGAGAGTGATGGTCACTAGGAAATGCGTAATGGCTCTGCGACACTGGCTACACCCGACTTTTCTAGTACGGGGCGTGCCTATGGGTGCTGTCCTATCGCGGAAGGTGGTCACCACAGACGCATGTCTGATGGGCTGGGGGGGTATATACGAAGGTCGACCTGTGAGGGGTCTCTGGAGCAGAGACCTCCAACGGTCACACATCAATTATCTGGAGCTTTTAGCGGTGTTCCTCACCCTGAAACGCTTTCTGCCTTTTCTCAGAGGACATCATGTCCTCGTGAGGACAGACAACACGACCACAATATTGTATATAAACCGCCAAGGGGGTTTGCGTTCTCTCCAGTTACACATGCTGGCACGCAAACTGATCTTATGGAGCTGCGGACGTCTATGGCGTTATATTTGTGGCTCTATCCTGAGCACGCAATGAAACATGTTGAGCATAGAAAATGCTATTGAGCGCGCACTTGAACATTTTTGAGCACAGAGAAATATATTTACTCTCATAAAAGTCCTGCTCCGTGCGCAAGCAGACCGCTGCACGCGCTCTCTCTCCCTCGCTCGCTCGTCCTCTCCAGCCTGTGCACGCTCAGCTTTGCCTGCGCTCGCTCAAGTTGTCACAGCGTTACAAATGTGCCACAAAAACAACCAATCGGAGAACTCGAGAAGGCCAATTCTGATTGGCTGGTCCAGCGCCATGTAGAGAGAAGAGTTGCGACAGCGGAAGTCCAAAATGCTTGATCATCACGTGGTTCAGAGAGACTCAGAAAGTTCCCAGAAGTTCGTGGCGGGCCATTTGAATGCATTAATAACAGGATATAAATGATTTATTTATTTTTGGTAATTAGTGGTCAATAAAGGTTTTGATTTGCAATATGTATACAACATATCTGTCACAAACGAGCTGAGGACCAAAATGCAGAACACAGGAAACCAGAGATAGTCGGTAACCAGCTTTATTGAAGGCAATAGGCTGGTAGGAGACAAAACGGCAGATAGTAGGAAAAGGGCTGGTCGGGGACAGGCGAGGGTTCCAGGAGAAAGCAAGACGGGAGTCGCAGGTACAGAACGGGTCAGGGAGCAGGCGAGGCAGGCTGGTCAGGGACAGGCAGGGTCGAAACCGGGAGAGCAATCTGAAGGGTAATGCGGGAAAGACTGGCATGCTGCAAAGTACGATCTGGCACTGAGGTGAAAGTGAAGTGGGCCTAAATACTAATGGAGCTGATGGGTGTAACAGAGTGAGAGAGAGACAGGGTGTGACTACCAGGTGACTAAGGAATGTTACTGCAGAAAATAGGTGAGTGATAAAGCAGACTGTGACAGAACCCCCCCTTAATGGGCGGCTCCAGACGTCTAAGACATTTCTATTAAGAAGAAAAGAGAAGAATCAAGAAAAAACCCTACAGACACAGGGTGGAAGGTGGAGGTATGGGAAAGGTCAGTACTCATCTGAGAATGCTCTCTCGGCCTCTCCCTCCTGGAAATCCTCGTCCTCCTCGACTGATGACGCTTCCCCCTCCTCCTCGACGAAGCCTCTGATCTGTCGCGGACGAGTGCCCCCTTGCTAAACGCCTGGTTGAGCGTGGGTCCTAGAAGGCTGCTCCGGGTAACGCAGGTGGAAGTCTCGGATGAGTTGAGGGTTGAGGATATGACGAGCAGGAATCCACTTCCTTTCCTCAGGACCATAGCCCTCCCAGTCCACCAAATATTGAACCCCTCTTCCTCTGCGACGGGAACGGAGTAGACGACGAAGGGTGTAGGTAGGACCCCCATCGATCATCCTAGGGGGTGGTGGTGGAGGGGCGGCGGAAATCATAGGACTCTCCCGGACAGGTTTAATCCTAGAAACGTGGAAGGTGGGATGGATCTTCATGTTCCGGAGCAAACTCAGTCGAACTGCTGCAGGATTAATGACCTTGACAATCTTGAAGGGTCCAATAAACCTGGGCGCTAACTTCTTAGACTCCACCCGAAGGGGAATGTTCTGAGTGGAAAGCCACACCCTCTGGCCTACCTGGTACACAGGTGCCTTGGTGCGTCGGCGGTTCGCTGATGTGGCGTACCGGTTAGCAGACTGAAGCAGAGTTGTTCGAGCCTGCCTCCAAGTCCTCCGACAACGTCTGATGAAAGCCTGGACAGACGGACAGGTAACCTCCTTCTCCAATGCAGAGAACAATGGGGGTTGAAAACCGTATGCACACTGAAAAGGGGAAAGACCAGTAGCGGAACTGATGAGGGTGTTGTGGGCATACTCCACCCACAGGAGTTGTTTTGACCAGGTCGTGGGATGATCGGAAGCCATGCAGCGGAGAGTGGTCTCCATCTCCTGATTCTTTCATTCGGTCTGGCCATTGGCCTGTGGGTGGAAACCGGAGGTGAGACTGACCGTCGCCCCGATCAGTTCACAAAACTCCCTCCAAAACACAGAGGTGAATTGGGGCCCCCGGTCGGAAACCACATCAGTCGCCAGTCCGTGAATGCGAAAAATGTGGAGAAGAATCAGTTCTGCCGTCTCCTTAGCTGACGGGATCTTAGGCAGGGGTACGAAATGAGCCATCTTACTAAACCGATCTACCACCGTCAAGATGGCAGTATGTCCGTGGGACGGTGGTAGACCAGTCACAAAGTCCAATGAAATATGTGAACAAGGGCGACGTGGGACCGGTAATGGATGAAGGAGGCCAGCTGGCGCTTGGTGAGATGGTTTGTGCCGATTGCACACAGGACAGGCGTTCACAAACTCCCGGGTGTCAGCCTCCAGCGTGGCCCACCAGAACCGTTGTAGGACCATCCCTCTGGTACGTTGAATTCCAGGGTGGCACGAAAGTCTGGAGCTATGAGCCCACTGAAGCACCTCAGCCCTCAAAACCTGAGGCACAAACAAGCGGTTAAGAGGACAAGAACTAGGACCGGGTTGGTCCACCAAAGCGGTCTTAACCCTCTCCTCAATCTCCCAAGCGAGGACGCCGATCACTCGAGGAGCAGGAAGAATAGTGTCCGGAATACCCCAGGTGTCTCCCTCCCTCCCGAACTGCCGGGACAAAGCGTCGGCCTTCACGTTGCGGGAGCCCGGGCGGTAGGAGAGGAAAAATAACGACCACCTGGCTTGCCGAGAATTCAGTCTCTGTGCCGACCTCATGTATTCCAGGTTCTTATGGTCGGTCCAAACCTGAAATGGTTGTTCTGTCCCCTCAAGCCAGTGTCGCCACTCCTCCAACGCCAACTTGACTGCTAGAAGCTCCCGATTCCCCACGTCATAGTTTCTCTCCGCCTGACTCAATCTCCTCGAAAAGAAAGCACAAGGGTGGAGCTTCTGGTTCTCACCAGAACGTTGCGACAGGATGGCCCCCACCCCCACGTCAGAAGCATCCACCTCCACCACCAACTGACCAGCGGGGTCTGGTACTTGCAGGATAGGATCCGACGTAAACCGGCCCTTGAGGTCCTGAAAAGCCTCCTCGGCTGCAGGGGACCATCAGAACGTCACCTTGGACGAGGTCAGGGCGGTGAGCGGGGCGGCCACGGTGCTGTAGCCACGGATGAACCATCTGTAAAAGTTGGCGAATCCCAGGAAACGCTGCAGCTCCTTCCGGGAATCAGGGACCCGCCACAAGGTAACTGCTGAAACCTTAGAAGGATCCATCTCCACACTTCCTTGACCCACGATGTAGCCAAGAAAGGCGACCGAAGAAGTGTGAAACTCGCACTTCTCCGTCTTGACGAACAGCGAGTTCTCCAGAAGTCTCTGGAGGACTGTCTGGACATGATGGACGTGTTCCTTGAAAAAATCAAAATGTCGTCCAGATAAACAAAAACATAACGATCCAACATGTCCCGGAGTACGTCGTTCACCAACGCTTGGAAAACTGCAGGGGCGTTGGTAACTCCAAATGGCATCACCAGGTACTCGTAATGTCCCGAAGAGGTGTTGAAGGCGGTCTTCCATTCGTACCAGGTGATAAGCGTTTCGTAGATCCAGCTTAGTGAAGATTGTAGCCCCCTGTAATAACTCGAATGCTGACAAGATGAGTGGCAAGGGATAACGATTCTTCACCGTGACGTCGTTCAGGCCCCGATAGTCAATGCAGGGTCTCAGGGTCTTGTCCTTCTTCGCCACAAAAAAAACCCCTGCTCCTGCGGGTGATGTGGAAGGACGAATAATTCCCGCAGCCAGAGAGTCATTGACGTAAGTCTCCATGGACTTCCTCTCCGGTGCCGAAAGCGAGTACAACCGGGCCTTGGGTGGGACTGCGCCTGGATGTAGCTCAATGGCGCAGTCATAGGGCCGATGAGGTGGGAGAGATGTCGCCTTAGCCTTGCTAAAAACCTCCTTAAAGTCCAAATATTCAGCCGGAACCCCTGTGACATCCGGAACCAGGTTCATATCCACAGGTAGTTGAGGTGCGGCGGCCTGCTTGAGGCAAACCTGATGACAGGAGGAACTCCAACCTAGGATGGACCCAGTTGCCCAGTCAATGTTCGGGTTGTGGCGGCGGAGCCACGGATAACCCAAAATCAGAGGGATTTGGGGGGACCGTAGCACATGAAACTGGATTGTCTCATGGTGGTTCCCCGACATGAGCATATGGACCGGTGTCGTCTGGTGTGTCACCGTTCCCAGCAGGTGACCATCCAAAGCATTAGCCGGTACCGGCTGGAGCAGCCGAACCTGTTGGATGCCCAGCTGTAGTGCGAGCTCCTCGTCAATGATGCTAACATCTGATCCGGAGTCGATAAAAACAGCCAGAGCCTGAGATTTGCCTGTCAGGAGGAGTCGAGCATGGCACAAGGGTCTTAGATTGGGAATCAGCTCAGAGGTTTGGCCCACCAGAATACTCCCCATTACTGATGAGCTCTGTCCTTTTACCGGACAACGGGAAACCATATGTACAGCCTGACCACAGTAAAGGCAAAGATTACCTCTTCGACGTAATTCCCTCTCCTCAGAGGTAAGACTGGTACGACCCACTTGCATGGGCTCGACCTCGTACCGTGAGTCAGAGTAGGAATGGGAATTCTCCGCCGAAACCGGAAGTCGAAATCTCCCGGAAACTGGAAGTTGTTGTCGTCTGTTGCTCTCCTCTCCGGGTCTGGATTCGTCTGTCAATCCGAGAGGTGAGCTCAATCAACCCATCCAAGGAAGCAGGGAGATCATAGGAAACCAGCTCATCTCTCATATAATCCGCTAATCCTCTCAGATATGCGTCACACTGCGCCGGCTCATTCCAGCTGCTGCGGCGGCTGCTAGTGCGGAAGTCAATAGCGTAATGGCTCAAACTTAGCAGGCCTCCAGCAGCGTCGGGACCCAGACGAACGGAACCGAACACCTTCCGCATCTCCGCGGAAAATGCAGCAAAAGAGGCGCAGGCTGGAGTCTGCTGCTCCCACTCTGCAGTTCCCCATAAACGGGCTCTCCCCGTCAGATGATTAACGGTGAAAGCTACACGAGCCGCCTCGGAGGCGAAGGTGTGTGGCTGCAGTGAAAACAATATGGAACAGTTTGTGAGAAAAGGACTGCATCCCTCCGGCTCACCAGCGTAGCGTTCCGGCGTTCCCACACGAGGCTCCGGAGCGTATCCCGCCGACCCAGGGGCTGGAGTGAGCATCGGAGCTGCGGGCGGAGGGACGGTAGCAGCCATGGTAGCGGCTAGCTGTTGTACGGTGGCGGCCATCTGTTGCATCTGGGAGGTAAGGTAAGCCAGCGTTTGTCCCTGGGTTGAGGTTGCCTGGTGGGTCTCGGTAGCTAAGGTAGCTATCGTGACCTCCTGTCTTTGGATGGCATCCTTAACCCTATCAAAGCGGTCTCTAGGAGACCCGGTGTTTGCTTGGTCCATTTCTGGCCAGATCGTTCTGTCACAAACGAGCTGAGGACCAAAATGCAGAACACGGGAAACCAGAGATAGTCGGTAACCAGCTTTATTGAAGGCAATTGGCTGGTCGGAGACAAAACGGCAGATAGTAGGCAAAGGGCTGGTCGGGGACAGGCGAGGGTTCCAGGAGAAAGCAGGACGGGAGTCTCTCTATGACTGTAAGTGGAGGGTGTTTGAGGAGTGGTGCCTTCAAAAAGTGCACATCTCTTTTCAATGTCCTGTCGGGGTGATTTTATCATTTCTACAGGACTTAATTGATAAACACAGAGCTTTTTCTACGATCAAAGTGTACCTGGCTGCTATTGCTGCATGCCATGTGGGCTTTTAGGGAAAGACGGCTAGCCAACATCCTTTGGTCTGCCGTTTTATGAAAGGGGCTCGCAGGCTCCTCCCTGTTTCCAGGTCACTGGTGCCCTTATGGGACTTGGCAGTGGTTTTAGATGGGCTCACTCGACCTCCATTTGAACCCCTGGAAGAAGCTGACATGAAACACCTGTCACTGAAGACAGTGCTGTTACTGGCTCTGGCATCTGCCAAGCGAGTCAGTGACATTCATGCGCTCTCTGTACATCGTTCATGCACTCAGTTTGCCCCGGGTCAAACGAGAGTGTTGCTGAAGCCCAACCCTGCCTTTATACCTAAGGTGGTTGGCTCATGTACCCCCATTGACATTGTGGCATTTCCTCCGCCGCTGTGTTCCTCTGAGGAACAGCGGCCAAATTTGCTGTGTCCAGTTTGTGCTTTACGCATCTATATGGACAGGTCAAAAGAGTTTTGTTGTAATGACCAACTCTTTGTATCCTGGGCTAACCCTCAGAAGGGCAAGCCCGTTACCAGGCAACAGCTCTCCCACTGGATTGTGGAAGCGATTGCTCTGGATTATACGAGTCAGGGTTTGCAGGCACCAACGGGCCTGCATGCTCATTCTACTCGTGGACTGGCTACATCCTGGGCTTTGTTCAAGGGTGTTTCCATCCAAGACATTTGTGCAGCGGCGAGCTGGTCCTTGCCGCTCACTTTTGTCCGCTTTTACAGGCTAGATGTCTCTGCTCCAAGTGTGGCCCGCGCAGTGCTGGGTCCCGTGTTGAGACAGAGTTCTACCTGTTAAGTTCTGGTTGTTTTTGGTGATTTTCGAGCTAAGCATGTCTAGCAATACGGGAGTTCCAATATCCCATCGTGAGACATCGAACGGAGTGTTATGAATGAGAACTATAGGCAGACCCGGCGGCAGACATACGTCTCTGTGCGGGCATTTGATTTACCAGGGCGGGCCCCCCCCGAAACGTACATATCCCGGGAAATCTGAATTGTCAACGCGGGGGGGGTTGTTAGACGCTCGAGATTTGTCAACGGGGGGGGGGGGGGGGGGGGGGGGGGGGGTTTACATACATTGGTTGGTTTTGTGGCACATTTGTAACGCTGTGCCAACTTGGGCAAGCACGCAGGCAAACTTGAGCGCACACAGGGTGGAGAGGTGGAGTAAGGTTGAGCGATGGAGAGAGAGAGATTGAGCGAGGCAGAGAGCGTACGTGCACGGCGCAGCGGTCTGCTTGCGCACAGAGCAGTAGAGCCGGCTTGAGAGTCAATTCGCTGGTTTGCTAAGAGAAGCCATCTTTTTTGCATCTCCCATTGAGAAACTGACTACAGCTCCTCCTGTTTTATTTTCTGCATGTAAGCCTATTCTGGCTTTTAGTTCGTTCTCTTTTGCTCCTGCCGTCAAGATGGAAGGTTCTCCCGGCATTTGGACCAGAGCAGGGGGTGGGGCCCACTCCTTTGAAAGTGTAATGTATTCTTACCGTTTATCATTAAAACAGATTATTGTTTAACCCCTATCCTGGTTGTTTTGAGTTTTCCTTCTTTTAAAGCAAACTCATATAGGATCGGCGCGGAGCAGAGATATCTGCCCCAACAGACTCAACCCAGCGAAAAACCTGTCTCGCGCGCAGCCTTTCATTCAGAATTTCATAGCAAAATAAAAAAAATGATATTAACCAATCTTTCAACATAGTTTAAAACAAAAATAAATATTAGGACAAAGCCCTACAAATAACAACAACATAATAATAAAACAATTAAAATGTTGTATTCAGCCCTGATTAAAACAGCGGGCCCAAATCCTGGGGGCCCGCCCATGACGCCGGGTCTGACTATAGGTTACATACGTAACCCCAGTTCTCAGAGTAACATGAAGTGAGATGTCTCACCAGACGGCCCTTCTTGCTAAGGCGAAGCGAGAAGAGGTGCTTATTTTGAATGACGCTGCGTCGTTGACGTCAAGATAACCAGCCAATCAGGATTGGCGTAATGAGATTGATGCTTCTGTTTGCATACGTGTTGAGGCCAAGCCCCCTAGAGGCCTGGAGCACTTCCGGAATGTTATTTTTTTGTATGTGTTTTGGGATTTGTATGTGCTTTGGACTTTGCATATCGTGCAGCGGTTTTTTGTTGCGTTTGTTTTCGGGGTTTGTGTGTTGTATTTAGTTTGCTTCATTTCTGTAAATGCAGTGTTTTTCTGTTTATTTTCAGGGTTCGTTTGTTTTTCATTTCATTATTTGCAGGTTTTTCCTGCTAATGTATGCGTTTTGGGCCGTTGTTCCGCGTTTGCACCTACCGGCCATCATACTTTTTCCATCTTTTGTTATTTAATTCCATTACATAACATTATATCCAGCTACACTGGAAGAAACGTACCGTGTCATTCACAGTATTTAACTGGCAGCAATTGACAAGTTACTTACTGTAAAATGAATTACAGTAAGTAACTTGTCAATTGCTGCCAGTTAAATACTGTAAAGGTAATCACAGTATTTACAAGTTTTTATTTACAGTAACTGTGTAAAATTAAACACAGTAACTTCCAAGTACTGTATTTGTGTTTACGGTAAAATAGAAACTTTAATGCTATATTGTAAGTTACAGTATCAGTATTGTAACTATAAAACAATGTATTATAGTATACTTCATGTCATGCTGGTAATTTACAGATTACCAGAAATTCTTGACACAATTTTAAATCTCACCAATAACTGCAGGTAGACAGCAAAGAATACATTTTAACGATGTATTCTTAATTGTTGAACGGTATCAAGACCATGTATTTTCTTGTGCTAAATGATAAATATTTTCATCCATAAAACAATCGATATTAATATCCAAAAACATGGAGATTGCATTTTTAAAGCAGTGGCGATAACAAATCAACACAAAAAATATGAAGCCATTTCTTCTGCCAAGCCATTTTAGAGACGTGCTGTAGAAGACCTCGACACAAACTGGAGAACCCAAATGCACGACACAGAGACACAGAATTGAATGTAACAAACATTTTCTTTTTAATATCATTGAACCGAAAATCCCTCTTAACAGAGTAAGTACTGGAATAACAAAAAAAACGCTCACAAGGAGGAAAAAACTAAGCATAACAAAAAGAGAACTTAAGATAAACTTAAACTAACTAAACAACAAAACCTGACATGAGTGAAAAATATCCTCTCTTTGCTGAGGCCTGGCACGACCACACGTGGGAACAAACACGAACTGACACAGGACAGGGGGTAGACAGGACTATTTAAACATGAGGTGAGTGAGAAAAGGTGGAAACAATCAGGGGCGGGGCAGACACAGACGATGGCGGGAAAACAGACAAAGGGAGGAAGTAACAGGGCCTGAAATGAGAGACAAGAGGGAAGTACAAAATGAAACAGGAAATGGAAAACGAGACACAACATGAAACACGGGGGTTGCTAACCCTATCGTCTATTCCTTGACCTCTGAGTGAAACGTCACGGAGTTAAGGAATAGTGGATAGGAGAAAGGACTTAGGAGAAGAGACTGTGGTACTTTAGAGAATCCAACTGCACTTTCACTATCCGACGTGTTTATGATGAGCCAGCAGACGTCATGAATGTGCGTCTGCTGCTGTGGGGAAACTATGGAAACTACAGTTTTCTATACAACGGACTACAACATGGATGTTTAAAAAGAACGACGGACTACTGTAAACTAATCTAAAGACTCTGCACCGTGCTCTGATGCTGTTGTTTTATACTTTTTGATCGTGGACAACAGAGAAACATATTCTTCATGACCAAAGTTGGAATTGAAATAAAAAAGGAAAGTGAAACTTATGCTCGTCATCACCCTCTCCCTCCGGACACATTAATACAAATGATCCCAATACGTATTGTATTGATTGTATGAACTATGAACATATCTTAATCAATACAGATGTATTTATTATAAACGTAAGTCCTTAACATCTATCACTGTGTATATCACCATTCAAACATCTTTTAAAAGTTGAACAAACCCCACACAGCTCAGTAAAGACTGTGAAATGCTGACTTTATTTGATAATTTCAGTAAAAACTAACGTTCATATTTCTCTTTTTGATTATAATACTGATGAACGTTCAAAACAAAGCACTTTGGCAACTTACCACATACGTTTTAAAATGCTTAATAAGCACCGTAACTTTGATGATATAATTTATCGGTCATAATGGGTTGTTTCCGTGAAAGGCCGACTGTTGTCCGACGGCAAATGATGCGGCCGCAAGGCATTGTGTGGCAGCATTTTCTCTTCTCCTTTCGTCAAGGGAGGTCCAGTGGTTCCTAAGCTAAAGGAGGTTATAAAGGAAGTTTGAAACCTCCTTTCCTATCATCTAGAGAATTCGAACGGCACTTATCATGGCTGCCACTGAGGGACTTCCGGGTCATTTCACTCCGTTACGAAGGTTCCTAAGCTAAATGGACTGTTCAACTTCAGCCGGGGACTTAACTAGATGAATGACATAAATAGACAGACCTGACATGACGTGAATAAACATGAACTGACTAAACATGAAATGACAGACATAATACATAAACATAACGAACACATTTGACGAGACACAACAAAAGGCACTGTTTGGCAAATACATTATCACTATTCTTAGATAATACACAATATTTTAAAACACTTTGAATACAAACAACCAAATGCATGCAGGAATGGACCCTGTACTGAACTTACAAACCTTACACGTGTAAGACATTTTGATTACCTAAATTAATTGACAAAATTGTTTGTATTACTTTCTTTGTCTCTTGAGTTGGGGGAGGTTACTTCCTGGTTCAGCAAAGGGTGTGGCCGAGCGGTGAGGACTCATAAATACTGCCAATTGGGACAGATTGGGACAAACCACCTGCTTCCATGTTAAAGGGGGGGTTTGAGTTTTTGTCAGTGTCCTTTGTGTATTCTGTTACTATTAATTATCCCTTGGTTTCAACTTGGTTTGGCCAAGCCACTCAATAAATGCATCAGGTGCATCTCAATAAATTAGAATATCGTGGAAAAGTTAATTTATTTCATTAATTCAATTCAAAAAGTGAAATTCATATATTCTATGGATTCACTACACACAAAGTGAAATATTTCAAGGTTTTATTTTTTGTAAATCTTGATGATTACAGCTTCGCGTCGGGCCGAACCACGCCCCTTAGCTGTGATATAATGAGCATATACCACGGCCTGTCGTGAGCTATTGCTTAAATCTACAGTACATTGTTGGTTACTGTGAATATCTACAGTACATTGTTGGTTACTGTGAATATCTACGGTATATTGTTGGTTACTGTGATTTTATACAGTTGGGACGTTACTACTGCTATTTTTACAGTAACTCCAGAGTTGCTGTAATTTTTGGTTGGAAACACGGTATTATACTCTAAAATGGTATACTGTAATTTACTGTGCACAAACACTGTAAATAACTGTGGATTTCACAGCCATTTTTTACAGTGTAATAACAATAAGTGCATTTGACCATGAAGTTACAAACTCAGAAGTAGGAATCATATAAGTATATTAGCTTTCAATAAGCAAGTGCTACTGCATTAACTTTAAATAAGTACTCAAGTTACTTTTTTCTATTAAAATGTTTTCCAAGGTGATGTTTCACATTGTTTTAAAAACCATTACGATGCTCTCTTTTTTAATACGGACATGAACCTGACATATGTCTCTGTGTAAATACTGATAGCTGTTGACAGAAAATAGAGGGTTTAGCAGGCGCCGCCTCACAGCTAACTCGCTGTGCAGAAGTGATGTTTAATTCATGCTTCTCTGTGTTTGACTGATTCCATTCCAGGTGAGTCCGTGACAATCACCGTTCCTATAATAGAATTGGAGGGGGGTTCTGTGGCAATACAAATGATAATCAAATGACAGGGAGAGGCCACATTGAGCGAATAACTGTAAAGCTGGTGGGGTGAGACGAGTGCAAAACGCTGCCTCAAGAGCTGAGCTTTCTTCAAGTTGTGATCTTATCTTAAACTCAGGGAATCAGACAAAATAAATTATTGTTAAATCTTTCTTGAATCACGGCCCTGCACTGCAGTAATCTAAGGAGCTCCAGGCAATGCTCGCAGTGTTTCTTATCATTCGTTATTATGTATTCACATCTATTAAGTCATGTAATAGTGTCACTACCAAATAGTACAAAGAATAGTAGGTCAGGAGGATATATGTCACATTGCTATTTTTATAAAGCGCTCATCAGTTGGGTCCTAAGAGGTTATTGTTTCGTATCAAAGGTTTTCTGAAATGTAATGTGTTAACGTACAAATGAGACATTGTCATATCAATAAGCGCTGATTGCATTCACATCCAGAACAGAAATCTGAACACTAGATGAAATCAGGTTGAAAATGCTTGTTTCATTATGCTGACACGTTTACAGGCAAGAGTTTTAGAGAGCAAATTGGTTTCTCTTTTTATTACTCCAAATATCAGAAATGACCATCAACGGTCACAAAAAACAATTGCCGTGTTAAAATTATAAAAAGAATGTTGAGGCTATGAATGATATTTGAACAAATGATTATATATATTATATTTTGTTGTATGTAACTTCTAACGAAGTAGAGATTTGTGGCGCAGAGCATGATAAAAAAACATTTGACTGCATTTAAAGATAATTGTTGTAATATGTTATATTTAAGCAATAGCTCACGACAGGCCGTGGTATATGCTCATTATATCACAGCTAAGGGGCGTGGTTCGGCCCGACGCGAAGCGGAGGGTCGACAACCCCCTGATATAATGAGCATATATATATATACAGGACTGTCTCAGAAAATTAGAATATTGTGATAAAGTTCTTTATTTTCTGTAATGCAATTAAAAAAACAAAAATGTCATACATTCTGGATTCATTACAAATCAACTGAAATATTGCAAGCCTTTTATTATTTTAATATTGCTGATTATGGCATACAGCTTAAGAAAACTCAAATATCCTATCTCTAAATATTAGAATATCATGAAAAAGTATACTAGTAGGGTGTTCAACGAATCACTTGAATCGTCTAATTAACTCGAAACACCTGCAAGGGTTTCCTGAGCCTTGAAAAACACTCAGCTTGGTTCAGTAAACTAAATCACAAGTATGGGGAAGACTGCTGATCTGACTGCTGTCCAGAGGACCGTCATTGACACCCTCCATCAGGAGGGTAAGACACAAAAAGAAATTTCTCAAAGAGCAAGCTGTTCACAGAGTGCAGTTTCAAAGCACATCCACAAAAAGTCTGTTGGAAGGGGGAAATGTGGCAGGAAACGCTGCACAACCAAGAGAGATGACCGCAGCCTTAACAGCATTGTGAAGAAGAGTCGCTTCCAGAATTTGGGGGAGCTTCAAAGACAGTGGACTGAAGCTGGAGTCCAGGTATCAAAAGTCACTGTTCACAGACGTATCCGGGAAATGGGCTACAATAGCCGTATTCCCATGGTCAAGCCACTTCTGAACTCAAGACAACGGAAGAGGCGTCTGACTTGGGCTAAGGAAAATAAGCACTGGACAGTTGCACAGTGGTCCAAAGTCCTCTTTTCAGACGAAAGCAAGTTTTGTATTTCATTTGGAAGTCAAGGCGCCAGAGTCTGGAGAAAGGCTGGAGAGGAGCAAAATCCAAGTTGCTTGAAATCCAGTGTGAAGTTCCCACAGTCAGCGATGGTTTGGGGAGCGATGTCAGCTGCTGGTGTTGGTCCACTGTGTTTCATCAAGCCCAGAGTAAATGCAGCTGTGTACCAAGAGATTTTAGAGCACTACATGCTTCCGTCTGCTGAAAAGCTCTATGGAGATGAGGAATTCATTTTCCAGCATGATCTGGCACCTGCCCACAGTGCCAAAACCACCAGTAACTGGTGTACTGACCATGGCATTACTGTCCTCGATTGGCCTGCAAATTCCCCTGACCTGAACCCCATAGAGAATATGTGGGGTATTGTGAAGAAGAAGCTGAAAGACACCAGACCCAACAATGCTAATGAGCTAAAGGCCGCTATTGAAGCATCCTGGGCATCCATAACACCTCAGCAATGCCACAGGCTGATTGCCTCCATGCCACGCCGCATTGATGCAGTAATCCGTGCAAAAGGATTCCCAACCAAGTACTGAGTGCATTAATGGACATTTTCAAATGTTTGATTGTGTTTTGCTGTTATAAATCTTTTTTTTTTACTTGGTCTGAGGAACTATTCTAATAGGCCACCAGGGTGGGTGGAGGGGGTCCGGAGGACGGGACTAAGCTGACCGCCCAGGAGCCCAGTAGGGGACCAGGAAGGGATCTCGGGCGGACGGCCCGGGGGCACGGCAGAAGCCGAGAAGGGGGACTCGGGCGGACGGCCCGGGGGCAAGGCAGAGTCTAAGGTGGGGAACTCGGGCGGACGGCCCGGGGGCAAGGCAGAGTCCAAGGTGGGGGTCTCGGGCGGACGGCCCGGGGGCAAGGCAGAGTCTAAGGTGGGGAACTCGGGCGGACGGCCCGGGGGCAAGGCAGAGTCCATGGTGGGGCGAAGGCCACAGCGGGACAACTCAGGGGGCCGAGCATGAGGGCGAAGAACAGACAGCTCCGGAGGCCGGGCAGGACCCGGTGTCGGCCGGACAGGAACCGGAGCCGGCGGGACAGGCTTCGGCAGGATCCCCCACGGAAGAGGACCAGGAGTTGGCAGGACCCCCAGCAGGAGAGTGGTTGGCGGGACCTCCAACGAGACAGGACAAAGGGTTGGCAGGACCCCCGGCAGGAGAGTAGTCGGCGGGGCCTCCAACGAGACAGGACAAAGGGTTGGCAGGACCCCCGGCAGGAGAGTAGTCGGCGGGGCCTCCAACGGGACAGGACACAGGGTTGGCAGGACCCCCGGCAGGAGAGTAGTCGGCGGGGCCTCCAACAGCACAGGACATAGGATTGGCAGGACCCCCGGCAGGAGAGTAGACGGCGGGACCTCCAACGGCACAGGACATAGGGTTGGCAGGACCCCCGGCAGGAGCGTAGTCGGCGGGACCTCCAACGGGACAGGACATGGGGTTGGCAGGACCCCCGGCAGGAGAGTAGTCGGCGGGGCCTCCAACGGGACAGGACAAAGGGTTGGCAGGACCCCCGGCAGGAGACTAGTCTGCGGGACCTCCAACTGGACAAGACATGGGGTTGGCAGGACCCCCGGCAGAAGACTAGTCTGCGGGACCTCCAACTGGACAGGACATGGGGTTGGCAGGACCCCCGGCAGGAGAGTAGTCGGCGGGGCCTCCAACGAGACAGGACAAAGGGTTGGCAGGACCCCCGGCAGGAGAGTAGACGGCGGGACCTCCAACGGGACAGGACATGGGGTTGGCAGGACCCCCAGCGGAACCTCCAACGGTACAGGACATGGGGTTGGCAGGACCCCCGGCAGAAGACTAGTCTGCGGGACCTCCAACTGGACAGGACATGGGGTTGGCAGGACCCCCAGCGGAACCTCCAACGGTACAGGACAAAGGGTTGGCAGGACCCCCGGCAGGAGAGTAGACGGCGGGACCTCCAACGGGACAGGACATGGGGTTGGCAGGACCCCCAGCGGAACCTCCAACGGTACAGGACATGGGGTTGGCAGGACCCCCGGCAGAAGACTAGTCTGCGGGACCTCCAACTGGACAGGACATGAGGTTGGCAGGACCCCCAGCGGAACCTCCAACGGTACAGGACATGGGGTTGGCAGGACCCCCGGCAGAAGACTAGTCTGCGGGACCTCCAACTGGACAAGACATGGGGTTGGCAGGACCCCCGGCAGAAGACTAGTCTGCGGGACCTCCAACTGGACAGGACATGGGGTTGGCAGGACCCCCAGCGGAACCTCCAACGGTACAGGACATGGGGTTGGCAGGACCCCCGGCAGAAGACTAGTCTGCGGGACCTCCAACTGGACAGGACATGGGGTTGGCAGGACCCCCGGCAGAAGACTAGTCTGCGGGACCTCCAACGGCACATGAGTAGGGGCTTGAGTGGGGACTCGAGAGAGGGCTTGAGAGGGAACTCGAGAGGAAACTGGAGAGTGGACTCGAGAAGGAACTCGAGAGGTGACTCGAGAGGTAACTCGAGAGGGGACCTGAGGGGAAACTTGAGAGGTGACTCGAGAGGACACTGGAGAGTTGACTTGAGAGGTGACTCGAGAGGACACTGGAGAGTTGACTTGAGAGGTGACTCGAGAGGACACTGGAGAGTTGACTTGAGAGGTGACTCGAGAAGGAACTCGAGAGGTGACTCGAGAGGTAACTCGAGAGGGGACCTGAGAAGGGACTTGAGAGGGAACTCGAGAGGAGACTCGAGAGGTAACTCGAGAGGGGACCTGAGAGGGGACCTGAGAGGGAACTCGAGAGGAGACCTGAGAGGGGACTTGAGAGGGAACTCGAGAGGAGACCTGAGGGGAAACTTGAGAGGTGACTCGAGAGGACACTGGAGAGTTGACTTGAGAGGTGACTCGAGAAGGAACTCGAGAGGTGACTCGAGAGGTAACTCGAGAGGGGACCTGAGAGGGGACTTGGGTAGGAACTTGAGAGGGGACTTGAGAAGTGTCTGGAGGGGAGACTTGAGAGAGTTGGTTCGCCAACAGAACACGGGGTGCTGGAGTCGGCCGGTATGCTGACAGGACACGGGGAGCTGGTGTTGGCCGGGGAGCCAACAAGAGACGAGTTGCTGGAGTCGGGCGGTACGCCGACAGGACACGGGGTGCTGACGTCGGCTGGAGAGCCAGCAGCAGACGAGGTGCTGGAGTCGGCCGGTACGCCGACAGGACACGGGGAGCTGGTGTTGGCTGGGGAGCCAACAAGAGACGAGGTGCTGGAGTCGGCCGGTACGCCGACAGGACACGGGGAGCTGGTGTTGGCTGGGGAGCCAGCAGCAGACGAGGTGCTGGAGTCGGCCGGTACGCCGACAGGACACGGGGAGCTGGTGTTGGCTGGGGAGCCAACAAGAGACGAGGTGCTGGAGTCGGCCGGTAAGCCAGTCCTGGAGCCGGAACTGGGGCTGGAGCCATGGCTCTTGGGGCTCGGGCTGCTAGCTTGGCCTTGCGACTCCTTTTAGCAGCCGCCTGAATACTCCGTGGACCTCCATAAGCCAGACGAGTACCCGAGAACGGATCCTGGACAGGAGCAGGAAATGGGGAAGAAGCAGGGGTTGACTCCAGACGGAACACACCGAGACGTTTATAGTCAGCAGGCTGGAAATCACACACCCAGATGAAGTTCAAAATCCAGCCAGGTAAGAATTTCACCAAGTCTGGTTTCTCCATAGCCAACCGGTGCGCCTCTACCAGAGCGGCCTCCTTCTGCAGAACACTGGACGCTCCCTTCCACCAATCATAGCAGCAAGCCAAATCAAAGGAAAAATTCAATAATTCCAGCTCGAACGGATCATCTGCTGGGTCCATTTCTGGTTGGTGCTTTCTGTTACGCAGAGTGAAGCAGGTAGGACCCAAACGCAGATTACACTTGACGATACCTTTATTTCAAGGACTTTAAATAAACTTGGACAAACAAAACACTCTTCGGTGAACTGGGTCACATACAAAAGAAGCACCAACACTGAACACAGCACGAGACAAGACTAAATACAGGGAGGGATAATTACAAGACAAGAAACAGCCGGGCAGGGGAGGAGAAACACAAGGGCCACAGGTGAACACAATCAGCTAACGAGACACACCAGGGAAAACTAACGACAGGAGGAAAACATGACATAGAGAACAGTGAAAACACCCAAACCCAGACATAGACCTGTGACCTGACATGACAACCGTGACAATTTCTCCATAGGATTTTAGAAAATAGCTCCAAATAAGGTCTGTGGGAAACGTAGCTATTAGATAAATGCACGTTTTGTTCAGCCGGATAATATCCACATGTCTACCCTACTTTTATCATTTTCTAATCATAAATCTATGGATTAGATTAGATTTATGATAGACTTTTGAAACTACAAGAACATAAGGAGGACTTTTACAAAAAAGTAATAGAGATTTTTGTCCAGAAGGATAGGCAAATGGACTTCATCTTCAAGTCAAGGTAAGACTGCAATTTTATTGAAAATGGGATCTTACTAAGAGAGAACAATTCAATATTTAAATGATAAAATTACATTTTTTGGGTATCCTTTTGTTGAACTGTCTGTTTAAAATTAATTGAAGCATCAGACAAAAAAAGCTTTTGAAAATAATATTATATTTTGATTTAGGTCAAAATATAATATGTGTAAACCTGAAGAGTCAGTGCCAGTGCCTCACCAGCCATGAACCTCTCTGCAGAAGCTTATAGACATCTAAGTTTTTTGTGCCCCACCACTTTTGTACATATAAAAACGCCACTGCTTACATGGTTACTTGTATAGGTTGAGGTTGTTCTAGGCTGTTGCTTGGCGTGGTGAGAATATTGCTCCACTTTCTCCGGTCCCCGAGATTCGGCTTCCAGTAGCTCTGGAGAGAGCTTTCGCACCTGTGGCCACTAACGGTCATAATTTCTCTGCTTTCAAGACCCGCATCAGAAAGCTTTTGAATGGTGGTACTTTTCCAGTTGGTCTACCTGCTCTTCACGTAGCTCTGCATGTTGTCGTTTAGGTGCTTTTTTTTCTGGAGATAGGCACTACTCAATCCACTCCTCCATAGTAAGACCCCCCCGGAGGTCGAAGTTAATCCTAAATGTTTCCATCTTATGCGTTGTAAGTTTGTTTCGTAACGGAAGAAATGTAAATATATTTATAAAACTGACAAGTCAAATCAAGCAATCTGGTCGATAGTGTTTTTGCGGACCACTTTGATTACAGATTTGAAAACATCGTTGCTTGCTTTAAAAGTAGCACAATTCATTATGTCAAACCTTGGAAAGTATCTAGATATCCCTGCCTTAATGCCAAAGGAACTGCACACTGAATATGTTTTTGCCGTTTGATGTCTATGCCTGGACCGCTGCGTAAAAAGGAGGGTTTCTGCCACATTACTTCTCCGCTGCTTTCTTGTTCCAGTTTGAAAAGCAAACTTTTTTTGCTTTTCAGCCCAACGGTATACCGCTTTTCTCAGACGTGGAGGGATACTGACTTGTTGTGAAAAGTAATTTACCATTCTACCCGTGGTATACGCTCAGTATATCACGGCTAAGAACCAATCAGATTGCTTGATTTGACTTGTCCGTTTTATAATTAAGCAATCATACACGAGAGGCCGACCGAGGCGCTTGCGCCGAGTTCCGTACGCCTGTACTGGAGTACAGTGGCGAGCCGTCAGGGCCCTCTAGGCCCTGTGAGGGTCTAAGATATTCAAAAAAATAATATTTGAAAACATTAAAAACAAAAACATTTTTTTTTTAAATATAATTTTTTATATTTTTTTGTTGTTACATTTTTCATTAGTTTTACCAAAATAACTTGATTTAATTGTATTTAGAATAATATTTCCAAATAAATAAATCCTTCGAATCTGCCTGTTCAGTTTCTGTTGGAATGTGAAGGGTTAAATGCCGTCTCTGCGAGTTATGTGAAGACGGGAGAGCTTGTTGGTCCCTCTCTACATTCACAGAGGGCCAGCTATAGTAACTCAACGAGAGAGTAATGTCAAATGACAGTACAATTGACCAATCATATCTTCTCTCTAAATGGGCGGGCTTTATTTTCGCGGACTTTATGACAAGTTCCGCCCGCTGTGAAGTCTATGCAAGTGATGCAGTGACGCGTCCTAAAACCCGGAAGTAAGCTTCACTCGGATTCCTTCGACAGAAAGCAATGGGATTTCTCCAGAGGATTTTGGAAAATAGCTGGAAAAAAGGTCTGTGGAAAACGAACCTGTTAGATAAATGCACCTTTTGTTCAGCCGGATAATATCCACATGTCTACCCTACTTTTATTATTTTCCAATCATAAATCTAATCAATAGATTTATGATTAGCATAAGTTCGTTCATGATGGCGAAATTACTAACCGAGTCATTTTCAAGATTGAGTTACAATGATAAACTGGAGTGGCAAAGGATCAGCTGAATGACCCGCCATCATGTGCTTCATCCAAAAGGACAGGAGGATGGACTTTGTGTTTAAGTGATTTGATCATCAAAGGTAGGCCTAAGTCATCTTCAATGCGGGCCGCCGTGCCGACTTAATTCATTTGTAATTGTTACTTGGCTGTGGGTGCCCTGTCATGATAGGTGTTTATATAAATGGTGTTGTTTTGTGTGGTAGAGGGTCGCTGTCATTGATGCGTTTTGCACCCCGGGCCGCTGTTTTGATAATCCGCTGAAGTATACGCTGTGACGTAATAACTGTTCTTTTTTTTCAAGGGAAGGGGGGGGGGGTCAGAGGGCCTAGTTATAAAAGTCACGGCTCGCCACTGCTGGAGTACCAATAATGACGTTCAAGAACGGCCTCAAGTGTATGATTGCGATTATATTACACAAACTATCATTGTAATCAACAATATCGTAAAATAATTTCATAATGTGGGCTAATTTGCTCCCAAACCTACGCTTTCTGCTTGAGTTCATTTCCGTCAGAAAGTAGGTTCTAGAAAGTAGTTCCCATGGTAACGATAGCCGATCAATCGAACACTCCTGCTACCCCGCTTACAGTTATTGATATAATTATAGTAAATAATATATTATTAACCAATTTATTGAAAACAATTTATTGAAAACAATTCTTGAATTAGGCTATTTAAATATCTGAGTAATCACTGTGTGGGATTAGCGGAACAAATCAAATCAGGCTGTCCATGGTGCTGAAACATTTTGGGTTCAGAATGAAGGTGGATGTTCATGCTGCCATTAAATGTGCAATTCTTGAAACAGCTCTCCATGAACTCCATGCCAGACTTTTTTGCAGGTGGTGCTGTGGTGTTCACGGGTAGGACTACGTTATAGGAAGAGCTTTCCTCCAGTGGCCGTTTCATGGGGTGTCCCGGACCGGCAAAAAGCGCGTTGCTCCACATCTTTCTGTTGTCTAGAGATGGAGCCCAGTAGCTGCGAAGCGATGACTCGTTTTTCTGTCCGCTAACAGTGTAACGGCTGTGTGTCGCTAAACGTCGCTATGGAAACCACACGATGTAGGCTCATGGAAGTAGTTTCGGTAGGCTAGTGGCGTGTGTAGGCCACTGGATACTTTGTGATTAGGCACGTTCTATTTGATCGTTGTTTGATCGTGGAATCAAACACGCCTATTGACCAATCAGAGAGCTTGCTCAAACCAATGTGTTATAGAATTTGCAATACACTTCAGGTGAAAATGGTCAAAATATTCAACTAAATGGTATCACGATGGAACTTCCCCAGTTGATTAAATGCATAAATCAAATATTTTTGTTAAAAGGTTTTCTTAAATGATAATGATGCATTATACAATGATATCACAAATAGACAAAGTTAGTAAATAAATAACACATTCATGTGTATTTTTGGATGCCAAACTCTCAGAATCGACCATTCAAAAAAACAATGTCTTGCCTGTGGTGTTCTGCTGCTTTAAAACGCTGATTTTTATTCCATTTGCTAACGCTACATTGTTCATGGTCATTTGAAACAGGCATGTTTGTCATTAAAACTACCCAAGGAGTCCCAGGCTCTTTTTAAATGGTTTGTAAAAATGTGATTGGTTACAGAAAACATTTTTTAAATTGATGTTGGAAAGGCCAAACACAGTCTTTGTCTTTAACACCATATTTAATTCACAGACAATAACATATTCTGACATAATCCAACTTTTTTTCAGCTTTTCATGTTGAGGGCTTTAAAAGGTCCCATGCCATGGCCATTTCTACTGATCATAATTCCATTGTTGAGGTCTACTAGAATAGATTTATATTGTGCAATTTTCCAAAATCACATTGGTTTCTCATACAGCATCTCTGTATAGTATTTATATTCACTCTCTGTCCTAAACGGCTTGTTGGAGCACCTGCCCCCCCCCCCCCCCCCCCCCCCCCCTCCCCCCTCCCTATGAGCCCAGTGGCCGCCTGCGAGACAGTGAGACACAGCTAAACCCAGCCCGAAACCAGCCCGAACACACACACCCGCAGCCTGGCTGGGAGTTTGTGTGTGCTCACACACCGACTCACAGCCTCGCCGCGTCCCGCTGTCTCAGGGAGGAGAAATCGGCGGAGCTGCAGCTGAGAAAAGATTGAGTGTGTGTGTGTGACGGCTCCGCGGACATAACGTAACGGCTCCACGGATTAGTCCATTTGGACCAATGGGTCCATTTGGGTATGGGCACATCACTGTACCCAGGAAGAAAAAGAGAAATCTCCAACGAGGCGTTCTGGGGCAGCATAAACAGGTATTTTCTGTGTTAGAGTTTTACTCGTTACAGGGTGTACTTTGAGGGTTTGTGACTTTGCTGACCGTTTTCATGCATAAAAACCTTGATAACACACAAGGGGACGGGTAATAACCGTGACATGACATGGGATCTTTAAAGAAAATTACCACCTCTGCTTGAGGGAAAAAGATATAAAGCAGGTTCATTTCTCCTCCTTCACCAATCACCACTAATGTGAAATACGTGCTCTGCCTCATGTAAGGCTTACTGTTCATTTTCATCATGATAAAATATCCAGAGAGAGGCATTTTTCCTAGCCTGGAACCAAAACAGTGACAGATGTGGAACTAATAATGAAATTTCCCCCAAGTGGCCAAGCGTCATGATTACACAGAAGTGCAGATGACACTCCTGTGCCTACATTAACCGGCTTTAGTCACACACAATCTCCTTTTTACCTTTTGGGTGATGTTTCACCTAAAATTAGTTTAATCTTCTGTGTATTTGATGGATAATTTCATTACATGTGATTAGAGATTTGAGACATCAAAGATAAGCTGCAGTCTAAATTAGTGTCAAATTCAAAGGTGTTGGAGACAAAAACAGGGCTTTTCTGTGTGTTTATTTGTCTTTACTGTAGAGTTTGAACATGTCATGCTCTAATTCCGTGCTTCCCAGGGTGGCCTCACATAACCTGGGGGAAAAATGTTTATTGAAAGCTGAATGAATCTTATTGAACAAGGAACAGACAACAGACAAGAGAGCTCTGATACTAAGAAGTCTATCAAGATGCAGGTGAACCAAATGCATTGAGACAGAAAACATCACAGGAAATACAAGATGGGCAGACTTTATGTGTTGAAGGAAAAAACAAGTCAAGTGATGCTCATCAAAAATCCTGAATATGGCAAAGCCTTTAGTTTCTAGTCCACTTTCTATGCACAATTCCACTTTTCCCCAAATCGAATAAAAAAGTGAAACTTGGCAAATTTGTTGCCAGGCCCCCCAATATTGTTGTTGTTATCTGTTAATACAATGAGGAAACAGGAGAGGCATGAAATAATTGGACAACCTAAATTCATTTGCAGTGATGCAAAAAAAAAAAAATTCATCATGCAACAGTGGGAATTACTCGATTAACAATTATTTTGCCCAATTATGTGATAAAGCATCAGTCCGCCATAGATCTATTAAGGATATTGAATACCGTTTTCCAAAATAATGGTCGGTTTAAAAGGAAACTGTGCCTATTTTCAATCAGCTTTGAAAATCTGCATTCAAATGTGTTAAGCTTCATTCAACTATACATTTGCTAGCCACTAGGCTAATTTGTGCTATGTAAAATGCTATAGGCTCACAATGTTAGCAAGTTACACATGTGCTGTAAACTTGACTAGCAAACGAAACTTGTTAAGAACCTTGTGAGTTAAAGTTGTTGCTGTTGTAGAAAAATGCCAACAACAAATACTGTAGATGTTTTGCTGCCTGGATTCGAGTTGTTATTGTGAATTGCAGAAATACATTTGCCTGTCTTTTCGTTAGGCAATCTGCAAAAATAAAAGCTCCAACTTCTTGCTAACAGCTAATCACACAACAGCTCTTTACCATTTAGTTTTTTCGTGTTTATCTGACATTCAAGCTAATTGCTAATGCCACTACTCAGTGGGTGTTGCTCCAGTGACTAATACCCCGGCCACACGAGGACGATAACGGTCGTATCTGCTACAGTTCTCAGATAGACGGTTCGGCCACACGAGGCCGACACGGAAACGCAGAAAACGATAACGATATGGTGTTTATGCGATATGAAATCCGAAAACATTAAAAAAATTAATTATACTTTATTCCGAGGGTACTTGCTTTTCTCTTTGAAAGTCATCACATAACGGCATTGTAATACACGGTTCGGTTGCATTAAATATTACACATCTGCCGTAGTTCTCTATTTATAGAGGCCTGATTATAAGACTTCTGGACAAACTGGAAGAACTGCCACCAAAACTGAATGTGACGTGCATCATAAATATATCAGCAATTAAACAACATCTTCAATTTCTCTTCACACAATACGCCTCCTTGCAGTATCAATACTAATTCTGCTGACTTTTATATTTGATCCAATTGGTAGATAGGTAGCGGTGCACAGCTGATAGACAGGGACTTGTAGTTAAGATATTACTGATTGTCTTTGAATTAAAAAATGTAAATACTAAGTTGAGAGAATAGTCAGGGGATTTGGGTGATGGGAGACACATCTATGGATTCAGAATTTCAATAGCTTACCATTAAATGACAGATACCTTTCTGTCTGTGATGTTTTACAAATCAGATATTAATGTGTAGAAGTAAAACATGTCAAATAATATAGCAATATCATGTAAAATTATGTGAAAACACGAGTAAAACTACATAAGTGTCCTACACTAATAATACAAAGTATAATTTGTTGTGTTAACTGTTAGGGCCTAGAGAATATTGGACCCCAAAGCAAAAGACTAGAGAGAGATGGTCAAAAAACAAAAAGCTTTATTAAAGCAGAGGAACAGAAAAACGGCAGCGGAGGCAGGAAGACGTCAGGGACAGGAGGCAAAAATCCAAGCAAAAGATCATAGGGACGAGGAGAGCAGCGAGACACACCGGAGGGTCGAAACACAAAGGAATTATCTGGCAGGGAAGTGGCATGAGGACCGGGCTTTTATATCCACAGGTGAAGAGGTGAGTGGAAACAGGTGTGCCTCATCTGCTACTGGGAGGAGCCAGCCAACTCCCTGTCACACACCAGCCCTGCAGAGGAAAACAGAGAAGGGAGGGGGGAGATAGGAAAAAACACAAAAAGAGCACACAACAATACCAAAACTAAACAGAATCATAACAGTACCCCCCCCCCCCCCCCCCCCCCCCCCCCCCTCCTCAACGGACATCTCCTGGCGTCCTACCAGGCTTGTCCTCTCCTTGGTGGGGAAGAGAGGCCATGAATGGTGACATACCTGTGGCGGAGCAAACAAGGGAGTTGTGGGCATATTCAACCCAGGCAGGGTGGGAGGGCCCAGGAGACTGGATGGCGAGAAGAGACACAGCGAAGGGCTGCCTCCAGGTCCTGATTAGCACGCTCAGTCTGGCCATTGGTCTGTGGGTGGTAACCTGATGACAGACTGGCCGACGCCCCCAACGCCCGGCAAAAAGCTTTCCAAACTCGAGAGGCAAATTGCGGACCCCTGTCAGAAACAATGTCCTGAGGAATGCCATGCAATCTGAAAACATGCTGGGTGATTAGAGTAGCAGTCTCCAGAGCGGAAGGTAATTTAGGTAGGGGAACGAAGTGTACGGCCTTGGAAAAGCGGTCAACAAGTCAGGATAACTGTATTACCTTCCGATGGGGGAAGACCCGTCACGAAGTCCATGGCGATGTGAGACTAAGGCCGATGAGGAATGGGAAGAGGGCGGAGAAGACCAGCAGGGGCGCGGTGGGATGCCTTACTGCGGGCGCAGATGGAGCAGGCGGCGACATACTTCTTGGCGTCAGAGGACATGGAGGGCCACCAGAAGCGTTGCTGGAGGAGGCCTAGAGTCCGAAGTGCTCCTGGATGGCAAGCTATCTTAGAATCATGTCCCCACTGGAGCACTGAAGATCTGGCGTGCGGTGGAACGTACAGCCGACCCGGTGGACAATCCTCAGGAGCTGGATGGTCCTCTTGTGCCTCCTGGACCACCCTCTCAACTTCCCACCTGGCTGCTCCCACCACACAGGAGGATGGAAGAATGGTCCCCACGGATGGCTCCTCAACCGGAGGAGCGAACTGACGTGACAGGGCGTCCGCCTTGATGTTCCGTGAGCCTGGCCGATAGGTGAGGGTGAAGCGGCCCAGAAAAAGCGCCCACCGAGCCTGCGAGCAGAACGGAGATAAGGGCCCCGTCTCAGGTCGGTTAAATGAAATCCTTGCTTTCCTCACTTGCGTCGTTTCCCTGTGTTTAGTCCCTCCCACCAGGGAAGCATGGAGGGACGGAAGGAAAACACGAGAAGCAGGGAAATGAGTTTTAAGAGCAATGGGACGTCCTTTCCTCCAGAGCGTCATGTGAAGCGACGTCCGTTTGTAATGACGCCGCACAGCTGTTCGTCTGACAGCAGCTCTGTCCCCGTTATTTTCACAAACACCGCCGCCCACACATTTACTGACACAAACATTTGTATCATCTGTTGTAGACCCCAATAAATAAAATCAAATAAGAACTCATTCTCAAAAAAGATAAACGCCATTCTTAAAATGTATAAACGAACAATAGTTTGATTAATATTGATTAGAGTGCACAAAAGAAATAAAATAATTGAGAGAAGAAAAAGAGATATGTTATCTATCAAAACCCAGTTAGATTAACAATCATTGGATTTCACACTTTGTTTGTTTGTGTGGATATGTAGCACATTAACATTTTAATAACACTTAATGACTGACTGAATGGAAATGACAATAAATGAAAATGTTTCCAATAAATGAATAAAATGATTTTTGACCACTTTGTTGTTCAGATATCACAGGTTTGTAACTAAATGATACATTCATTGAAACAAAACACAGTTTAAACTGAGGAGTGACTCTCGTGAGTTTCATGTATTTTCTTCACTCCGCTGGGAAACTGCTCTCATGTCAAGAAGCATCAGATCAGTGCATGCATTGCATCGTCCAATCAGTGAGCGATACACAGTAAGGGGGCGGGCGAGTATCTGAGGATTTCATCGGAGGATGGACTGGTGGTTCCTCGATTATCGCTCCTCCATTATTGCTCCTCGCTCCTCCGGCGGAAATAAGAGCCATGGGACGGTACTCAAGATGGCACAGACAAATCAACTTCCGGTGAGACCGAGGAGCGAGGAAATGAAAATAGTCAACCTGAGACAGGGCCAAGATAAGTTTCTGTGGTCAGTCCATACCACAAACGGGTGAGTCGTGCCCTCAAGCCAGTGGCTCCATTCCTGCAGGGCTAAGACTACTGCCAGTAGCTCCCGATTTCCCACATCATAGTTCCTTTCTGCCGGGGAGAGCCGGCGGGAAAAGAAGGCGAAGGGATGCAACTACTGGCCGGAGGCTGAGGGCTAGGAGAGGACTGCCCCGACACCAGTGTCGGAGGCATCCACTTCGACCACGAAAGGGGCTGAAGAATCAGGGTGAGATAACACAGGAGCAGAGGAAAACAAACACTTCAACATAGCAAAAGCAGCCTCAGCTGCAGATGACCACACAAAGGAAACTTTAACTGAGGTGAGCTTGGTGAGTGGGGCGGCTGCTCGACTATAGTCACGAATAAACCTGCGGTAAAAATTGGCAAAACCAAGGAACCTTTGGAGTTGCTTTCTCGTTGTAGGAGTGGGCCATTTGGCCACTGCCATGACTTTGGCAGGGTCGGCTCTGACCTGCCTCTTCTCTACCACAAAACCCAGGAATGAAACAGAGGAAACATGAAATGCACACTTCTCAGCCTTCACATAAAGTCTGTTCTCCAGCAGTGTTTGCAGCACCAACCTCATGTGTTGGACATGTTCTTGGGGGTCACGAGAGAAAATGAGGATATCATCAAGATACACAAAGACAAATCTGTTTAGCATATCACGAAGGACACCGTTAATTAGTGCCTGAAACACAGCAGGGGCGTTAGTTAACCCAAAAGGCATAACTAAATATTCAAAATGTCCCAGGGGCGTCTTAAACGCAGTCTTCCACTCGTCTCCCTCCTTTATCCTTACTAGGTGGTAGGCATTTCGGAGGTCCAACTTTGAGAAGATGGTGACTGATGGAGGAAACCAAAAGCTGGTCTAGAGCGGGAGAGGATATTTATTCTTCACCGGGATGTCATTCAAGCCCCTGAAATCAATACAGGGGCGTAGAGTCTTATCCTTCTTGTCAACAAAAAAAAGACCCGCCCCCAATGGAGAGCAAGAAGGGCGAATGAGACCAGAAGCAACAGAGTCAGTGATATAAGTCTCCATGGCCTCCCTCTCAGGCTTGGAGATATTATAAAGTCTGCTCAAAGGCAAGGGAGCACCGGGGAGCAAGTCAATGCCACAATCATAAGGTCGGTGAGGTGGTAGAGACAGGGCACGATCCTTGCTGAAAACCTCCTGGAGGTCATGATACTCGGAGGGTAACTGACGTGACGTCAACAGTTATGGGGAGAACAGGTTTGGAAGTAATAGTGGTGGTATGGCAGATTGTAAACAGTGAGAGTGGCAGAACAAACTCCAATTGAAGATGGATAAGGTGGCCCAGTCTATGTGTGGGTTGTGGAGTTTAAGCCAGGGGAGACCTAACACAAGCGGAGAGAGGGGTGAGGGAATGAGATAAAGGGAAATGGTCTCGTGATGATTACCTGAGAGTAACAGTGACACTGGGCAGTACGGTGAGTTACACGGGCTAGAAGCCTACCATCAAGAGAAAAACATTTCTTGGGCTCGGGAAGAGGTTCTGAGGGGAGATTAGACTGGAAAACCATATCAGAGTCAATAAAGTTTTTGTCTGCCCCTGAATCTGCTAAGACTTGGAGAGGAAGGGAAACTTGTGAACTAGAAACCGTACCCTCTAACTGGAGGCGATTAGCGTGGGAAGGGGAGACAGAAGTATGGCTCACCAGCGTCCCTCCCCTGGCTGCTGACCCTGCTCTTTGGCCGAGCGGAACAGTTGGCTCGAATGTGGCCAGCCTGGCCACAGTATATGCAGAGCCTCTGGAGGAAGCGGCATTCACGTTCGGCAGGTGAAAGCCTCATTCTCCCCAGCTGCATAGGGTCCTCTGGGCTTAGGGATGAGGAGCCTGATGGAAGCGGGTCCCGGTAGGGGAAAGGCTCCAGGCGTTGGTTAGGAGGTGCAGACTATACAGGCGGACGTGGTGACTTGACCCGTCTGTTCTCTCCCTACGTCTCTCACGGAGGCGGTTATCTAAGCGAATGGCCAAATTAATTAATTCCTCAAGGGACCAAGTCTCATCTCGAGCAGCTAGCTCGTCCTTTAACTCCTCGGGAAAAAAAAAAATTCTGTAGAGCCATCTCGCCCCACCCGCTCTCTGCTGCGAGAATGCGGAAATCAATTGAGTATGTGGAGACTGACTCTGAACCCTGGCATAAAGAAAGGAGCCGATTACCGGCCTCCTTACCCTGAAGCGGGTGGTCAAAAACTCGAAGCATCTCGGTCTCAAACACAGGAAAGGAGTTATAGATAGCTGGATTACCCTTGGCTATGGCCACCGCCCATGCAGACACTTTACCCGCTAACAAACTCATAACAAAAGCTATCCTAGTTCTGTCAGAGGAGTAAGTTAAAGGTTGCGGATCAAAAACTAGGGAGCACTGGTGAACAAACTGACTGCTGTTGTGGCAGATATCTCTGCTCTGTGCCGATCCTATATGAGTTTGCTTTAAAAGAAGGAAAACTCAAAACAACCAGGATGAGGGTTAAACAATAATCTGTTTTAATGATAAACGGTAAGAATACATTACACTTTCAAAGGAGTGGACCCCACCCCCTGCTCTGGTCCAAATGCCGGGAGAACCTTCATCTTGATGGCAGGAGCAAAAGAGAAAGAACTAAAAGCCAGAACAGGCTTACATGCAGAAAATAAACCAGGAGGAGCTGTGGTCATAGCAAATCAGCGCATCAGCCAGCAGAGGACATGGAAACAAGAGTCTCTAGCTGTCTCATATTACTGCAGCTTTCATCCACACACACCCTTTTTGCACATTCCAGAGACTTGAGTTGTGTCTAAAGACTATCCCCTTGTTCACAAAGATAATACATATTAATACTCTCAAATTACCAGCTTCTGGTTACACAGACTGCTTATTATGAATACAAAGTAATTAAACCCACACATATACTATCCAAGATATGTAGACTTCCCTGAAACATGACATACTGGAGATCTTAAGCAGAAGGTACTCTCATCCACCTAGCCCACTGTCCTGCCTAACTACACCTCCCCCACAGAGTAATAAAAACTGTTTACTCCAAGCACCCCAGAATGTTCATGCAATTTCAGTCCTCACATTTATGAAAGGATAAAACAGAGAAATCAATACAAACACAAACACAGGTATTGTTTGAACAGTATTCACTTAACTGCTACTATTGATAATTACCAGAGAAACTCCAGGGGCCTCTTTCAATATCTGGAAATTGCAACAAGACT
This sequence comes from Harpagifer antarcticus, assembly GCA_902827135.1. Classification (NCBI taxonomy): domain Eukaryota; kingdom Metazoa; phylum Chordata; class Actinopteri; order Perciformes; family Harpagiferidae; genus Harpagifer; species Harpagifer antarcticus. Next base: position 17,524,104 of record CADEHL010001005.1, read on the forward strand.
TTCTGCCATTTCAAATGTAACACTCTTCCCAAATATCAGATGATAATAATCTTCACTGCATGTCCCTGAATCACCTGAATACTTCACAGGGGTGGGGATGAATGGTTCACGGGGTTGGCCGGGATGAATGACTGGAATATCAGGAGCTGGAGGCGGTGGCGCAGGAGCTGGAGCCGTCAGAGCATTAAGCTGGGTGAAAGACTGGTTCTCAGCAGGAAAACCGATGGATTGTCCACTCCAAGTAGGGAATGAGTCCTTACCCCAAGTGAAGGAGTTCAAGTATCTCGGGGTTTTGTTCTCGAGTGAGGGAACAATGGAGCGTGAGATGGGCCGGAGAATCGGAGCAGCGGGAGCGGTACTGCAGTCGCTTTACCGCACCGTTGTGACGAAAAGGGAGCTGAGCCAGAAGGCAAAGCTCTCTGTCTACCGGGCCATTTTCGTTCCTACCCTCACCTATGGTCATGAAGGATGGGTCATGACCGAAAGAACGAGATCGCGGATACAAGCGGCCGAGATGGGTTTTCTCCGCAGGGTGGCTGGTGTCTCCCTTAGGGATAAGGTGAGACGTTCGGATCATCCGGGAGGGACTCGAGTTGAGCCGCTCCTCCTTCGCGTCGAAAGGAGCCAGTTGAGGTGGTTCGGGCCACCTAGTTAGGATGCCACCTGGGCGCCTCCCTAGGGAGGTGTTCCAGGCACGTCCAGCTGGGAAGAGACCAAGGGGTAGACCTAGGACCAGGTGGAGGGATTATATCTCTTCGCTGGCCTGGGAGCGCCTTGGGATCCCCCAGTCAGAGCTGGTTGATGTCGCCAGGGAAAAGGAAGTTTGGGGCTCTCTGCTGGAACTGCTACCCCCGCGACCCGACCACGGATAAGCGGAAGAAGATGGATGGATGGATGGATGAAAGACTGGTCCAAGCGGCCGCTGAGCCGGCAGTAAGGTTGTGGAGGGATTCCATGATTCCTTGTAGAGCTTGTTCGTGCTGCCCCACACGAGCTCCCTGTGTGGAAGAGCCTGCTTAAATCTCTCAATCTCTGCGGGGTCCATGCTTTGGCTAGATAATTCTGTTAGGGCCTCGAGAATATTGGACCCCAAAGCAAAAGACTAGAGAGAGATGGTCAAAAAACAAAAAGTTTACTAAAGCAGAGGAACAGAAAAACGGCAGCGGAGGCAGGAAGCTGGCTGGCACGGAGACGTCAGGGACAGGAGGCAAAAATCCAAGCAAAAGATCATAGGGACGAGGAGAGCAGCGAGACACACCGGAGGGTCGAAACACAAAGGAATTATCTGGCAGGAAAGTGGCATGAGGACCGGGCTTTTATATCCACAGGTGAAGAGGTGAGTGGAAACAGGTGTGCCTTGTCTGCTACTGGGAGGAGCCAGCCAACTCCCTGTCACACACCAGCCCTGCAGAGGAAAACAGAGAAGGGAGGGGGGGAGACAGGAAAAAACACAAAAAGAGCACACAACAAAACCAAAACTAAACAGAATCATAACAGTTAACACTTTAAATTCACAGTTTTTTAACCCGCACCGCCTAGTGGTTAAAGCACGTTATTGAATTTTTTTGTTGAATGTTATAATTGATGAAAATATTAAGAGTACCTACAAAATAGGAGGAAAGTGGAAGGTCAATGATAGAAATATAGAATATAAAATATCAAGAAGATACTGGAAGTGATCTCTACATTAAAACAGTTTAGTGCAGGATGTACAAAGATATTAATAGGAGAAAACAGTAAAACTATTTAACCTTTATTTAAACATTAAAGAATACTTTAGGTTAAGGTCTTCTTTTAAATAAGAAAAAAGCTTTGGGGGTATCTACAGATAAATATTAAGCCTGGCAAAGTACGTCTAATATTGCTTTCCTGCAATGTTAACTATGTTGAAGCACTTATTTTAACTGATATTATACATATGAATTATACTCTTATGTATGTAGATAGTATAATAAATGTGTAGAATATGACAGTTTAATGGTGGAGGTATACACACATATTGATAGATGTCTTGTAATGCACTGTTGAGTAACCTGCGACCCAAGTTTTTCATCATTGCATAACTACACCGTAGTTGTGTATATGATATGTCAATAAACATTAGAAAATCTTGAAATCTTGAAAGGGATGTGCAAAATAGCAATTATATACAATCTTTAATTAACTATTAGTAGATAATAACGAGTAATTAATGCTTTATAGGAATCTGCAGATAAATGTTCAGTCTTTTCAAGGACCAACTATCAAATATCTCGCCTGATTGTTGGCACTTGAAAATCACCTTTCCCTGAATTTTACTCAGGTGCAGTGTTGGGACTAACGCATTACAAAGTAACGCCGTTATTTTTGGCAGTAACTAGTACTCTAACGCATTACTTTTTAAATTCAGTAACTCAGTTACCATTACTACATGGTGCGTTACTCCGTTACTGCGTTAGTTTTTTTATATAGTCAACAGCCAGGCGAACAGAGATGAGAACTGTGCTTAAGTACAGTACTTGAGTAAATGTACTTAAATACTTCCTGTGTCACATGCGGAGACGGGCTGTGGGCGTGTTTGTGTTGTTTACTAACAAACTATCGAATGGCGACGGCGGAGCCCAAGTCTAGTTTCTCCACCTGGAGATATTCTCACTATTTCACTTTTGTCGAGCACAAAGAAAAGAAAGTTTCTGTTAAATGTAAGTTGTGTCCTGGCGGGTCAAAGAGCCTATCTACTGCCCAAACCAGTAATTCAAATCTCTTAAAACATCTGCAAAAACAACATGCTGGGACGAAGCTAGTAACTAAGACCGGCACAGAACCAGACTCAGCCGACACCACCGCACCTAAGCAACAGCGGCTGGATTTTAACCAAGGGACTGCTAGCCAGGGAAAAGTCGATAAAGCCATTGCACACTATTGCTACAGTGGAGTCACCCACTTTCAGGGAGCTACCATGTCCGGGCGGCACACGGCATATGGGACGGAAAACTTTTTCCAACTACCTGGAGAAAGAATATACAAAAATGGAAAGCCAGCTAATATCGATGCAATACAGTTTGCATTTAATGCATGCCAAGTTGATCAACAGATTGTATTATTCTCCAATGCAATAACAGTACTGAAATGAAGGCTATAAGGGCATTAATGGGAGCCCTTTTTTAACTTTTTACACTAACGCATTACTTTTTGGTGTAAGTAATCAGTAAAGTAACTGAGTTACTTTTGAAATGAAGTAACTAGTAATGGTAACTAGTTACTGGTTTTCGGTAACTAGCACAACACTGCTCAGGTGTAACTAAAGTCTGATTTAAGGGTTGTTTATATTTCACATCATTAATCAGAATCTGCAAAGTAACTCAAATAAAAGTAGTGGAGTAAAACATACCAGGTTAACCTCTGAATTGTAGTGGAGTAGAATTACAAAGTAACAATGAGCTGTCATGTGGGTATATTAATGCTGCCCATTATGGACACAAGCAATTTTCAACCATTTATTAATTATATGTTTTAAATTTGACACCAATGTGTTTCTTATCCCCTAAACCTCCAGGGGTGTACACAGTTTAATACTGGCAACTTCTAATTGTGGGAAAAACGAAAAACGTCTTTTAAAACTACAATTCCCACTAGAGACGTGCCATAGAACATGTTGTGAAACACAATAGCCAGCATGTGTAGTTCTTGGAGGCAGTAGCGTGGCGTGGGGAAAACATTAGGGGAAGCCAATAATACGTCCTTTCTTTTGGGTCGGGGGTGTGGTGGTCAATGTAATAACGTAACCAGATGAGTGATTACAGCACCCGGTATCATTTTACACACATTTGTATCATACAGATGCAGGACTTACACACGCCTGTTATCTAACCGACAGGTCCGCACGCACTCTCCAGCCGAAACTCTAATAAGCATTCATTCACAAACTAAATCAGGAGACCTTTAACGTTTTACGTCCGATTCGCTCCTTTTTTCCTCTCTGTACACAGCTCCAGTTTGGGCATTGGCCTGTCATCAGATTGTATTTGTTGTTGCTGCTGTAGCGGAAGTTTAGTACAATTATTTTTTATGAAATACTCCAAATCTCCACCCTCCATAATTGCACTTGCTTCAGTTGCTTGCTACTTTCTAACGGCGGTGAGAGTGATGCAGTGACGCTATCTATCTTCTATCGATTAGATTTATGATTCGAAAATTATAAAAGTAGGGTAGACATGTGGATATTATCCGACTGAACAAAACTTGCATTTATCTAACAGGTTCGTTATCCACTGACCTTATTTCCAGCTATTTTCCTAAATCCTATGGAGAACTATCATTGCTTTTTTGTCGAGGGAAACCGAGAGCAGCTTACTTCCGGATTTTAGGACGCGTCACTGCAACACTAACTTGATGCAATTTGATTGGATTGTGAGGCAAGGGAAGCCAGCCACCTCTGGCTTCCCTTGGCATGGCCCTGACCAATCACAGGTTGGCAGGGGCATCACGTGAGCCTCATCTGATTGGTCAATCCCTCAATTTTTTTTCACCAAGGGAAGTCAGATTCGGCTGGCCTCCTCTCGCAACAGTGAGTGCAATCTATTGTTTTACCATAACATCTAGAGGGTCGCTATTTCACTCTTTGTAAAATACTCAATGAGAATGGGGGAGTGACGGGCTGGCAGCAACACACAACAAATAATTTCCGAAACTAAACAAAGTGTTTTTATTTATTTATTAAAATTATAACTACAATCCGAAAACACAGGGGAAGCCTGGCTTCCCTTGGCCTCCAGGAGAAAACGCCACTGCTTGGAGGGGGGCTGGACCCGTTCGAGTCCAGTTTTGGATAGTGGTTTCATTCCATTTCATAGAGCTGTTCGACGCTCAGCGTAACTTTGGCACACTGCCACTCCAACATCCAATCACAGAACTTGAAGATTAATCCCAGGGTTCGGTTGAGGATTATGGGTAGTGTAGTGTCTTCGACCATAAACTCCGAAAAAACTATTTGTTTCTCTGAATCAAAGGGGGAAAACTCGAAAGCATTGTACACAATTTAAACCAATCAATGTTGTGTAATTAACAAGGATAAACTGTTTTTAGTTGTTTTTAGTCTAGTACTGCAGATTACTATGCAAAACTTCGAGACCGGAAATACTGTTTTCACCCCAAGCTATTGCCTGGCAACGCAAAGTTATTTCATATCGCATTAACACCATATCCCAACGTGCATTGCGGCTAAAACATCCAATCACCGAGCTTCGACCATAGCTGAGGATCTTGGGTAATCGGTTCAGTGGGTGTGTATCTGTTTCCTGTTTGAAATTCACTTCCTGAAGGAATGCAAAAAAGCCCGATAATATATCATTAAACAAATAAATAAAAACAAGGATAATTGTGTGTTATTGTTGAGTAAATAACAGTGTATTATTTAGAAAAGAATAACAAATTAGAAGGAAAAAAAGATTTAAAAAATATAGATTTCAGTATTCTGAGGCCCTGAGCCACATTTCTTTTCCTCAGGGATGGCAAAAAAAGTCAGACATTATACGATTTAAAATAAAAACAATAATCGTGGCTTGATATTGAGTAAGAAAATATTTGTATGAACCACACAGCTTCCGGTCTTCCAAGACCCGACCGGACAAAAAGATGTGGTGCAGGCACGAAACATACTACAAATAGAAATACATTGCCTTTTAAATCCTTCTGTGTAACACGAAAAAAAGGGGAAAATCATGTTGGTGAACACGAATCAATAGATTAAATGTTGTGACTATAACACGAAATGCCGTGAGACTGGGTTGGAAAAAGATAGCTCAAAATTCTTGTTAAAATTATTTAAACAGCTAATCACACAACAGCTATTTCCCTTTTCAGACAAGTTTTTTCGTGTTTACCTGACATTTAAGCTAATTGCTAAAGCTGCCAGTGAGTGGACTCAAATGTGTTAGGCCAACTGTGACATCAATTAAGAACAATATCACTAATTATCATCAGCAACAGCTTTGAAAGAGGAAACAATGACATAAAATTCCTGATTACATAATTTTATTTTATTACATCAGGGTCATTTACATAAAAGTGAACAATGAAATGATTTATGAGGGCCTGAATGAGCATTTTGAGCTAATGTTGTCCCATTCAGCCCTTTCTTCAACCACAGTTGTTACACTTCTATCTCAGGAGCCGCGTTCCTGGCTCACAGTAACAATCTCCTTTAAGGCCATGATATGACTGGAGACGAGAGATTACGGAGAAAAAGCCCAAATCGATGTATAATGAATACCAATCAATCACTGGCGGGGAAGGTGGGAGCATGTGGCAACAGAGAGAGCTCTCTTGGTCTCTGGCATCTGTTTGATTAATGCCTTGTCTCGTAGTGAGTGGTGACCGAGACTCCCATAATGCATTGCAGACCACTGTCTAGAGACTTCATTTTCTTCAACCTCAATCCCCCAAACCTTTTTCTTTCCTCTCGTAGCTTTGCGTGATGATGCCTCCCAGCTGACCGGGCAGTAATGTGACCATTAATAGTGTTGCCACGGTGATTAATCACAAGCCCAGACCGAGTCAAAGCTCTTTGTGCTGTCTGAAACAATACTCTTTTTGGGGGTCAAGATGGCACACATTACATTCTTTGCCCTTGGTGTGATTCGTAACTTTGCAAAGCCGCTATTTAAAACCAATGTATTCAATAAATCCATTTAATTTCAGGCCATATAAACCTATCAAAATCAGCTTTACAGAAGCTCTGCTGTATTCTGGTTACGTGTTGCATGTCTCCCAGTGTGGCTGCTGTAGGTGACACAAGGGTTTAACAAATGAGATGAGGTGTGAAACGACAGATAAGAAGACATTTAATTGGGTCCCTGTTGGGAATTAAGACCAAGCAGCAGCAACACTAATAGGATTCAGCAGGGAAAAATACAAAGATAATATAAAACGCTCGACTGAAATTTAATCGACAAATAAATAAACATTCATGACACAATAAATACATCTAATTAATGCAACTGTTTGGATATATAAAAGTATACTGATGTCTGATTTAACATTACACAGCGAAAGATACAAAGAGGGGTAAAAAGTACACACATTTACGGATTTTAGTCGTAAAAACCACGATTTATTGTACAGATGTTCTTAGCAGACATCGTTTAATATTTTATGGAACTTGAAATAAATATTTGATTTTCACATATACATGGTTACAGTAAATCAGCGTCTGGGAAGAGTTAACTGTTAGAATTTTTTTTTACATTTGAGTTGTTATTCACTACCACAAGTACAGGTTCTTTGATATGTTTTTGTTCTTAAGAAACAAACTTAATCATTGTAAAAGTTTCAAATTTGTATTTGCCATCTTCTCAGTCTAAACCTGAAACAAGTTTGTCAACTGATACATTTGGTGATTTCCAGAAAATGAATCGGCAATTATTTTGACAATCGATTCATACTTTAACATCATAGTTAACAGAAAGTACCTTGATTTGGATTGATGATTTCACTTCAAATTGAAGATGTCACCTTGGGTTTGGTAGATCAAAGAATTATTCCAAAAAAATATTGAAAATACATACATATTACATACTGAAAATATTTGCTAGTGGCAACCCCAATTGTATTCATATTGTATTACCTTCACCAAGGAGGTTATGTGTTCGGTTCAATTTGTTGTTTGGTTTGTCCGTCAGCAGTACACACATTTTGTTTAATTGAAATCGGTTCAAAGTTTGCATGGGCCAAGGAAAGAAAGATGACATTTTGCAGTGGATCCCGATCGGGGCTGGTCACACACAATATTTGTTTAGCCTACGAACACAGCCTTGGCGGAGGTTTGTGTTTACAAAGTGCCCTAGCTCATAAATGGTTTTGGCATTTGAACTTTACTTTAGCGTACACAATATTTATATCAATCAATCAATCAATGTTTATTTATATAGCCCAATATCACAAATGTTACATTTGTCTCAGTGGACTTCACAGTTTGTACAAAATATCAGTATGACAATACGGCACCCTCTGTCCTTAGACCCTCACATCGTACAAGGAAAAACTTCCGAAGAAAACCCACAGTTTAAAGGGAAAAATGGGAGAAACCTCAGGGAGAGCAACAGAGGAGGGATCCCTCTCCCAGGACGGACAGTCGTGCAATAGATGCCGTGTGTAAATTGAAAAGATAATACATTTGCAACATAGGTAGTCCAAATGTTTGGAAATGCATGTGTGTGTAATAGGAAGATGGATCCACGAGGATATCCATCCAGGACCTATGATTCAGGACCACAGCCACGACTCAAGATCCAGGGCTCGTGATGCAGGACACAGGACCGCAGGATCATCCATGACTCCGGATCCCAGCGTATATAGACACCAAAAAGAAAGAAATTTGGGGAAGCTGGGTTAATCGGAACATGGGAGTACAAAGGTATAGACAGAGAGAAGGAAGAAGTAAGATGTCCCCCGACAAACTAAGCCTATATCAGCAAAACTAGGGGCTGAATCTAATCAGCCCTAACTATAAGCTTTATCAAAAAGGAAGGTCTTAAGCGCACTCTTAAAAACGGATAGGGTGTCTGCCGCCCGAACACAAACTGGAAGCTGATTCCACAAATGTGGAGCTTGATAAGAAAAGGCTCTGGCTCCCATTGTACTTTTAGAGACTCTAGGAACAACCAACAACCCTGCATTCTTGGAACGCAATGCCCTAGTAGGACAGTAGGGTATAATGAGTTCTTAAGGTAAGATGGCGCCTGCCCATTAAGGGCTTTGTAGGCGAGAAGAAGAATTTTAAATTCTATCCTGTGTTCTATAGGGAGCCAGTGTAAGGCAGCCAGAACAGGAGTAATGTGGTCCCTTTTCCTAACTCTGGTTAGTACACGAGCTGCAGCATTTAGAATTAGCTGAAGCGACTTGACTGACTTCTTGGTACACCCTGATAATAAAGAGTTACAATAATCCAGCCTTGAAGTAACAAATGCATGGACTAGTTTCTCTGCATCGTTTTGAGGCAAGATATGCCTGATTTTTGCAATGTTACGTAGATGGAAGTAGGCGGTCCTTGAAATTGATTTTATGTGGGCGTTAAAGGATAAATCCTGATCAAATATAACACCAAGATTCCTTACAGTCTCACTGGAGGCCAAATTAATGCCATCCATAGTTAGTATATCTTTAGATAATTTGTTTCGTAGATTCTTCGGGCCAAGTACAATAACTTCAGTTTTGGTCGTGTTTAACATCAAAAAGTTTAAGGTCATCCACGTTTTTAAGTCCTTGAGGCAGTCTTGAATTTTATTTAGATGATTAATTTCATCAGGCTTGATTGATAAATATAGTTGAGTATCATCCGCATAACAATGAAAATTTACAGAATGATTCCTTATAATATTGCCTAACGGAAGCATATATAATGTGAACAAAATAGGTCCGAGCACTGAGCCCTGTGGCACTCCGTGGCTAACTTTGGTTTGCGTGGAAGATTCATCATTGACACGTACAAACTGAGAGCGTTCAGATAGATAGGACCTAAACCAGCCTAAGGCAGTTCCCTGTATGCCAACTAAGTGCTCTAGTCTTTGCAATAAGATATCATGATCGATAGTATCAAATGCAGCACTGAGATCGAGCAAAACAAGATTAGAGACAAGTCCTTTGTCAGAGGCTATTAGAATGTCATTTGTGACTTTGACCAGAGCTGTCTCTGTGCTATGATGTGTTCTAAAGCCAGACTGAAAATCTTCAAATAAATAATTGTTTTTTAAGTAATCACACAGCTGTTTTTGCGACTGCTTTCTCAAGAATTTTTGAGAAGGTTGTGCTTTTAAGAAGCGGTTTTATCACTGCTACTTTGAATGATTGTGGAACATAGCCTGATAATAAAGACATATTCATAATATTTAATAAAGAAGTGCTAATTAATGGAAAAACTTCCTTCAACAGCTTAGTTGGAATTGGGTCTAATATACACGTTGATGGTTTAGAAGAGAGAATCATTGAATTTAATTGTTCAAGGTTTATGCTGAGAAGCATTCTAGTTTACTATCTAGTGTAATATTAGAACTTACGTTTCCGGGAGTTGATAACACTATACTGGTCAAAGGCAAGAGGTCATTAATTTTGTTTCTAAGCAGTAAACAATTTTATCGTTAAAAAAGCACATAAAATCATTACTACTGAGTGCTATGGGAATAGAAGGCTCAATCGAGCTATGGCTCTCTGGCAGCCTGGCTACAGTGCTGAAAAGAAATCTTGCATTATTCTTATTCTCATCTATTAGTGAAGAGTAGTAGGCTGCTCTCGCTTTACGCAGTGCTTTCTTATATTCATTGAGAGTAATATGCCAAATTAAACGAGATTCTTCAAGTTTAGTGGAACGCCATATCCTTTCAAGTTGTCTCGACTTTTGCTTTATTTTGCGGGTTTCGGCATTATGCCATGGAGCTAATCTATGTTGTTTTATTTTCTTCTTTTTCAAAGGAGCAACAGAGTCTAATTTTATTCGCAGCGCATCTGTAGCACTATCAACAGCATGATCAATTTGGGGTGGTGGACATTTTGTATAAGTTTCCTCCCCTACATGCAGACCTGCTATCGAGTTAAGCATTGGTGGAATCTCTTCCTTAAATTTGGCTATAGCACTAACAGATAGGTTTCTGCTGCAGGAGCTTTGACTAATGCTTTGTAGTCTAGTAACAGTACTTCAAAAGTTACTAAGAAATGGTCGGATAAAGCAGGATTATGCGGTTCGACTAATAGTTGCTCAATTTCAATACCATAAGTCAGAACAAGGTCGAGAGTGTGATTATAGCAGTGGGTTGGTTTATTTACACTCTGACAAAAACCAACAGAATCTAATATAGAGTTAAATGCAACAGTAAGGCTATTTTTATCATCGTCAACATGAATATTAAAGTCACCTACGATAATTACTTTATCTGTTTTAAGAACCAAGTTGATAAAAACTCAGAGAATTCTGATAAGAATTCTGAATAAGGACCTGGTGCACGGTACACTGTAACAAATAAGATTGGCTGCAAAGTTTTCCAGGTCGGATGCGTAAGACTAAAAACGAGACTTTCAAAGGAGGTATAATTTAATTTGGTTTAGTATTGATAAGTAAACTTGAGTCAAAGATTGCTGCAACTCCACCTCCTCGGCCCACGCCTCTGGCAATATGAGTATTGATATGGCTGGGTGGAGTGGCCTCATTTATGCTGACATATTCTTCATGTCTCAACCAAGTTTCAGTGAGACAGCATATATCAATATTATAATCTGATATTAAATCATTTACCAATATTGCTTTAGATGCTAGAGATCTTATGTTTAAGAGACCACATTTAATATTCCTGTTTTGTTGCACTGTAGTAGTTGTTACATTTACTTTTATTAGGTTATTATGTATGACACCTCTATTAGGTTTTACCTTAAATTGTCCTTGGGCAGACACACACACCGCTAATATTGGGTATTTTATTGGGTTCGGGATTCCTATGGATGACTGCCTAGGAGAGAGCGCAGAGAAGCGTGTAAGACTGCGACTCCGCCTCCTGGTCTCAACTCTAGTTTGTCATGGATTAAGTCCACAAAGCCCTGAAATGTTTGCCGAAATGAGATTGCACCTTCCAAAGTAGGATGAATGCCGTCTCTCTAATCAGACCAGGTTTTCCCCAGAAGGCTGTCCAATATTTACGAAGCCCACATTGTTTGCTGGGCACCACAAGACAACCAGCGCTGAAATGATGACATGCGGCTATACATGTCATCATTGATCAGATTGGGGAGGGGACCAGAGAAAATTACGGTGTCCGACATTGTTTTAGCATAACTACACACCGACTCCACATTAAGTTTGGTGCATTCTGATCGGCGTAAACGAACATCATTACCACCGACGTGAATAACAATCCTACTGTATTTACGTTTATTTTTAGCCAGCAGTTTAAGATGCGCCTCAACGTCGCCCGCTCTGGCCCCCGGAATGCATGCGACTGTGGAGGCTTTGGTCTCTAACTTCACGTGTCTCATAATAGAGCTACCAATGACCAGAGTTGGCTTCTCAGCGGGTGTCTCGCTGAGTGGGGAATATCTGTTAGACACGTGAACGGGATGGTGCGGACCTGCGGGTTTCGCGTTATGCCCCTTCTGAACAGTCACCCAGTCTCCCTGCTGCTCGGGAGTTGCCGGGGGACGGCTAATAGGAGCTACCTTTTGCCGGTCCGCACTGGCTAACATGGGCTTTACTGTAGCTGAGTTACTTTCTAAGATGCGGAGCCGGGCTTCTATGGCTATGATTCCCGCCTCCAACCTAACAGCTATATTACATTTAACACATGTATCGGTACCAGTAAAGGAGGTAGGGGAGTAACCAAACATGAGACAGGAAGAGCAGGAAATAGCACCAGAGGGTGGTGAAAGAGCCATGGCTAGCTATCAAGCTAAAGTAGCTACCGTTAGCAAACCCGAAAAGAGTGTAGGCAACTGTGGAGTTACAGTCGCTAAGAGACGAAGAGTTGTGAGTGCTTAAGCTGTAGTAACGTGTGATTACAACGTCAGGCAGTTGCCGTGATCAAGGGTTTTAAAACGATCGATTAAGTTAAGATAATAAGCTATCAGCAGCAGAACAGGCACACGGGATACCCGGAGATGACAATGACAACAACCGGAAGTTACAACATGCTTACCGCAATAGTGGTCCGTGTAGCAACAAGGAGAACTATTCCTCAGGGGCACAAGGAAGCATAGTGTGTTGTATTTTTTATCTTGAATAAAAACCGGCCTCAAGCTTGACAAGAGGACAAACATTCCAGAAACGGCAGCCTCCGGACAAGCATAATCAATAATGGCAGCACTTATTGTCAAATCAAGCTCCTAGACTAATTTTAAGTCTCAAGGGAAATATGTGTACAGTATCTGTAGAGAAAAAAATAAGTTTTAGCCTTGAGCACTTAAAATGGCAGAATATAAAATTATTGAGATTGTGGGCATAGATCTTAGCGAGTGGTCTTTATTGCCTTGCCTCCGCTCTTCAGAGGCCACAACAAGTGCACACAAGCAAAGCCTGGATTAGCGGCTAATGGCTGGCATCAATATGACTGTAATGTAATTTCAAGATGCATCCCGGTCGTTACTGGCCCGGCAAAGAGTGGTCCCCAGCCCGCTGTAATGACCGGGATGTCAGGAAAAGAAATGTTATTATGCAGCAGTATTAAATATAGCTGTTATTTCTGTGACAGAAGTGGGAGAAGAGAGCAGTCAGCTGATTCCTAATGTGTCTCCGCTCAGTCAGAGGAAAGCACACTGCTTACCGTGTCTTCAGAACTATTCATTTTGCCCTCTTCGGATTTTATTAGAGTCCAATTGGTTCATTTTTCTAGCTGTCACAAAAATGCAGCTGGATATTATTTATATTCATGTATTTTTTCTGTATTTCAATATTGTGTGGCATGCAAATCTACACTCAAAAACGACAGGTCTTTTTAGGTAAAACTGTGAGGTTAGTGCCTCTTTTCAACAGTTGTAAAAAAGTGTAGGGTTTGCAGTAAAATGTACATCTCCATGCATGTACTCAGAAACTCAATAGAATTACTGAAGGAAAAAGAGAATCGGCCTGTATTTGTATTTATTAGCCACTCGGGTGTAATGTTTTATAATTCTGCTTAAAGCTCTTATTTCACTCTTCTTTTTGCTGTTTTTGTGACATAATGGAGTTTGTTTATTTAATTTCATCAGAAAATGAAGGCTTGTTCTGATCATAATGAGAGGGGTTTCATTATTATAATATAAGATGTTGCCTTAAAGACAGAGAAACACAGTGCCTCCTGTTATTTTTGACATGTTGGGTATTTGATTTAGTAAAAATAAAATGTTCGATCGTGCAACACCATGGCAGAAATACATTCATATAGAATAAAAAAGAGGGATGTTTGTTTGGTTTCCCCTGAAACTTTACTATACGCTACAAATTAGTTGAAGGGACAATGGAACATTTTCATAGACATTTATCGACACAGTTTCACAGTGGATAGCCATGCCTCACACTGCAGCATAACAGGGCATCACCTAATGAGAATAGAGAAGAAGAAATACGGTAGTTGGAACCAAAGGAAATAATGAGACAGCTAGGGATTGTCGAGTTATGTCAGCCGACTACTGTGGTCTGCATTAGCCATTATTTCATCATATGCAGCAAAGAAATTGGTGATTTATTTTTATTGCACCCTGGATGGATGTAATGTTCTTTGGTATAAACTGATGTATATTATTCAGATTCAACTGCACCTTAACATTTATGGGGGGAAAAAAAGAGCTAAAATCAGAGGTTAAGGATAGCATAATGAGGCCATGATCCTAATACAACCGTTCGTATGATACAGTATCGATCTAAAATAAATGTATTACTCGTTTTTCGTGTCCCGTGACATTTGTCAATGTTCTCTTGTTACGTGCATAGAGTCTTTTCAATAGAAATTCACATCTTAGATCTAGGAAATGATCATAGTTTAGGTTAAAATAACAATGGAAGTGGTAAGGTTACAAGACAAATAAGTCAACGCGTGCGTAAAAATAACTACATAGTAACGGTGGGTTATGTATTGTAATCCTTGTTCTACTGGACTCTGGGTACTAATCTTCATCAATGATACGCGAGCGTTCACACACTGAATTTGCATAAACGTAGCCGGCCAATCAGGGCGAGCCTACCTGAATGCTTGCAGGCTGCACAGTATATAATGCAGCTACACCTGCTGACTGTCATCCTACACCCTCTTCAGCGAGCGGCACCGGCCGGGGGGGTAGAAAGAGCGGCGGGAGCCATGGGTGCTTGATACCGGCGCCTTTCCCTCCTTCTCCCCGTGGCGCTGCGCTCTCCCCTTTGAGGACGAGCCAGATGCAGCATGCGGCTGAGCTGCGACTTCGATCCAAAGAGCCCTTCCGCAGACACGGGGGCTCACGTCATCCTTTTTCTGAAGAGAAAAGGATGACAGTCAGCAGGTGTAGCTGCCTTATATACTGTGCGGCCTGCGCGCATTCAGGTTGGCTCGCCCTGATTGGCTACATTTATGCAAATTCAGTGTGTGAACGCTCGCGTATCATTGATGAAGAGTAGTACCCATAGAATCCAGTAGAGGGCGGAGCCTGTGTGAGATAGAACTAAAGTGATGAAGATGTGACTTTAAAAAGAATTCTGATATCACACGGGTATTTTTGTACGGATCCATTCATCCACAATCCATCCAGGTTCACAATTTGTCAAAGGTTTGTAAGACATACAACAAAAGGGAGGCAGGTATACACAAAGTAACAACAAGTGAGCTTTAAAACATTTCATAAAAACTGGTAAACACAAAATATCACATGGAAGTCAAGACAAGCAAAACAACTGGATCACACAAGGAAAGACAAGCAGCAAATCAAGAGGGAGGGTAAACAGATTGTAAACATGGACGGAAACCATGACGATCAGAGCCACACCGCGGGTCAAACTGAGAACACAGAACAGAGAACACTGGGAGAAACAGACAAACATACACAGAAAAACAAATCCCATTGACATGACACAGTTGGAGAGGGAAGGCAAACACACAAGTTGACACACACAGATGGAAAGAATGAGGGCGGGCACACAATCAAAAAGGCGGGAAAACACAAAGACAGGAGGTGAAACCAGACAACACACAAGGAGAACATACTTTTCAAAATAAAACACCAAAAATGAAGAAAATGACACAAATAGGAATAACAACCAACAGTGTATGGGAAGATCTTGTAAGAGTAGGTATTCTGTATGTAGCTAGTTTCAAGGTTTTTCACGTAATGCCTCATTTTGTTGCCAAACTAATGATGCTTTAATTTGTCCTGAGTTGTTGTACAGGCAGCACTTTCAGAAGGTCAGGCTACCCTGCTGCCCACCCACCACTGTCATTCATTATGTGTGCAGCTTTTACTGCCTTTTGAGAATTGTCTCGCAACTTGTTATTGAAATGGACATCATCTCTGAAAGCAGCGGAGGATTTAGGGTAATGAGGGAAATTGGCCGGCAGTGTCCCCAAGCTCAACTCGTCCTCCATCAGCGCTGCTCCAGAAACAGGCTCTCTGTGTAATGAGAAATGTAGCAGTGAGGCGAGAGCAAATCTGCCCTTTCTCTGCACTGCATGTCCACATTACTATAGACACAGGTGGAGGAACAGGTCTTTTCCCATGTCCCATGTGTCAAACATTTCATATGTGCTGCAGCCCAGATGTATGGTAAACATTGCTGGAGGCAGAATATAATTTGAATCATATAAGAAACGGCTTATAACAGGTGTTGTTGAACAGAGAAGTGTCATTGTCACACTTCAGTTTCAAGTCTCTGGATAATGGATGTCTTTCTCACCTGTCTTCATGCGTTGATGATGCCCTATTGGAACTGTGAAAACGTAATGCTGTCCTTCACACGTTGGATTTAAAATGTCTGAATGGAAATAAAACATTCTCTTTCAATACACTTAGTAAGTTAGATACTGTATGTTGCTGCCAGAGCCAAATATATGTCATAAGCAGTATAGATAGCTGTCCTCCAGACACATTATTTCAAGGTATATTTGCACTTCTATGTAACAGTTTAATACATTTATTAAGACCTACAGCAATACCTTGTTAAATAACCTATACTGCGAATAAACAATCAAGTTTGATGTTCTGACGTGTGCTTTCCAATACCATCCATGTGTTAATCAATAACTTACCATAAAGACATCTGTGAAACAGAGCTTGGTCACTCATTATAAGCTGTAGGAGGTTCTATTTTTTGCTATAAGCCTGCCAAGGAGGGCCGGTTCTAGCCAATTTGCTGCCCTAGGTGAGATGATAGGTAAATATTTGTTTACATAAATTGTGATCAAAACGTTTGAGACCCACTGAGATGACTTAGACTAAAGTTAACTATCTGAACACTTACCCCGGGATTCCACCGGGTCATTCTGCGCCGCGGTTTTGGTCTGACCTCCTCCAGCATCATAACCCACCGGGCGCATTTCATAGAAGCGGAGTGTCTTGCCTGCCGGCTCGCAGTTTTTGTTGATTTGGGCATATTTCCTGGACAGGCTACTTTGTAAAGACAAAGTTAATAATAATTGTAATATTCCAGTTATAAACGACATGAATCAAAGATGTGTTGCTGTATTTTAGTGGTAACAAAATAATAATTATTCTATATATATAATGTACACAGTGCTTGTAAACCGGAGGAGAAAATTCAAACTCACGTCACACACACACTACTGAAAACATCTGGCCTTGCACACACACTACTGAAATACTCTCACATTCACGACTGAACACCTCACACACACACTACTGAAAACATCTGGCCTTGCACACACACTACTGAAATACTCTCACATTCACTACTGAACACCTCACACACACACTACTGAAAATTAAGCCTCACACATATTACTGAAAATGAACCTCACACACACGCAACTGAAAATTAACCTCACGCACACACTACTGAAAACCTCTGGCCTTGCACACACACTACTGAAATCCTCTCACATTCACGACTAAACACCTCACACACACACTACTGAAAACATCTGGCCTTGCACACATACTACTGAGATACTCTCACATTCACTACTGAACACCTCACACACACACTACTGAAAACATCTGGCCTTGCACACACACTACAGAAATACTCTCACATTCACTAATGAACACATCACACACACACACACACACACACACACACACACACACACACACACACACACACACACACACACTACTGAAAACATCTGGCCTTGCACACATACTACTGAAATACTCTCACATTCACTACTGAACACCTCACACACACTACTGAAAATTAACGTCATACACACACTATTGAAATCCGCTCACATTCATTACTGAACACCTCACACACACACTACTGAAAATTAACCTCACACACACACTCCTGAAAAACAGTTTACTGAAAGGTTCTCAGTAGGGAATGTGCATGTGTTTCACCTATGTGTGTGTGAGAGGATTCTTGCTGTAACGGAAGTCATTCTAATGTAACGGATGTCATTCTAATGTAACGGAAGTCATCTGCTAGTGGTCTCTTTGCTAGCCCCGTTAGCTTCATTAGCTCCAGGCTGCTACTCGGATGTGTTTGTTGTGTTGATGCCTGGTGGAGTATTCTTCATTGAAATATCGCACTTATCTTATGGCTCTGCGGTTCAAACAGACCGTCCATGAATGCAGTTTATTCGGTAAGTGAAATTCAAGCACTTTATTTCTTACTTGTCTTTTTATTCAGCTAACAAGCGAGACGAAGCTACATATGTAGCGGCTCGTCTTCCCGGTAACTGCTAGAATCAACTTCAAGACACTGGTACTTGCATACCTTGCTGCGAATGGATCTGGCCCTTCCTACATCCAGGACATGGTTAAACTGTACACCCCAGCGCGTGCACTACGCTCTGCATCAGCCAAACGACTCGCTGCACCCTCGCTGCGAGGGGGACCCAAGTTCCCATCAGCAAAAACACGTGGGTTTGCTATCCTGGCTCCAAAATGGTGGATGAGCTCCCCATTGACATCAGGACAGCAGAAAGCCTGCACATCTTCCGGCGCAGACTGAAAACTCATCTCTTTCGACTCCACTTCGAGCGATAGAATTACTAACAAAGCACTTATATACT
Source organism: Harpagifer antarcticus (assembly GCA_902827135.1). Lineage (NCBI taxonomy): Eukaryota > Metazoa > Chordata > Actinopteri > Perciformes > Harpagiferidae > Harpagifer > Harpagifer antarcticus. Next base: position 17,542,751 of record CADEHL010001005.1, read on the forward strand.
AACATAGGACTGGCTTATCTATAGCCAGCTGAGTAGCACTTGAAATGTTTGGCTCTATGATACCTGATGTACTTATATGATTCTGTTTTCTTCAGGGTTGTGTCTTGCTGGTCGTATGTACTTATTGTAAGTCGCTTTGGATAAAAGCGTCAGCTAAATGTAATGTAATGTAATGTAATATGTGCTAACAATGTTATCCGTAGCATACAAGTTAAAACATAATAGAGAAGTGTAAAACATTAAGAAGGATTATACTGTAAAACACAAGGCTTCTCGGTGAGGTTGGTCAAATAAGGTCATGCTTGTACATTAGTTAGTTTGCTAGTTAGGTAACTATGCATTGTTAATTTAAAATAGCTATGCTCGACGATGCAGACAGCTAGCGTCACATTAGTGTTGAAGAGCAGAGTACTGTATGAGATTAACCCATAGATTAACCTCACTATAAGATCTGTGTATCTGAAAAATATATAATATAATATAATAATCAGATTATGAATGAACAGTCTGCAGTTAATCAACATTAAAATATCTTATTATTAAATAATATTCAACTACTCAGTTGTCTAACTGCATGAACCACTTTTACCACGTCTTTTACAGACAATATGTAGAGACAAATGGTAGTAATTCTCACAATGTAAAATAATAATTGCCTTAAATACATTGAAATGTTAAAGCTGATTATAGTTGTTACTTTATCTATTTAAACCAGAACGTTTCTCGATTCTTTGTACAGTATGAAAGGAGTCTTTGTACCTTTGAGTCCATACTGAAGTTCACTGATGTTAGGAATAGGTCTGTCTCTCGTGGTCAGCATCCTCTGGTCTGTCTGCATCACCTGGAAACTTTAAACAAACATATGTAAAGTAACAATGTGTTGGTCACAGACTTTTTTTACTTGCAAATGTCATGTGATAATCTTTTTGTTATCCTTAAAAAAAGTGCTGGATATCAAAGCCCTTACTGTATCTTATCAGTTGGATTGTGTATTATTGTACAGTTGGGGTCCTTTTATTTTAGAATCGTTTTTCATGAGCCAGTTAATTTAAATATTTGTCCTATGCCATATTCACATTCATTTGTAACACACACGTAAGGGTAAAAGACAAACATCTTCAACAAATGTAATGCAATGAATACGCTTCATTGTCACAGAAGCACACATAACGTCATATCTAATATTTAAACAAATCATTTCCTTGTCCCTAAAGCATTGACTGAGCTATTTTTCGTCTTCAAATGCAGGCATTAAGTTACATGTTCACGTTCTGCTGCCACAATAAGTCGGTTTCTCCAGTATAATGATAATAAAATGCTAAGTAAGTATTGGTAATAATATTAATAAAAACAACAACGTTTGGGTTCGTTCGTTTGATATGATGAACGTTAACCAGTAAGCTTCAATAATCAACTCCAGCTCAACAAACCATATTGCTGGTGCACCCAATATCTATGTCAATGTTATTTCTGGAACCAACTGGAAATGTGAGATTCATATTTTTCAGATACACAGATTTTATAGTGAGGTTAATCTATGGGTTAATCTCATACAGTACTCTGCTCTTCAACATTAATGTGACGCTAGCTGTCTGCATCGTCGAGCATAGCTATTTTAAATTAACAATGCATAGTTACCGAACTAGCAAACTAACTAATGTACAAGCATGACCTTATTTGACCAACCTCACAGAGAAGCCTTATGTTTTACAGTATAATCCTTCTTAATGTTTTACACTTCTCTATTATGTTTTAACTTGTATGCTACGGATAGCATCGTTAGCACAGATGTAGCTTCGTCTCGCTTGTTAGCTGAATAAAAAGACAAGTAAGAAATAAAGTGCTTGAATTTCACTTACCGAATAAACTGCATTCATGGACGGTCTGTTTGAACCGCAGAGCCATAGGATAAGTGCGATATTTCAGTGAAGAATACTCCACCAGGCATCAACACAACAAACACATCCGAGTAGCAGCCTGGAGCAAATGAAGCTAACGGGGCTAGCAAAGAGACCACTAGCAGATGACTTCCGTTACATTAGAATGACATCCGTTACATTAGAATGACTTCCGTTACAGCAAGAATCCTCTCACACACACATAGGTGAAACACATGCACATTCTCTACTGAGAACCTTTCAGTAAACTGTTTTCAGGAGTGTGTGTGTGAGGTTAATTGTCAGTAGTGTGTGTGTGAGGTGTTCAGTAATGAATGTGAGAGTATTTCAGTAGTATGTGTGCAAGGCCAGATGTTTTCAGTAGTGTGTGTGAGGTGTTCAGTAGTGAATGTGAGAGTATTTCAGTAGTGTGTGTGCAAGGCCAGATGTTTTCAGTAGTTTGTGTGTGAGGTGTTCAGTAGTGAATGTGAGAGTATTTCAGTAGTGTGTGGGCAAGGCCAGATGTTTTCAGTAGTGTGTGTGTGAGGTGTTCAGTAGTGAATGTGAGAGGATTTCAGTAGTGTGTGCAAGGCCAGAGGTTTTCAGTAGTGTGTGCGTGAGGTTAACTTTCAGTTGTGTGTGTGTGAGGTTCATTTTCAGTAATATGTATGAGGCTTAATTTTCAGTAGTGTGTGTGTGAGGTGTTCAGTAGTGAATGTGAGAGTATTTGAGTAGTGTGTGTGCAAGGCCAGATGTTTTCAGTAGTGTGTGTGTGACGTGAGTTTGAATTTTGGCCTACACGGCCCTTCATAACTGGATACTTTGACCGGTCCACTTCCTGCCCAGCGCTATGCAACGCCTCGCGTCAAAAATAGACTTGCATCCTATTTTTTGCGGAGCCCAGCACCGAGACGCTTCTGGGACGCTTCTAGCCGTAACGAGGCTCGTCTGGTGGAATAGCACCCATTAACTAGAGTGGCCGCGATCGGAGTGAACGCCGCGGTACAGCCGTAACCGGCCGTAACACAACGCAGACGGACCCGGTGGAATCTAGGGGTCAGAGTCCTTTACCTCACTGAGCTGTAGTTATCAGCCTCTCAGTCTGACAGGAGAGAGCTCTCCTCCAACCTTGTTGTAGAAACATCTTCTTCTTATATCCGTTAGCGCAGCTAGCACCAGATGCTAATAATAACAGCCTTGGCTGTGAGCTGCAGGCTGCCTGATAAGCCAACATCCCCCACTTACAGTGCCCATCTTACAGAGCAAGTTAAACGTTTAACCGGGGTGAAAAGGGTGTTACCTTTACTTAATTATGAATGTTGTTACATCAAGGCCGAAAATTAGGATGAGCACCAATGGTCAAAAATGTTTTTTCCCTCCCAGAGCTACCAGCGCAGTGCCCCCCCAGATCTGGCGCCCTAAGCGACCGCCTAAGTCGCCAATGCCAAAAACCGGCCCTGTGAAAACGTATTTAGAATTATATTTGGTTAAAGATGATGTCCAACTTAGTATGAATGAAAGTGCTTTAGGCATTGATGAAACTTTTAACCAGCTTATCGTGTTTTCAGATTTGAGGAATATATTGCAAGACTATCAAACAGATCAAACAGTTTTCAATGTGATTTAGATGTTATGATCATGATCATAACTTTTTTGCCCTGGTTCTCAAAGGAGCACCTGGAGATGTTGCTTGGTGCGTATCCTTAAGGAAAACGTAGGGAAATATAGTTGAGACACTAGCATGTTTACAAGAGCAAAACAAATCCATTAGGATAATTAATGTAAAGTTTTCCAATTAAAAACATTGTTTTATAGTGTATGGCTTTGAATTGGTGCACAAAATTAAATTTAGCTTGTAGAGCAGAAAGGTATCCACATTTCTGTCTTCAAAGAAAGTCAGATAAATGAGACTGCGCCACCTTCTTCAAAGCGCTATGCACCGACCCACACAGTTAGCACGACCACCTTTGTGTTATCTGCAGGTACAGTCGCCACAGCACCCTTGTTAACCACCCACTGAAACCACAAATAGGCACCTCGGCAGACATGGAGGCACATCAACTGGTCCTTTTGTTCTTTCTCAGCAAACCAAGGAGACCTGGGTTGGTCTCTCTGCAAAGTTCACATTTGCATTTTGCATAGCAGGGTCCACTGCTTTCATTTCACCATCCCCACTGCTTCTCTGGAGGCTGGAAAGTGTGTGTTCACAAACTTGGGGCTGTTGGATCAGTACATTGTCTTCCAAGAAAAAATATGCCCCATTTTAACCTAAAAACCTACACTATTTAGGATGTCTTTCATTGGTTTTCTGCAACAATACGTTAAAATACCTTTATGGTTTCAGGATTAACTGTGCTTTTTGCTTTCCTCTCAAAAACCAACGCAAACAATGTAGAGTAATCCAATAAGGAATTACTTTTTAACATGCAAACAGCATAGCTCTGAATGGCAATGCATGTATTTTGGTCAGTTACATTCAGGTCGGTGGGTCAACAAAGGTCGGTTGGTCAACAAAGAAGACCGATACATTTAGTCCAGACTGAAATATCTCCAAAACTATTGGATGGATTGCCATGCATTGATACCACCATTCATGGTCACCAGAGGCTGAATCCTTATGACATTAGTGATCCCCTCACTAATTATTTAGTGCTTTCTTGTTTCAGAGTAAAACATTTGAAAAACTTTGGACATATTGCCATATGTTGGTTCAGACATTCATGATCACCAGAGGATGAATACTAACAACTTATGATCCTGAATTTTCTTGTGGTGCACTGGGTTTCAACAAGGGGTCTGACACATGGGGTTCTATGTGACAAATGTATTACTGTTAACCATAAATCATTGTGCACTCACATGAGCAAGCTAACCTATAGGCTAATCTAATGTGCACCATCCATAATATGGCAAATAACTGCATATCATTAGGTATTAAGTATTTTTGTCAAATACTTTGCCTTGCATTTTTCTTTAAAATTAACAGCATTCCCATATGTCTTGGCTTTAGTTTGTGGTTCGCGCTTATTAGGAACTTTTGTCATGCAATCACACTAAACTAGTAAACAGGGTAAAAAGTATACACCCTAGAAACATCCAACTACTAGCTTTATCATTGTGTTAGCATGGTGATGTAAAATTTAGCTCAAAACACCACTATGTCTAAGTCCAGCCTCACATAGAGTTGTCGGACATACAGCTAACTCACACCTAAATTGTACATTTCCGCAACATCAAAGTCACGTTTTTTGTGGTTGCAATTCAGTTAAATTGTTATTAACTTAACAAATAACATGAACCAATGAACATCAGTGTTACTGGAACATTCAAAATGGAGAACAAATAAATGTTTCAGCAAGTGGGATTTGATAATGATATGTCATTGAAATACATATAAATATAGATATACGCTTCTTCACTTCACTGACAAAATCTGCAAAGATTAGAAAAATAGGACAATTTGCAAAATA